>OX031011.1:14614670-15087396 GCA_943735925.1 Pollenia amentaria
AAATGAAAAATAAGTAGACCGGTTTTTAACTGGATATTAATTTATTTTATATTACAGTTTCAGTTAATTTTACGTACAGAATATTGTGAGAGTATGTATGTATGTATGTAAAAAATGTGAGTGGGTAAGTGAAAAAGTGTGAGTGTATTGCGACCTTAAAGAAATTACTTTCACATGTAAATGCTAGGTTAAGCAGATGACAGTTTAATAAAACAAGAAGTTTCCTTAAGTTCAATAAGATTTGACACATATGATTTATATATATTCGCACAGTTGCTTTATCCACATTATGCACATCTTGGTTGGGCCTTAAGTTTAATTTTTTCCCCTTTGTAGATTTTATTCAGGAATTTTTATTTAATATTTTCCTTATATGGTTTAAACTATCCCAGCTTAAATTAAACCTTCACAAACTAATTAACATAAATTTGTCAACTAAGTGGATTTTGAGGTGTCCCATTTATCGTGGG
Organism: Pollenia amentaria; assembly: GCA_943735925.1. Classification (NCBI taxonomy): domain Eukaryota; kingdom Metazoa; phylum Arthropoda; class Insecta; order Diptera; family Polleniidae; genus Pollenia; species Pollenia amentaria. Next base: position 14,615,141 of record OX031011.1, read on the forward strand.
AGTAGCTAAATGTAATTTAAATTATTAATCCTTTTGCAGTTCTTATATCCTTCACCGAAGGTAATAGGGTATATATAAGTTTGCCATTCCGTTCGTAAAATTTATTATACCGATATATTCTGGGTCCTTATAAGAGGCGAAATTGATTTCACGATGCCTGTCTGTCCGTCTGTATGTCATTCCGTTGAAATGGGTTTTCCAAAGACCGCAGATGTGATGGCGGTTTGGTAGTTATATATTTATGTCACATATAGTCCGAAATTGTTTGTGATTGAAATGCTTGATCGGTCTACAAATGGCTGAGATATGAGCAAAAAACACAGACTGCCTCTAATTTTTCCCCAAAATCCCTTGTTGTTGTTTTTTTATTTTATTTCAATGTATATCTGGAGAACGGCAGGAGCCAAAGTTACCAAATTAGGTACAAGCAACTTGGTGATCAAAACAGAACATCGGACAAAATGTGGGCGGGATTGAACAATTGGACATGGCACTCCCCATACAAAGACATTATAGATTTCTGTATATCCGGAAAAAGGCAAAAGGCAAAGTTTTCAAATTAGGTGGACGCATGGTGGTTATTAATTCACAACATCCAGCAAAATGTGGGCAGGATTGGACAAGTGAGCTTGGCACTTTCTTTACAAAAACTTTTCTGATATCTGGACAAGATTTCTGTATATCTGCAGAACGCCAAGATTCAAAAGTTCTAAATTAGGTAATAGCATCTGGGTTATCAATACACAAAATCCGATCAAATTTGGGCGTTGCACTTCCCGTACAAAGACATTACAGATTCCTGTATATATGGAGAGGGGGCAAAAGCCAACTTTCCAAAAAGGTACAAGTATTGTGGTTATCAATTCACAACATCTGGCAAAATGTGGGCGCGATTGGACAAGTGGTCTTGGCACAAAGTTGAATTATCTATATTTTAATAATTAATTCTCTGCTATTTTCGCACCATGGTGAGGGGTATATAAGATTCGGAGTAACCGATTATAGCACTATTACATGTTTTTTCTAACTTTGTATTGTATTGCTACCATCATTCATTCATTTATTTTTCTTCTTTTCTTATTTACTATGCTTTTAATGAAAAACATGTAAACATTAAATCGCTTAACGCAACGCTTTCTAAGCGCTCTATTTCTTCTTAACCGCTGCAAAAATGTATATTGATTTTTTCCGAATATACAAACTAAAAATCGAAGGGCAGGTGTTGAGCTTTTTGCTAAGCGGCGTAGGATATCAGAGAAATGGGTAGTCGACGAAAATAATGTCGGTACTCTAGATCCTTCTGATCTTCCAGATTATCGGCACTACCAACATCAACAAAAACCATCTACATCACCTAGCCTTTTATCGGCATACACTGATGCAGGAAAGCATCGTGTTCAATTAAATTTACATCAAGAACGTTTACTGGAGAGGTATGCTGAGCCAGGCCTTAAAGTGGTCCAGACACCATGGGAAGCGGCCCTTAATTCTGGTTCCGCCAGTGCAGCTTTTGTTGAAGAGAAGCTGTCGCCCTACCAAACAATGGCATTGACGCCATCGCCAATACCACAACTCTTTGATGCTAGTCAAGATGGAGTACCACTTCAAGCAGCTTCCAAAACTCATGATAGTTTCAGCAAACCCTATTCTGCTGATGACTACCAGAAATATCCAGCACATACAGCACATTTACAACAGGTATGACAGTGTTCAAATGAATTATGATATACATAAATAGCAATAGATTCTATTGTTTTTAAAATGTTTTAAAAGCTTTGCGGTAACTTTATAATTATACATAATATTTAATTTAATTAAATGCATAGAAAAAATAGCTCCAAACTGATTGGACTAAATGAACTTCAAGGCTTTACACTTGTACATGATTCAGACTACGCGAAATGTATCACTGAAATATTTCATAACAGAAGAGATAGGGTATAGAGACGCTTGTGAGCCAAACATTGTCACACGAAATGTAAGATCAAGTAACAATTTAATTGATCCTTAATATTATTCGTAAAAATTTTTAAAATTGAACATTTTTCAAAAGAAAATACGAATATTGTTGCAGAGACATAACGCATAGTCTGAAACAGGTATAAAAATTCCATAATTCTCAATCAAAAAAAACTTTTGAACAAAATTTCTCAAAATTAAAAAACATAGAATTTTAAATAGATCAAATATTAATTATAAGTTTATTTTATTTATACAACACTTAACAGGTTCAACACGATCAACAGCAATATACTGGCAATAATTCGCAAAGAGAATTGGCTTACAAACCCAGTATACCACAAGGATGGAAAGCCCCCAGCATGTCTTTGCCTAAAGGTAATGTAGAATTTTATAAGTAAAAAAATCCTTAATTAATAATTTAAATTTTTTCAAAGAAATGTAAAAAAGTCATCAAATTAGATGAGTTTAAGAAGAAATTTAATGAATATTTTAAGCATTGTGACCATTTTGGCCTTTTTGCAGCTAAATTCAGCACTAAAAACTTTGATTTAGCTGAACAATTTTCATTTGGCACTTTTTTAGCTTTTTTTTAAAAATGTGTTAATTTTCTTTTGATTGATTTAAAAAGTTCCGACGAATAATGTCAGCGATTAAAACTTTTGCCCATGTTTAAACAAGGAAATCTATAATAAATTCTTGAGTTTAACTTATTACGTTTATATTTAGTAAAACTTTATTAAACAAAGAAACATATTGCTTTAATCAAACCACACATATATTAAGAATAAATATTTTTGTGGGTTGGATGAAGCTTATTTTGTTAAAGTAATAAATTTCGTTTCTTAAAGCAGGAAAATCATTGGTTAGATATACTATAGACTGGCAGGCGCCGCAATGGCGCAAACGGTAAAACGCAAAGAATTCTGATTATGGGAATGTGTTTATTCTCGTAACATGTAAATTCGACCCGAGTTCAATCCTGTGTTCAGTCAAGAATTATCAAAACAAATTCTTATTTCATTTCATGTTGTAAATTCTTTCCTTCAATAAAAATAATTTAATAAAATTTAAGTTTGATTAACTTAAGCCTAATAAAAATAGCAAAAACTTGTTATAAAATAGCTATGGCACAAGCTCCTATATGTTTACATTTGCCCTTCAAGTTGTACAAGGAAAGGTCAAATAGAAAAAGGCAAAAAGAAAAAAAATAGTGTACATAAGTTTTTAAGACAAAGTCTTGACAAAAGTACCAAAAATAAGAAGAAAGGAAAAACATGTTAATAAAAAATTGATAATTAATTACAGCAAATTTCAATCTACCAATACCATTGGTTAAATATTGATGTTTGACTATAGAATGGCGGGCGCCGCAGTGGCGCAAACGGTAAAACGCAAGAATTCTGACGTTGGGAATGTGGATATTCTCGAAAGATGCGAATTCGACCCGAGTTCAATCCCGTGTTCAGTCAAAAATTATAAAAAAAATGTTTAATTCGTTTCATGTTGTAAATTCCTTCCTTCAATGAAAATAGTTAAAAGAAATTTAAACTTAATTAACTTAAGCCTAATAAAAAATTTAAATTTTAAACCAACGTTCAATTAAAAAATCACAATTGTTGTAAAAATTTTTTAATAAAGAAACAAGCCATATTTTCTGGTGATTAAGTTAAACCCATGTGATTTTTTTCAAAAATTAATAAAATTTTTTAGGCATTTTTAAACAATCGTTAAAATGAACTGCCAATTTCACGATATCGAAAGAAATCTTTTTTCGCACAATGTAGTTGACGGAAAATAAGTTAAAATATGGTAAAATTTTGTATTCGATTTTTATTGAAACATAATGCTACCTTGAAAAGAAATAAAGCAAAGGATAAATGTCTTAAAAGTTGTATTCAAATTTGATAGTTGGAATTGGATTGGAATATTTAAAGTCAACTAAGTATTCCAAACAATTTCATTACACGAATTATTTTTGAAAAATAACTTCTAACACAGATTCGTTGTCGATTCTATATAAAATCAAGGTTTTAAAAAATGTTAAGCTAATTTTTTTTTCAATTAAAAACTTGAAACTTGGACCAGGGGTTGGTCTCTCCCCAAATCGATCAACTATGACGGGATTTTTGGAAATTCGAATGTTTAGGGGGTAAAAAGGCTAAAAACAGGTAAATTAAGTAAGCTTATATCTACAAAACTAAAAGAGATACACACATATTTAATACTTATCGTTCTTCTTTAGAAAAATAAGCGAAGGGGTGTCTGGAACTTTTTGGAAATTCAGCCCTTTGACGGAGTGAAAGGGTAAAACCTGTATTTTGGTACTTTTTGTCACCCCATCTATCTTTTAAACCCATAAACATGGAAATAAGGGTTGTATCACATTTGAAACTCATCAAAAAATTCCAAATGGGAATTTGGCACTTTTTCGAAATTCGGACGTTTAAGGGGTAAAAACCGTTACTTTTTTTGGTACTTTTTTACAAAACATTTTTTTTATTCATTGAAATATACGTATTTATGGGCTCCCACTAAAATATTGAATCTTTTTGTGCTTATTGGGGAGAAAAAGTATCGAAAAGGGGAAATTCGGGAAAATTAATTTCTTACTTTAGCTTTTTGGTTCTACAACTGTAGCTCGTTTCTGTATTTCTCGCATTGCAAAATTTCTCACATTAAGTGTGAAACAAAAAGTTCCATCGTTTCTCGATTTGTGAGAAAAAAGTGTTTCTGTATTTGTATGCGAGAACAGTCAACACAGATTCTGCTTTAACTGGAAAACTTCCAGTAATTAAGTGTCAAATGCAAGCGAAACGTCAATGAAAGATATAGATATAATAAAAATAGGGTTGCCAGATTTGACGATTTATCGTCATTTTGACGATTTTTTGTTCCAAAATTGGCAAAGTGCCGATTTGCTGATTTTTTCTGGTGACGATATTATTCAGTCTTCGAAATAAAATAATTTTAATTAGTTTAATATGTTTATATATTCGGCACCACAGAAAAACGATATCTTTAAAAACAAGGCTGCTTAAAAAAAGTATGGGCAAAATCAAAATTTCGAGGGAAAACTGTTTAATTTTTATTTCCTTAGATTATTTAATACATTTGTTTATGTGATCAAAACATTAAACTATTACCCCATTTTTAATCAATGCACTATAGGAAATTTTTGCCTTTTTTTTGGTAAGTTCAATATGATATTTTGTCACGCCTTTAAGTGATCTTTTCAGGAAAAAAAACAATCTGAAATTTTAAATTGTTATCGGATTAAAGAGAAAAATAGAATAAATAATTTTATTTAAATAGACCTCAAGTTTAAGTATGTATGTATTTATGTATTTTACCCATGAACTTTACCAATTTTTTTGATTATGTTATGATTTTTTCAAAAATGTATCTGGCAGCCCTGCATAAAACGAAAACAATGAAGAGCTTAAAAAAATTAAAATAACAAAATATAACAATTGTGTTTTAAGTATTTTCATCATTTAAATTCTTTCTCTTCAAATAAAAAAAATAATACACATTCTTGTGTACATACGTACGCACATAATTTGTGCTCCATTTTTTGAAATTTTATTTTTCTCGCATCAATTTTAAATGTAACTTTTTTTGACAGTTCTTGTGAGAAACTTTTAGCAAAATATTGATACAGAAACACTTTTTCTCACATCATTCCAATAAATGATGGAAAATTATTTAAATGACAGCTAATTCTCCCAAAGTTAATATACAGAAACACTTATGTGAGAAAAATTATTTTTTGTTTCAAATTGCACTGTTTCTGTCATAATTCACTTGTTTTATGCGGGAAATTTTACGATGCGAGAAATACAGCAACGGGCTACTGGCGATTTTTTAATTATCGTTAATATTGGACATAGATACGTAAACTTCAACATGCAATCTCCTGAGTGGATAAGAACCTATGAGGTTACTTTTTGGTACTTTTTGCTTATCAACTGGTACTTTTTGAATTTCCGTTAGTAGTAGACCTATTTACATAAAATTAAACATGCAAAGTCCTGAGTGACTGCTTATTCGTTAGAGGGTTTTTTTTGGTACTTTTTCGTTCTTTAACTGGTAATTTCTTTAATTTTCGTAAATATTGGACCTATGAACATAAAATTAAGCATGCATGGTCCGAGTGAATGAGAATCTGTAAAAGGTTTTTTTAGCTGGACTTTTTCTTTAGCTGGAACTATTTGAGTTTCCGTTAGTATTAGACCTAGAAACATAAAATTCAAATTTTATATGTCCTGAGTGGACAAGAATCTATAAGAGGGAAATTTGTGATACTTTTTTGTTTTTTAACTGGTACTTTTTGAATTTCCGTTAGTATTGGCCCTAGAAAGATAAAATTGAACATCCAAGGTCCTGAGTAAATGAGAATCTTTAAGAGGGGCTCTTTGGTACTTTTTGGTCTTTAACTGGTACTATTTGAATTTCCGTTAGTATTGGACCTAGAATCATAAAAAATCGTTCCTAATTTTGTTAATTATTCTTTAATATTTTTCCTCATCTATCTGTCTATATATATAAAATTGTAACGTTACTGACTGACTGACTGACTGAATGACTGATTCATCATCGCACAGCCTAAGCGTCTGAAGCTAAAAGCTTGAAATTTGGACCAGGGGTTGGTCTCTCCCCAAATCGATCCACTGAGACGGGATTTTTGGAAATTCGAATATTAAGGGAGTAAAAACGGGTAAATTCGGTAACCTTATGTCTCCAAAACTAAAAGAGATACAAAAAATTTAATACTTATCGTTGTTCTTTAGAAAAATAAGCGGACAGGTGTCTGGCACTTTCTGAATTTCCGTTAGTATTGGCCCTAGAAACATAAAATTGAACATCCAAGGTCCTGAGTAAATGAGAGTCTGTAAGGGGGGCTTTTTGGTCCTTAGCTGGTACTATTTGAATTTCCGCTAGTATTGGACCTAGAATCATAAAATTGAACATTAAGTGTCCAGAGTGGACACGAATATTTAAGAGGGATCTTTTTGGTACTTTTTCGTTTTTTAGCTGGTAGCTTTTTTAATTTTCATTAATTTTGGATCTACAAATGTAAAATTAAGCATGCAATGCCCTGACTGAATTAGGATCTGTATCAGTGGTTTTTTGGTACGTTTTCGTACTGTATTGCTTGCCAACAGGTACTTATTGAATTTTTGTTAGTATTGCATCTACAAACATAAAATTATACAAGGAATGCCTTGAGCATCTGTAAGAGGTGCTTTTTGGTACTTTTTTGTGCTTTATTAGGTACTCTTTGATTAGCTGTTAATATTGGACCTAGAAGCATAAAATTAAACATGCAAGTTCCTGAGTGAATGAGAATCTTTAAGGGGGATTTTTGGTACTTTTTCTTTCTCTAACTGTTACTTTTTTAATTTAATACATATTGCTGTTCATTAAATAAAAAAAGAGAACAGGTGTCTGGTATTATTTTGAAATTCGGCCCTTCTAGGGAGTAAAAGGGTAAAACCTGTGTTTCGGTACCTTTTGTCCCCCATCTATGGTTTAAATCAATGCACATAGAAATAACAATTATGTAAAATTCGTAACTGATCTTAAAAATGCAAGTGCTAATTTGGTACTTTTCGAATTTCAAACGTTTAAGAGGTTAAAGTTGTACCTAATTTTGTTACTTTTTCCAAGATATTTTTACTCCATCTTTTTATCTTTCATCGCACAGCCAAAACGCCTGAAGTTAAATAGTTGACATTTGGACCGGAGGCAGGCTTCTCGCCAAATCGATCACGCTTACCTCATATAAAAACGGAAATTCGCTAACCTAAACGAGATACAAAAAAATTATTGTTAATTAAAGAATAAGCGGAAAGGTGTCCAGAACTTTTTTGAAGTAAGGAGTATACGGGTAAAACCTGTATTTTGAATCTTTTTTGTTGCGCCATCTATCTTTTAAACCAATAAACATAGAAATAAAAATTAAATCACATTCGTAACTCATCTAAAAAATACAAATACGACTTTGGTACTTTTTCGAAATTCGATCCCTGAAGGGGTGAAAATCGTTCCTAATTGTGTTACTAATTCTTAAATATTTTTCTTCATCTATCTATATAATAAAAAATTGTAACTTTACTGACGGCTTCATTATCACTTATCATAAACTCCAGAAGTTTAAAAGTTGACATTTGGACCGGAGGCTGGGCTCTCGCCAAATCGATTCCGCTAACCTCATATGCCGCTAAAAAAGACACCAAAAAATGTAGTACTTATTGGTGTTCAATAAAAAAAATTAGCGGACAGGTGCCTGGTATAATTTTGAAATTCGGACTTTTTTGGGAGTAAACGCTTTGCCATCTATCTTTTAAACCAATAAACACTAAAATAAAATATATATAACATTCGTTACTTATCTAAAAAATAAATATACAAATATTCGAAATTCGAACGTTTAAGAAGGGAAAATCGTACCTATTACAACTTTGGCGTAAAGATATTTTTTTTCTTTTTCAGTATTTATTTATTGAATCTTCATATATTAAATATGAACTAACAATAATTAATCAAATCTTATCCTAATATTTACTTTATGTCCTACCAGTGCCAGACAAAAAGATTTAGTCATCACGGTTTCAGTTCACATATGTAGGTGTTTATCGCTCATCTGATCGAGTTAATCGAGTGTGACAGCCATAATTTAAAATATTTCGAGCTAATGGATTTGGGTGCAGTTCCAGCCTTTTTAAATACTTTACTGCATATTTCGTTATCATAGTTTTTACCAATGGCACATTGAGATCCTTGTGGATATTTGAGTTTTTGACATACCAGGGAGCGGCTGTTATTATTCGAAGAAGTTTATTTTGGCGCCTTTGAATTTTTTCGATATTAGCAGCCGAGGCAGTGCCCCATAACTGAATACCGTAGCACCAAACTGGCTTTAAGATAGTGTTGTAAAGTAGAAGTTTGCAATCGAGACTAAGAACAGAATTTCTTCCAATGAGCCAATTAATTTGAATTGCTTTTAGTTTCATTTGAGTTAATTTTGCTTCTATGTGCCATTTCCACGTTAAACGCCGATCTAGATGTATACCGAGGTATTTTACATGCGAGTGTTGGGGTATTATTTGATTATTGATTTTAATAGGGGGACATGATTCCCGACGCAATGTGAATGTTATATGTGCGCATTTTTGCTCATTGATTTTTATCCTCCATTTTTTTAACCACCTTTCCAGTTCAAATATGTGATCCTGTAAGTAACGAGATGCTTCTTGACAGTTTTCATGTACGCTTAGGAAAGCTGTGTCATCCGCAAATGTTGAGGTATGTGTGTAGCTGTTTGTTGGCATGTCCGAAGTATAAATAAAGTACAATAGAGGGCCCAGGATGCTGCCTTGTGGGACTCCAGCGTTAACTGGCTGAGGAGAACTTAAAAAATCGCCTTCTTTAATTATAAATTGACGACCGACTAAGTAGCTTCCTAACAGCTTGTGTATGTTTGCTGGCAAGTTTTGCTGCAATTTCAGTAGTAAACCTTCATGCCAGACTTTATCAAAAGCTTGAGACACATCGATGAAGAGTGCTGAGCAATATTTTTTTTCTTCAAAGGCTTTTCTTATTACACTTACTATTCGATGAGTTTGTTCAATTGTGCTATGCTTTCTTCTAAACCCAAATTGATGATTAGGAATACATCTATTTTCATTTAAAATCGGCGTTAATTTTGCCACTAGTAGTTTCTCAAATAGCTTTGAAATATTAGATAATAAGCTAATAGGCCTGTATGACTCAACTTTTGTGTGATCCTTTCCTGGCTTTGGTATCATGGTTACTAAGGAAACCTTCCATTTCTGAGGGTAGTATTGAAGGCGTAAAATAGCATTAAAAATAAAAAGAATAATTTTCTTTGCTGTACTTGGTAGCTCCAAAAGCATTTTATTACTGATCTTATCAATACCGGGTGCCTTCTTGGTGTTTAAATCACAAATAGCCTTTTCGATTTCTCTAAACTCGAATCTTAGGGGAATAGCTGCTCTAACATTTACAGGTGGTAAATCGACTGCTATATCGTGAAATATATTATGGGTAAATACATTTTTCAGATGATTAGCAAACAGATTTCCTTTTTCAATATAATTTCTTGCCCAACTTCCATTCAAGTTTCTCAATGGTGGCTTAGAGATAACTGGTCTATTGAGGCTTCTAGCTGCACGCCATAATGAATAATCTGATTGTGGAGTTGCATCAAGTCCCTTGAGATATTTTTCCTGGGAAGCCGTTTTCTGAGACTGCAGTAACTTTCTCAGCCTTTTTGTGCACTCTTTTAATAAAGTCTTAAGTTGGGGGGATCTGTGCAATTGCCACTCTCTACGAACTCTCCTTTTTTCAGTCAATAGACGCTCGACATCTGTAGAATATATGATTTTGTTTTTGGTTTTTTTGAGTGCTATGCTGGAATGTTGAACAGCTAGTTTGAGATAACTGTCAAAATTAACAGTAGCGAGATCTACGTTCTCCGGTGTGCTAAGCGGAATATTTTCTGTGCAATGGGCACTCAGATAATTTTTATATTTTAACCAATTTATTTGTGAGGCTGATGTCGATAAGTAACCAGACGGAGATACGATTCTATTTGGATTCATTATAGTAACGATTGTAGGTGTGTGATCGGAAGATAATTCTAGGGACGCTTCCACATGAATCGTGTCTATGGGGATGTTATTAACCATGCCAAAACCTATGACATCTGGAACTTTTTGCTGATCAGTAGGCCAATATGTTGGTTGTCCGCTCGCGACCACATTTAGGTACATTTTACAAATTGTGTTAAACAAAACACGACCCTTAGGTGTAATAAGTCGTGACCCCCAGAAAGTGTGTTTAGCGTTATAATCGCCAGCAGCCAGGAAGCAGGGTCCTAATGATTTGAAATATTTATTGTATTGGCTTTCTGATATTGAAAATCTAGGTGGGGAGTATAATGATGAAATTACTATGTTTCGAGATAATTCCTCAACGCATATGCTCGTTGCTTGGAGATAATCTTCACGATGATCGCACATTAGGTAGTGTTTTACTCGATTTTTTATCAAAATGGCAGAACCTCCACAAGCTCTACCTCGAGGGTCCTTGGTATCATATAATATATAACCATTGATTTTAAACGTGTTTCTTGAGGTCAGATGGGTTTCAGAAACCATCATAACATCAATTTGTTTATTTTTAAGGAAGTATTCTAGTTCATTTTTATGTTGGCGGATGCCGTTTGCGTTCCAAAAGCAAATTTTTAAACAGTTCATGGCTTGTTTAGTACAGCTTGCAATAACATAGATTGCATTCTTAACATTTCCTGCACCATATTACCCATTGTGTTTGTAAAGTTATTTACTGTTTGTACTAATGTTTCCATGGTTTTCTCTAGACGACTTAAGTTAGAAACTGGAGTTTCATCATTATTTGGCAACTCACCTTGCATTGGCATATGGTTTGATTTTAGGACGTTAGCGTAGGATGTTCTGTTAGTACTAGGCTGCGGTACCTGAACATCATTAATGTAAACTTGATTTGTTGCCTGCATTTGAGGGGGATTAGGTTTCGGCCCAACCGAGCGCTTGACGATAGAGTATACAGGGCATCCTCTATAGTTGGCCGTGTGATTACCACCACAGTTGCTACATTTTTTTACATTGGGGTCGTTTTTAGACTTATCGCAGAGAGCTGAACCATGTAATTCTCCACATACGACGCAAACAGGAGTTAAATGACAATATGCCTTAGTGTGACCAAATTCTTGGCAGTTTAAACATTGCGTGGGACCATTCCTTTTGTGCGGCTCCTCTATTGTTATTTTTCTATACAGGATATATTGAAGATTATAAATGGGATGCGTTTCGTTCTTTTTAAGCTTAATGTCGCCGGGTTCTAACTCCACTCGAAATAGTGGCTGGGGATTTTTTTCTCTATTTTTAATGTTACTGTTTGTTCCAAATCGTATTACATTTGCATTTTATTTTACTAGCTCTGTTAAAAACAGAAATCTTGAATTTTATTCACTTTAAACTTTTTGTATTGATGTAAACTTAACGCGCATATGTTAAACTATAGTTACAGCTTGTTACATCAACATAGTGGTTAACATAATGATGTAATAGTTACATTAAATCGTTAACAGTAGGACTTACATTACAGTACTGAATTTACTGCTGGATGTAGGGGAAATTGCTGAAAAAGGTTGTAAATAATTGTACACTACTAGGTATATAGATTTATAAAATGGAAATAAATGCTTACTGTTGAATTCATATTTAAATCGACAAGACGTGTTTTCTTTCTAGAAAAGTCGTAATTTAGTTTTGAAAAAGATTCGTCCACCATTTTAACTTTAAAAACTCTTAAGGTTCAACATTTTGGCGCCCGAGCAGGGACCTATCTTTTTCATATTGTGGCTAAATTTATAAAAGTTAAAGTTAACTTGTTGATTTGTTACAAGTTTAACTTATTATTTTGTTAAGGTAATACAAAATAAATTACTTTGATTGGGCAAAGTTATTGCAAACAACTCAAAGGCGTCTTGTGAATTCATCTTGTGTGGAGTTCGTCATACGAACAATAATTGACCAGTTACTGGAGCAACTATCATCCTTGATGTCCTACTGTAGGTGTCGTTGTCGCAGCTGTAGAAGCAATCATCAGGAAAGTAACACTGATTCTGGACACTCGGACATAGAGGTAAAGTGCAAACAAGTTTGTGTATTTGTTGCCTAAAACCTGTAAATTAATCAGGTTTTAGAGATAAGTTATATTGTTTAAAAAAAAGGAAAATTGTTCCTTCCACGTTAAGTACGAACGTAAAGCACAAAATTATTTGCACTCCATTTTATAATTGTATTTAAATTTCCATAGCCTGGAAGAAAAAATAAACCACAGCCGATCGTCACACGAAATCTTTTACACATAGTTACCCGTTACTTAATACCAATTCGGTTTTTCACAATTCTAAATTCGTTTTAACAATATTCTGTATACAAATTATTTATTTTACTATTTATTTAAATTTTACAAATTTCTCGCGTGTGTCTAAAAATAAATTGTCCACAAAATTTGTTTACATTTTCTGCTTTAGAGACATCAATTGTTTTTCAGCTGTCATTACAATCGGTTTTCTAACCGGTGTTGCCAACTATTTGACAAGCTGTTACACTTGGGAAATTCAAGAGTATATTCAAGCATATAGGTGTGTGAACATATATATACGGATGCACACTTACCATTTGTGAATTATTTTTAATTAAAATTGAATAATCAAATAGTTTAATACTGGCAATTCCCTAGTGATAAATTGAGGCAGAAAATTATCGGTGTCGTAAAGAAACAATACCATCCCTAAAACAAAGTAAACAAATGTGGCTGGTAAAATAAAGTTTGCTAATCTATATAAAATAAGAAATAAAACTAAATTTTGTCTAATTAAAATAAATTTATAAGCCAACAATCAGCAACTACAAAACCAGGAATTTATAAGATAACAAGTGCGGTGGAAAAGTGTGATTGCTATATTTATTTGCTAATATTGCTAATTCTGTCCTATCACAAATTCACTGATCTGGTTAATGGAACCCACATTGTTTATAAGTGGAGCTCAGGAAAGCAATTAAATATAATCAGGTACAAATGGAAAAAGATTTAATAGTTAATTGAACTAACAAATCATTTAAATACATTTATGCATATTCCGATTCAACTTATATAACCTCAGTGAAACGTAATATTTTTTGTACAACGAAATTTTAATATTTTTTACAATATTTTTAAAAAAATTTTTTTTTGGGTAAATATATTTGAATAAATGATCCTCTTAAATATACGTTAACGTAGGATCTAAAATAAATTCTTGAATTTCATTACTTGTGCAAAGAAGTTTTTATAAAACCAAGTCGTTTTTTGAGAGTGATACTATGGCTGGTGGTAGAAAACACCAACCGGTTCCTGAATCCGATGATTTGGGAAAATTATTGCAGCGAAAAGCCAAAGTGATTGAAAATATATCTAGAATTCGTAAATCTATAATTGAGAAAACAATATCTGTCAATCCCTTTGAGGTAGATTGTCGTTTAGAAATACTTAAAGATTATATTACCCAAGCGATGGATTATCAATCAGAGATAGATATTCTGGATCCATCAAACGATGAGAGATCCGAGCTGGAGGATCTTTGTGTTACAACTAAGTCGCTCTTATTAAGTCTACAGGTCAAAGGTCGAAATTCAAATCTTCCTGAGACTTCGTTTAGCATGTCCACCCATCATTCTAGGTTACCAAATATGCGTCTTCCCAAGTTTAGTGGTAAATATTCTGAATATAAAAATTTTATATCTTTGTTTGAAAACTTAGTTAATCAGGATAACTCATTAACAGATATTGAGAAATTTAACCACTTAATTTCATGCCTAACCGATGAAGCGTTGGGCACAGTAAAAGCATTTCAGATTTCTGAGGAAAATTATCCAAAGGCACTGGCCAGTCTGAAAAAGGTTTATGACAACGACTGTTTAATATTTTTCGATAACATTTCAAAGCTTTTTGACCTCCCAGAAATCTCGAAACCTTCAGCTTCTGCTTTACGTTGTATGATAGACACAGTATCTGCAATTTATGATTCTCTGTTATCAATCGGTGATGACAAAAAGATCACAAATGCGATACTTATTCATTTGGTAATGTCGAAAGTCGATCCAGTCACCAAAACCAAATGGGAAGAACAATTAGATTTTGAACACCTTCCTTTGTGGGCTGACTGTGAAGCCTTATTAAATAAAAGATATCAGCATATTGCTGCAGATGAAACTTCAAATTCAAGGCTTAAATCCTCAAAAAACAAAAATGATTATACAAAAAAAACCTCAAAGTCATCATTGTCCTGTGTTAAATCGAAGCAAACACCGGACAAATGTTTATTTTGTAAATCTACTAAGCATAGTATTTGCAATTGCCCTTCATTTGCCGCGGAGGCTGTTCAGCAAAGATTTGATTACATAAAATCTCTTCCTGCATGTATTAATTGCCTTAAAAAAGGACATACTGTTTCGAGATGTAATTATCGGAAATGTGGTGTTTGTGGTGGATCTCACAATAATCTCTTGCATCGCTTTAACACTGAGTCTAATGGCTCCGCTACTGTTCAAAATTCTTCCTCCACATCCGAACGTCCATCTACCTCTCAGGCCTCAATTAATGTCGCATCATCTGATGAAAATGTTATTTTGGCAACAGCACTAGTAAAAGTGAGAAATAGTGCAGGGGATTTTATTTTGGCTAGAGCTTTATTGGACTCAGGTTCTCAGGCAAATTTGATTACGGAAGAGTTAGTTCAAAGATTAAGACTTAAAAGGGAAGGAGGTAGATTGAACTTGAGTGGCATTGGCAGGACTAGTTCATGTTCAAAGTCAAGCGTGGAAGTGACGATGAAATCAATAACCAATTGTACCCAATTTAATTCTAGATGTTGGATTTTAAGCTCAATAACCAGTTTTCAGCCAGATCGTAGAATAAACACAAGTGATTGGGATATTCCTAAAAATATTCAGTTGGCCGATCCATATTTTTACAAACCACAAAGGGTGGATATTTTACTAGGGGGTGAATTATTTTTCGAGCTACTGTGTGTAGGTCAAATAAGGTCTGTTCCAAACCTTCCAATCCTACAGAAAACGTCGCTGGGGTGGATTGTAGCTGGAAAACACAGTCAATTAAAAAGGTCTAATTCTAGTGCGGTACACACACATACTTTGATTGAAAATGAGGAATATATGGACTCCGTTGTTCGCAAATTTTGGGAGTTAGAAGAACTGCCACGTGATTTTGTGCTTTATAATGAAGAACAACGAGAATGTGAGAAAAAATTTAAAGAATCAGTTAAGCGCTTAGATTCGGGGCAATTCATGGTTTCCTTGCCATTTAAAAAAGATCCATCAGCATTAGGATCTTCATTTGATGTTGCCAAGAGGCGATTTTTAGCCCTAGAGCGTAGACTTTCAAGAGATACGATAATGGGAAAAATGTATCACGACTTTATGAAGGAATACAATGATTTGGGCCATATGTCACTTACTGACAGTCAGATTCCAAATAAATCTCACTATTTTATCCCCCACCAATGTGTTTTACGTCCTCAAAGCACTACTACGAAACTTCGTGTAGTGTTCGACGCATCTAGTAAAACTACTTCACACCTTTCTCTGAATGATTTATTAATGGTCGGGCCAACGATACAAGAGGAATTATATTCAATTTTACTTCGTTTTCGCTTTCACAGATTTGTACTCACTGCCGATATCGAAAAAATGTACCGCCAAGTGTTGATCGGCGAGTCTGATAAGAACTTTCAGTTAATACTTTATAGAGAAAATCCTTTAGAGGCCTTAAAAACATATCGCCTAAATACAGTTACCTATGGAACGTCGTCCGCACCATTTCTTGCAATTAGATGTCTGTTTTATTTAGGCGAATTGTTTGAACAAACGTTGCCAATTGGTGCTAAAATAATAAGAAAAGATTTTTACGTAGATGATTTGCTTACTGGTGCTGACAATTTGGAAGATCTCCTAATAATTCGAGACCAAGTTACAGATATTTTAAGTTCTGCGGGATTCAAATTAGCTAAGTGGTTTTCGAATTATGAAAATACTGATCATTCTAAGAGGCTAATGCAAAATGAATCAGACACATCCAGAACTTTAGGAATAATATGGGCTCCAAAGAATGATTCGTTTGTGTTCCATCTGGAGGACACATTTAGTGATTTAAAAGCGACGAAAAGAAATATTCTATCTGTATCTGCACGTTTATTTGATCCTCTCGGATTGCTATGCCCAATTGTAACAAAAGCGAAAATGTTGCTTCAGGAGCTTTGGCTTCAGAAGTTAGATTGGGACGAATCGATCCCCATGCGGCTAAATACGTCATGGGAGAATTTTAAAAGAAATTTGACAAAAATTGATTCGATTGCCATACCAAGATTTGTCCAGACAACTTCTAAGTCGAAGGTCCAAATTCATGGGTTTTCTGACGCGTCAATTAGGGTGTATGGATGCTGCATTTATGTAAGGAGCATTACTGATAACAACGTTTGTTGTAGACTTCTCACTGCAAAGTCCAAAGTAGCTCCACTTAAATCCAAGTCACTTCCAAGGCTTGAGCTATGTGCCGCGCACTTGTTGGCAAAATTGTGGACAAAAATAAAAGGCTTCATTGAATTTGAAATCGAAACAATAAATTTTTGGTCAGATTCTGAAATTGCGTTGCATTGGATAAAAACGCATCCAGCTTTACTTAATACGTTTGTTTCCAACAGAGTTGCTGAGATTCAAGAATGTTCAGACCGAGGTGTATGGAGGCATGTTCCAACAAAACAGAATCCGGCTGACATCGTCTCAAGAGGGTGCGACGTGGATGAATTAAAAGACTCGATTTGGTTCGAAGGGCCTCCATTTCTTTTAAAAGAGAGTGTGTGTTGGCCAAATAGCAGTCCGACCCTATTACCTGAACAAGAATCGTTAGAAAAACGAAAATCTGCAATACTAATCTCCTTAAGAGAAGAAGTTGTTAGCCGTAACGGAAATGATTTTTCAAACATATTCCTTATTCTATTAGGAAAACATTCATCATATGTTAAAGTTCTAAGGATAATGAGTTACGTTCTTCGATTTGTTGACACCATGAAAAAACTCAAGACTGTAAAGTGCAGCGTACCCACAGCAAAGGAATTAAATTTGGCTTTTTTAAAATTCGTCGAGATCATACAAAAAGAATATTACGCGGATGAAATACATAAGATTAAGAATTGTCAAAAGTTACCCTCAAATATTCAGCGATTGACACCTTTTATACACAATTTTAATGATGAAGGTCGCTCTTATTCGCTCGTAAGGGTTGGTGGTAGATTACTTAATGCACCATTGCCATACGACACAAAATTTCCCATTTTGTTACCAAAACGGTTATGTTTCGTTGAACTTTATTTACGTCATTTACATATTGTTAACTGTCATGCTGGTGCTAAAGCCATGACATCAATTCTAAGGGAAAAAATTTGGTTAATTAATGCCAAGGAAGAATGTAGAAGAATCGTTCGGAAATGTGTTCATTGTTTTCGATACAAACCGAAATTAATGTCACAAGTTATGGGTGATTTACCCACTGATAGAGTGAGGGCTATGAGACCATTCTTGGTTGTCGGTGTTGATTTTTGTGGACCGGTTCACGTTTCGTTAAGAATTCGTGGAAAACCGCCAATTAAAATGTACATTGCCGTATTCGTGTGTTTTTCTTCCAAGGCTGTTCATTTAGAATTAGTTTCAGATTTGTCTTCTAATGCTTTCATTCTTTGTATTAAAAGGTTTGCTGCCAGGAGAGGGCTTCCCAAGAGAATCCACTGCGACAACGCAACGAACTTCGTAGGAGCCAGCAGAGAGCTGAAGGATCTGCAGAAAGCATTCGACAACCAACGAGACGATCTGGTATCGTACGCAGCGTCAACAGGAGTGGAATTCAGCTTTATACCACCTCGCGCTCCTCATTTCGGGGGTCTGTGGGAGGCAGCTGTCAAGCAAGCCAAGTTCCTGCTTCTGCGGGCAGTAGGCAGCTCATCACTAAACGCCGAGGAAATGGCAACCATGCTGGCAGAAGTGGAGGCGGTGCTGAACAGTCGGCCCATAGCACCGCTATCACCAGATCCCAACGACACCGAAGCAATAACTCCAGCACATTTATTAATAGGAGGGGGTCTTCATTCGCTGCCGCCAGGATCCGAAGAAGGCGCGAAAGGCAACGTGCTGAAGTCCTGGAAGCGATGGCGTCTGCTCTCAGGACTCAAGGAGAGGTTCTGGCAAGCCTGGTCGAAAGAATACGTGTTGGGGCTACAGGACAAGGGCAAATGGCGTCAAGACGCTCCCAATTTACAAATAGGCAGATTAGTGCTGATTCACGAGGACAACCTGCCCTCTCAAGAGTGGCTGACCGGGAGAGTCGTAGCCGTAACCGAGGGCAGAGACGGCAAGGTCAGAGTGGCAGAGATACGAACAAAAAACGGCGTATTTAAACGTCCTATTCAAAAGCTTGCTCTCATACCTATGGATTGAAGACCGGAGGTCCTTCAATGGGGCCGGCATGTTTGTTCCAAATCGTATTACATTTGCATTTTATTTTACTAGCTCTGTTAAAAACAGAAATCTTGAATTTTATTCACTTTAAACTTTTTGTATTGATGTAAACTTAACGCGCATATGTTAAACTATAGTTACAGCTTGTTACATCAACATAGTGGTTAACATAATGATGTAATAGTTACATTAAATCGTTAACAGTAGGACTTACATTACAGTACTGAATTTACTGCTGGATGTAGGGGAAATTGCTGAAAAAGGTTGTAAATAATTGTACACTACTAGGTATATAGATTTATAAAATGGAAATAAATGCTTACTGTTGAATTCATATTTAAATCGACAAGACGTGTTTTCTTTCTAGAAAAGTCGTAATTTAGTTTTGAAAAAGATTCGTCCACCATTTTAACTTTAAAAACTCTTAAGGTTCAACAGTTACATTTTTTATTTTGAAGCCCTTCTCTTCTAAAAACGTTTTTATCTCACCTGGGTCCACGCATGAGTCAATGCCCTTAATTACTACCTGAAGACCTTTACTGCTCTTCAGTTGATATGTATAAAAATTCTTATTAAGGCCTTCAAATTTAGTTATTACCTTACGAAAATCTTCTTCACGATTAACTTGTATTTTTGTCTCATTAATACTACCCCGCTTTATTGCAGCTACATAAAAAGAATTTTCACCTATTACCGAGATCAAATTCTTTATTAATTCATTTGAGTTTTGCTCTCTAAGATATATCGGCGATGGCTTAGAAGATTTGATAACGTTTTGTGCTTCCGGGGATTCCTCATCCAGAATTGCAAAACGATTTTGTGAACTTGTTCTATCAGCTGTACCATCTTTTAAGACTTTTGAAACCGAAGCAACTGCTGAGGAGGTTGGGCTGCGACCCCGTTTAAGCACTGTTATGTACCTATCAATACCTACTTGTACTGGAGGCTTTTGAGCACTTTTTACTTGTTGAGCTGAGTTTTCCATCATGCCTGATTTGGCAGTAATATTTTCATCACTTATTAAAATCGTTTTTGCCGCTGAGGCACCGCTTGCAGGTTTTATATTTATTATTGTATTAAGATGAACCGTATTATTAGACACCGAAGGTGATACTGAGTTTTCTATTATGCCTGATTGGGGGTTAATATTTACAAAGATATGTCCACGAAAGAAAAGGAGACGCTAACGCAGTATCGGGTTGAATGCTAGTACTATATAAAACTTGATATCAATGCAAATTTTTTTAAAAT
Source organism: Pollenia amentaria (assembly GCA_943735925.1). Taxonomy (NCBI): domain Eukaryota; kingdom Metazoa; phylum Arthropoda; class Insecta; order Diptera; family Polleniidae; genus Pollenia; species Pollenia amentaria. The sequence continues at coordinate 14,635,495 of OX031011.1, forward strand.
GTGATTTACTTTCGCTATTAATTCAACTATTTTTGCATACTACCTAGTATATATTATTATTCTTAACATTTTCAAAATTTAACAAATGATTCAGTTTTTAGAATTTATTTTCCAAACTAAATTGAAAATGTACTTCTTTTTCGGTGGAGATCGGATGATTGATGAAATCTAATAAAGCTTAAGCTTTATTCCTTATTTTTTAAAGAATGTAATCGATTTAGTTTCTAAAAGCAAGAAAATCCAAAATCCAAAAATAAATTCCTGATGTTAACTTATTGCATTCGTATTTAGTTAAATTTTCTTAAATAAAGAAACAAGCCATATTTTCTGGTGATTTAGTAAATAATTCTTTCCGTAAACCCCATGCCATTTTTGCAAAAATGATAAAAACAATTAAAAAAATAACATGGCAACACTGTGTTTCCAACAAGCGTCCAATTTTAAAATGAACTGGCAATTTCACGATATCGAAGGAACGCCTTTTTTGCACAAATATATTTGAAACAAAAACAAAGTTTTAATAAGAATTTCTTTGTTTTTAATGTAGTTGTGCGAAAGAAATGGTTTTCCGTATTTAGTGAAATAGGGAGATAATGAAATTATAAAATCATGTTTTAGAATCTAAAGAAATTAAAAACAAATTTTTTTTTAAATTGGGACAGCCGAGATTCGAACCGGCAGCTAGGTGAAACACGCCGCCTTGGGCTGCCGCTTCGACAACTCAACTACGAACGCTGTTTCTATCAATGCATTAAAATAGATTATATTGAAGCAATCTAGTTGTTTCCTATTTATTCATATAGATAAATCATTTATATACACTTGTATGTGTTCTTATGCAAAATATTGAACAAATGCGAAAAATTAGATGCAGGCGTGGTTTTTTGATCATATATCAGCCATTTTTGGACCGATCATGCTAAATTTCAATAGCAAGTAATGGTGGACTATATGTGATATAAGTGTTGAACAACCTAGCCCCTATCATATCTGGGGTCTTCGTATCAATTGTAAGATGGACATCGTTAAACCAATTTCACCCAAAATATATATTCTTTATATGCTCTAAGATCAATAATGTAGAAACACACGGAATGACAAACTTATATATAGCCTATTTCACCAGTGGTGCTAATAATTGAAAGTGACGCAGATTACGCTTATATTCTTAAAAAATCAGTATTTATTGAGTTAAATTCTTAAAAAATCAGCATTTATTGAGTTACAGGCAATTAAAATTATAAACAAATATTCTTTGAAACGAGATTTCTACTTAAATATGTAGGTTTTCGCAAAGAAAACTTTCTTTAAATAGTTTTTATTAAAATTTAAATATAAAATTCCATTCATTGCTGTGTTGCCACTTTGAGGATAATTACCGGAATTTGGTGTAATTTTTACTCTCGTGGGTAGAGCGTGGGTGATTTCTTTGAGGAGTAAATCAGGTATAAGTTGAAATTCTTTAATTTTAAAACAAATAATATATGGATTTGATTTTAGTTATACAATTTATACCATTTAAGATATTGTTGATCTAAAAATTTACAGTTTACTCATCCAAAGACACTGTTTATTAAAAAAAAATAAATAAATTCCATAGTTTATGAAGCAAAATATTGATAGTGATTGGCGCCAGATGGACATTTAGATTTCGATAAATATGAGCTTCATTGTTGTTTAGAACCCGAAGTTTTTTGGAAAAAGGAGGTATTTGTACTAAAAAAAACCTCTTTGGAGGAAGATATCTTCCCAATATTACAACAAGTAATGAACTTTGTGTTTGCTTTAACATTTAAAATGCTTAATTTGAGAAATATTTAGCGACCTTAACAATTGTTTAACTGATTTGAGAAACAGACTGTCATCTGAAACCATTACAGGAATTATATTTACTAAATAAAGTATACAAAGGAACGGCAATAAACATTTGAACCTTCCCTATTTATATGGAAGTAGAAGTTAATATTTTAACTTTTTATTTAATTCTTATGAATTTATTTTTGTTCAATTATTTTGAATAATTATATGAATCTTAATAGTATGACTAATATTGATTTTATTTAAGTGAACAGGGTATTTATTTTAAGTTTGTGCTGGTATATGAAACACGTACAAACATTTGTATATCGATCAACTTAGAATCAGTATCAGAGTCGTCCGTTCTGCTGGCTGGTTGTCTGTCGATTTAGATCTTCTGGTCAAAGTACAAGTCGCAATTTTTAAGATAATTTCCGGTCCATAATTTGACATAGCCCCCATACGAACGTTTTTCCTAATAGAGTCCTTGTGCCTATAAATCATCTTATTTGGACAAAATTTGGCCCAAATATATTTTATTTCAACCTAAATTATCTTACGAAATTAATTTTGGAATCAGTCCATATATCACCATAGCTCGCATACAACTACCACTCACGAAAATAAAAACATAACTGCCTTATAAATATGGGTTTGATTGATAAAGAAATAGCTAATATGCCATGGCAAAATGTTGTGCTGGTAGGTAGGTCATATATATACCCCCTCCCTTAAATTACTTTAAGACGTTAAAAACTCAAATAGATGTATGTAGTTACCTAGATACATTATTTTCGGCGTTAAAAATTCTTCTAATTTTATTTTAATAGGTCCATTACTGCGTTTGGAACCTAACAAGGGAACAAGGCAACACTCTTAAAATTTATTTTGAAAATACTGTGGTGTAGGGTGCAAATGTTCGGAATCGACCGACTTCCGGTACTTCTAACTTGTTCTTTTTGTAAAAGTTTTTTTTAAACGTTTAGACGTAAATTTGATATCAGGTGTAATTTCATTTAAATTGGGTAATTTTGCGTCAGCTCAAGTGTACTTTTGAATTATGCTGGTGGTAGCACTGATTCATTGTGAAAAATTAATATAAGCTTAATGTATTCGAGTTTTGGTAAAAAATTAAGGTCACCCCAGATTAAGCTTAATTTAGCGTAATATGGTGATCACAAAATAACCTTTTTTTAAATCGAAGTATTTATGTGCATATTCAATAATATGTGCTTTATAAGCAGAAAGTAACTTTTACCAAATAAGTGAGCTTTTCATAGAATATGTCTTTCAAATATGTTGCTTTTTATTGAAAACAATTCTCCCTTTTTTAAAATAATAATATGTTTTATAAAAAGGACCTTGTAAAAATACCTTTTAATAAAATTACTTGTCAGTAAAAAAATAATGTTTAGAAACCCCCTTTTTTAAAGAATACATTTTGAATAAAAAAAGGAACTAAAAACCTAATTTTTTAACGATTATATGTTACTAGCTTAATTTAGTGATTTTTATATGTAATTTTTTTATACAGATCTCGTGCATTGTTTATGAAGCAATATGCACCCAGTTTAAATACTCTTATTGTTACCATTCACCAGTTCCACAGAAATCTATAGGTATTTGTATTGCAGTTGGGCCGCTTATGTCTTCAATAAGGTACGGGGACTTTTACAGATATTGTTCATTTATAACCAATCTATATGTTTCAAATTTGTAAATTGTAGCCGTGGCCATTCTCTAGACATACATAAATATCGCATTATCATAACAAAACAATATCGATAAAATCTCAGAAATATTAGTTTGCAACAGTTTTTCTTAAAAATTAATAAATATACTTATCAACGATCCACAAAAATATGTACAATACAATAATATCAATAATGATAGGAACCCTGAAAAAGACAAACATTTTTACAGTGTAAAATACATACCTGGCTTGACGGATGATAGACACATAACTTGGAGGCCACACGATCAATTTTTGTCTTTCAATTCCTTTCAATTTGCTCTCACTCTCATTTTTTTCACTAACACACTCACACTTTTTAAATTGATCACGAGATTGCTCTCAATTTTGTATATCCATTTGTTTGGCAATTTTATGGTCAATTTAACAGCTGATTAGAAGTTTAGTGAGCAAATTTTTCGTTGGTCAGTATAAATTGTTTTCTTGATGACATCTTGAAAGTAAATTGCGTGCAGCCTACGTCACAGCCTTCAATTTATGTAAATTTTGACAAACAGTATATGTAAAAGACTATCAACAAAAAGTTGATCGTGTGGCCGCAAGGTAAGGACAACAATAAAATCAGAACAAATAAACTTTGCATATAAACCGAATTCAACTTTAAGTGCAATAGTTTCAAGAGTTAAGGCGCCAATAGAAAAACTACAACAAAGTAATGTTGTTTACGAAGTAAAGTGTAACGGGAGGGACGATCAGAATTGTGACTTAATTTATAGGAACAACAAAGGTTAGGTTAGGTTAGGTTCCACTGGCAGCCGTGATCAAGCACAGCTCACGTGGGTCCATTAGTTAGTTCCCGTTGTGTTACCATATCACGCCGTCTCCCATGGGTCCTATGAAATCTGGCTATATATCAGTAAAGGAGTGGATCCCGTTTACATCAACATCAGAGAGACAAGTTTCGTCCCCAAGGGCTCTTCGAGTCTTAAGTCTCCGAATGCCGGGCAATTACAGAGAAGATGTTCCGTTGACTCTTCCTCCTCCTCATCGCCGCAACTTCTACACAAGTCATTATAAGGGAGCCCCAGCCTCTGGGCGTGCCTCCCAATGGGCCAGTGGCCAGTTATAACCGCAATTAGGTTTCTTAGATAATGTCTGGACAGCTGTAATGCCCGCCGTGTCCTTTTTCCATCTCTGATGGGCCAGATTTTCCTGGTTTCCCCACAGGTGGTTTCATCATGCCACCTCTGACTGGCGATAAGATGAAACTTATGCGCTATAAGTTGCTTACACCTTGGGAGTGAAGCACCTACATCATATGTGGAACCGTCCCGATTCAAGGTGGTACCTGCATACGCCAACGAATCCGCCATGCAGTTCCCATGTATGACCCCGTGTCCGGGGACCCAATTAAGGGTGACCAGTGAATGTCTCGCTATCTCCTCCAGAGACATCCGGCATTCTCGGACAATTCTCGATGTGATGAACACATTCTCCAGGGATTTTATGGCCGCCTTGCTATCGGTAATAATGTGAATATCCCTTCCAGATATTTCACCGTACCGGATGCGTCTCGCGGCTGTGTGGACCACGTTATCCAAAATGCTTACCGTGAAGCCAGGATCAAAGATTGGCTCGGGTGTGACATAATCAACATCCATGTGCCAATTAATATCGTTCAGAATGTTAGAATGTCCGATATTGTAATCCCTCCATGCTCCGTAGAAGAGAATGGGTTTGATGACACATTCGTATAGCCAGTATACATTCCTCGGGTTAATTCCCCAGTTAAGGCCAATGGCCCTTTTGCAGCAATATAATGCAGTAGCCGCTTTATTAGTCCTGGAGCTGGTGTTCATCCTCCAGTTCAGTTTGCTGTCCAATATTAGCCCAAGATACTTGGAGCTGTTAGACAGTTCCAGTGACACCCCTTTTATCCTCGGGGTATCAAATTTGGGAATTTTGTATCTACTTGTGAAAAGTACCAGTTCTGTTTTGGGAGGATTTACATCCAGTCCACATCCCTGGCACCATTTTCTTAGGACGTCCAATGAGGACTCCATTTGTTCAGACAATAGTCTGGGATCTTTACCCATAGCCACAACTGCAACGTCATCCGCATATGCAACCGTTCTGCAGCACGTCCTTTCCATGGCTCTGAGTAGGATATTTATATTCAGATTCCAAAGTAAACGTGACAGTACAAAACCTTGCGGGGTGCCCCTAGTCGCAACCTTTGAAATGTTCGAGGCGCCCAAATTGGATTCGATACGCCTGAAGTGCAAGATACTGCTGACAAATTGAATGATCGCTGGGTCGATTTCCAAATGTCTCATAGCGTTAATGACCGATTCAGGTCTAACGTTGTTGAAAGCGCCCTCAATATCCAGGAATGCAACTAAGGCAAATTCCTTGTAATGCAGGGATCTCTCTATGTGGCCCATGAATGAGCTAAGCGCAGTTTCAGTGTACCTTCCCTTCGTGTAGGCGTGCTGAGCCGGTGACAGGGAATTGTGTCCCAACGATGATCTAATATGAATATCCAAAACCCTCTCCAGTGTTTTCAGTACAAAGGAGGATAGACTAATTGGTCTAAAGTCTTAAGCCATAGTGTGAGATGTCTTCCCACTCTTGGGGATGAAGACGATCTTATATGTTGCCCAAGTTGATGGGACATGTGAGAGACTCAGGCCAGCTCTAAATATTGCCAAGAGCCATGACATCAATATTCCCCGGTTCTTGTGTAGGACCGCTGGGATAATGCCATCCGGGCCTGGAGATTTAAGGGGATGGAAGCTTTTGACCGCCCATTCCACACGATGGCGAGTTATCGGAATATTAGAGATATCCCGAGAGCCACTAAATGTTTCCTCCCTAGGCACATCATCAGTGCAACCTGGGAAGTGTGTATTCATCAGGACCTCAAGGGTGTCCCGACAGTTTGTGGTCCAGGATCCATCCATCTTTCGTATATATGATGGAATAGCTGGTTTAGAGGATAAAATCCTACGTAGCCGACTTGTCTCCGAGGAGTTTTCCATGTCACTGCAGAATTTCCTCCATGACTGTCTCTTGGCCTTCCTAATAAGATTTTTGAATCCATTTACTGAGAACTTGTAATTGTTCGAAACACCATTACGTTTTGCTTCATTGAAGAGTTTCCTGCTTTCCTTGCGTTTTTCAGCAATTTCCGCATTCCACCATATGGGCTTAGCTTTGCCCCTCCTGTCAATTCTTTTACAGGATTCGTTTGTTGCCTCCTTTAAGACACCAGTCAATGACTCCACTGCGGAGTCGAGCATGGACATAGGAACAACAAAACGCTTACTTGAAATGAGAACGGGGGAACATCAAAATGACATATTGAACAGGAGAGAAATAAGTGCATTATCACAACTCATGATTTCAAAATATCACTCATTTGAAACAAAACAAGTGAGAGTGTTGGATTTTGAACGAGGGGAGGGGAAGAGATATACGATAGAATGCTTGAGAACACAACAAAACATAATGAATACAATTAACCATAATAAAGATATTGACAACATTAGCGCTAGTCATAGAACCACAATATAATTAATTCTGTGATAATAATTTTAAGTTTTGCTTTACTGTTTTTTGTTAAATGTTCTTGTGCAATTTAATTTTATTAAAAATCTGATGTTTTTACTATAAAAAAATTTTAATTTTTGTAAGTTGTGTTTGCATGTTGTGAAAAATATTTTGTTTTAATGTTGTCCTTCTATTATTTTTATTTAAATAGACGACCCGTGAAAATGTCACCAAAAAAGCGACGAAACGTCGGGTGAAATGTAATATATTTATTTTTATTTACATCAATATCATTAGGTCTTATAAGCTTAAAAAGAAAAATTAACTGAAAATTAATAATTAATTGGCCAAAAAAAATAACTACGAATAAATTTTTATCGGAAAGCTTGCCGAAAATTTTTTTTTAGAGGTATAAATAAAAAAAACTGAATACAATGAAAGAAAAACACTGCAAATTTCTTGGTCTTATTTTAAATGACAATTGGTTTGGAAATAGAACTAATATCATTTTTCCAGAAGAATGTAAATGGATATTATCCCTAGGGAAAACATTCTCTCTACCAGTAGATAAAAGAAAGTTCTCGTCACTTCACATCATTGCTGACGTGGAACAGTGTATTCAGGGAATGGAAAACGTAGACAAAGAAAAAGAGGTAGCTAGAACAAAATTTGCGAACATGGTAACAAACTTTAAACGTAAATTGGTAAATACGCCAATGGAAAAATTTATTATCAGAGTTTTTGAAAAAACGAGGAAAATTATTAACAAACAAAAGAACATCATAATTATACAAGCTGATAAGGGCAATAAAACTGTGGTGATGTACAGGGACGATTATAAGGAAAAAACTAACAAACTTTTAGAAGACAAAAATACATATCGATCTATTAGGACAGATCCGACAGCTACAGCGGAGAATAACAATATCATTGCAGAACTACATAGGGAGAACTACATTGACTCTTGGCAAAAACGTAGACTAATTTGTTCTGCGTCAACGGTCCCTAGGATATATGGACCACCAAAAATCCACAAACCTGGAACACCTCTTCGACCTATCGTGTCTTTAATACAAGTCCCATGCTACAATTCTTCAAAATACGTTGGACAAATACTAAAGCATATAATTTCAGGTAAATATAATCTTAAGAATTGCACACAGGTAAAAACACAATTAGAGACCATGCAACTCAACGAAAATAAAGTCTTTGTATCTTTTGATGTTATTCCGCTCTTTACAAATATTCCAGTCTATACGGCAATTAAAAATATAATGAAAAAATGGGACAAAATTAAAGAATTTATAAAGATCCAATTCTGCTTAACGGACAATAGCTACTTTGTGTATGAAGAAAAAGTCTATAACCAATGAAGAAAAAGTCTATAAAAATCCTCTTTCGCCTACTATAGCAGATATAGTACTTGACACCTTACTTGACGATGCAATCACGGATATTAGAAATAAAAATATTCACATTAAATAGATAATCAAATATTAAGACGATATATCAGCCATAATTAAGATCAAGGACAAGGATATTATTCTGAACACTTTTAATAGTCACCAGCCCAAAATTAAATTTACAGTAGAACTTGAGAAAAATGGCTACGTAGAAAACAAGATCTTATTACGTTTGACTGGTAAGCTAAGGAAACTTCATCTGGCAGAATAATGAATTACCACGCGACACAACCCAAAAACCAGATAATTAATACAGCAAAAAATTGTATATCAAGAGTATTAAATATAAGCGACCCGCAATGTCATAACAAAAATATCGACAAAACCTTAGAAATATTAGTTAGCAATAGTTTTCCTAAAAAATTAATAAATACAAAAATACAAACATTTTTTACAGTGTAAAATACATACCTGGCTTGACGGATGATAGTCACACGGATGAAGGACAACAATAAAATCAGAACAAATAAACTTTGCATACAAGCCGAATTCCACTTTAAGTGCAATAGTTTCAAGTGTTAAGGCGCCAATAGAAAAACTACAACAAAGTAATGTTGTTTACGAAGTAAAGTGTTACGGGAGGGACGATCAGAATTGTGACTTAATTTATAGGAACAACAAAACGCCCACTTGAAAATAGAATGGGGGAACTCAAAATGACATATTGAAGAGGAGAGAAATAAGTGCATTAATACAAATCATGATTTCCAAATCTCACTCCTTTGAAACAGAACAAGTGAGAGTGTTGGATTTTGAAGGAAAACAATTAACCACAATGAAGATATTGTGATAATAATTTAAAGTTGTGCTTTACTGTTTTTTGTTAAATGTTTTTGTGCAATTTAATTTTATTAAAAGTCTGATGTTTTTAATGTAAAATAACATATAATTTTTGTAAGTTGTGTTTGCTTGTTGTGAAAAATATTTTGTATTAATGTTGTCCTTTTATTATTTTTGTTTAAATAGAAATAGAATAGAAATGTAATAAATTTGTTTTTATTTACATCAATGTCATTATTATTATTAGCTTAAAAAGAAAAATAAACTGAAACAAAGAAATAAATACGAATACAAAAATCTAGTTTGTTCCACTCCCACTTCTCCAATCCCGCACTTTTTTACAGATGCTGTCTGCATATTTATAGCCGTTCTAATTGTACCAAATTTGCCCAATTTTACACTTGCTGTTCTTCAAATATACGGGATTCTTTGTGTCACGCTCACTTATCTAATCCCGCCCACTTTTTGACTGATGTTGCATACTGATACGCGAGTGCAAAAGTGACTTGCTTAACTTACATTTAAAACAAAAACTAATTTTGAAATTTTGTTTTTGTTTTAAATGTAAGTTAAACGAGTCACTGTTGAGCTCGCGTTCTACAAACAGGCAGTAAATTTGGAAAATGTAGGTCGTTCCGTTTTCCAGATATACAGAAATTTATAATGTCTATGTATGGGAGGTGCCACGCCCACTCAAAATTTCAAAAAATATATAGTGTTTAGATCCTTCCAGACGATCAGTAATATACTGTAAAAGTTTCATGAAGATCGATTAAGGTAGCTATATGTTACAGACAAACAAACATACATACATTCATTTATATATATATAGATTTGTTAAAAACAAATCTGCACCAACTTAAATTTATAAAAAATATTTTTTACGTATGTATTATGTACATACATAACTAAAGACGAATTTTTGTATGACAATTTTAATAAATATTTTAATCGACTGTAGTTCCATTAATACTGCTTTTTCTAGAAATTACGTTTAATCGTTGACCACCTTAATTTTTTTTACCAAAAATCGGTTTTTATATGAAATTTAAATAAAAACTTTAATCGGCTGTAGGTCAGTAAATTATGGTTTTTTCAGGAAATAAGCTCGTTTGCGATTCCATTTATTTTTTATAAAAAATTAATATTATATGAAAGTTTGGATAGAAACTTAAATCGGCTGAAAGTAGTTAAAACTGCGTTTTTTAAGAAAAAAAGCCTTAGCCGTTATCACCATAATTTTTTTTCAAAATTGCAGAAAATCAGTAAATCTTGGCTTTTTGAAAAACAAACTTAATCTGTGATCACCAGGGAAACCGTATAAATATGGTTGTTTACAGCATTTTATTGTATATTTTACTTAAAAGAGCGTTTTGAAACATATTTTTAATCTTATATAGCACATTTCATATTTTTAAGGCATAGTTTTAAGTTTATAGTGCATATTTGACCTTTTTCAACCATATTTTGATACTTGTTGATATTTTATTTTAATTCTTAAAAATGCCGAACAAGAAAAAAATTATTAAATATTGGTGACTAGTTTTTTTTTATATTTATATTGACAATAGATGTGTAACACATAAAAATATTTGTATATGAACCATCTTTAAGTATACCAGTCGACTCAGAATCCCTTTCAGAAACGATTTAACGATTTCTATGCTTCCATCAAGTCTAACTTTGGAGATAATTTTAATTTGGTACATATTTTTTAATTGTCATACTGATTTTCAGCGGATAAAGCTCATATTGAAATTTTCGTATACAATAAGATTTTGATAAAAAAAAAAAATAATTGAAAGTAATCACAAATAATGCTTATTTTCTTAAAAAAAGTAGTATTTATTGAGTTACAGTCGATTAAAATTATAACCAATAATCTTGAAAAATTATATTTTAAGTGAAATATGTAGGTTTTCGCAAATAAAGCTTTTTTTTAAAAAATTTTTATTAAAATTTTAATATAAAATTTCATTCATTGTGAAAAATTTTTGTCGTCGTGCTCGCATACAATTTTTTTTAACATAAATTTGTTTTAAAATATAAATTTAGAATGGACGCTCTAATTGAATAATTTTTTATTTAAATTATTTAAAATAAAAGTAAAGAATAAAATTATTAAAAAAAAAACGGTCAAGAAAAGGAAAAAATATATATGTATGTATGTGCAACGTCATTTATATATATACAACGTTTAATTTCTTTATCACCTTATATGGGCCATCCCAATGTGTCTGTAGTTTAGGAGATAATCCTTTCTTTCGTTCGGGATTAAAAAGCACAACCAACTGACCCTCCTTAGAACCTTCCGAATTTGCCGCTCTATCGTATCTGGCTTTCATCTTGTCACTGTACAAGTTCATGAAGCTCATTAAGAGTTTTTTGTTCTTGTGAGGTGGAGCCTTCATTGTTTTCACCCGTTGGTGAAAAAACACCCGCAAAAATACAATTTTGGTGGGTGCACGAGAGGTGGAGCCGTGAACCGCTGATTTATACGCCAACAGGGATTTTGAAATGTGCTCATCCCAGTATTTTTGCGGTGTGCTAACTACTTTTCGCAAATGTTCCTCTAATGTACGGTTAAATCTTTCAACCATGCCATCAGATTGCGGATGCAATGGGGTTGTTCTTGTTTTCCTGATTCCGTACAATTCACACATTTCTTTATATATAGCAGATTCAAAATTTCTGTCCTGGTCAGAATGCAATTCCAAAGGAACGATATAGCGGCACACCCAATTGTTCACAAAGACGTCCACAACCGTCCTAGCTTCTTGGTTTGGGATGACATATACCTCCGGCCATTAACTAAAGTAATTAATGACTACTAGCACTTATTTGTTGCCGGCATTACTAACAGGAAAAAGCACAGCTATATCCATCGCAATTCTTTCAAACGGGGCACCAGAATGTTACTGTTGTAGCGGCCCACGACTTCTCCTTACTGGACCTTTGGCGGCCATGCATTGTACGCAGTTGGTAAGCCATTCAGCTACGGCTTTTTGACATATATATATATATATATATATATATATATATATATATATATATATATATATATATGTTCCTTTAACTCCCACTGAAGCATAGGGCGCCAACTTTTTTTACTTCCACTAACGGCACTACTATGTTTTTAACTGATTTTCCATAAGTTATTTACTACTTGAAAGCTGTTCCACAGAGCCAAGTATGCTTTCATCAATGGCCTTTCTGACGTAATTTCGTTTTGGGTGGGTCCTCTGCCTTCTTCCGTGGCTTTCATAATTTTTGCTAAAATGGGGTAATTTTTGCAATATACGAACATAACAGAAGCTTTCTTTTCCTGCACCCCTTACACAATGCTTGCATTCCAGCTTACAGGGTCACCTAGACAGAGCATCCCATCGCCATGTTTTCCACCTTTTCTATGTTCAATGCTAAAATCGTATCTCTGAAGGCGCTCAATCCAAATAATAATGTTGACCATACAAGTATTTGTGTAAATGTTTTATGCACTAGAGTCGCCGAGTTACGCAGTAATCCTTCCCAGGCCTCGAAAGTATTCAACTGTAATAGCCTACGAATTTTTTTCTACACCGTTGACCACTTCGGACAGCACACCTCCAATTCCATATCCGCTCGCATCGGTATCTAGCACAATTTTTGTCCCCGCGATTGGATAAGCCAAAATTGGCGCTGTGCATAATAATTCTTTAAGCTTTTGTTCCTGTGTTTCACCCCAGGTTTATGCCTGCGCCTGTTTGGTCAATTCATGCAAACTGGCAGCAATATTGGCAAAATTCGATACAAAACGCATGTAGATTTTGAGGGCGATGGCAATCCATAACTGCTCGTATCTTCTCTTCGTCTGTTAAAATGCCATCAGATGTTAAACGATGCCCTAGGTATTTTACTTCCTACTGGAACAGTGAACATTTCTTAACACTTAACTTGAGCCCGGCTGTAGATATACGCTTCAACACCCCTTCGAGTTTTTCAGGTGCTCATCAAATGTTTTTCCCATGACCATATATAATTTATTGGCCATATATAATTTAACTTTAACTTTCCCATAGACAGTGGCAGGCGCCCCCGTAGCTGTTCGCAGACTTACACCAATTAGTGGTTCAATGGACTGTTGTACAAAGTCAGGCCTGATAATCGAGTGTGATGCCCCAGTGTCCACAGTCAGAACCCGTTTTTGACCGTTTATATAGCCACAAGCAGTAAGGTTTATGTTAGCTCATGCCCCGCAGTACTAGCTCTGTTTAGTTTAACTGTGACTCCTGCGATGAGTGGTGATTTGCCCCCTGGCTGTTTCTGGGTGGTGAAGCAGATCTTGGACGTTTTTTCGGAGCTTTACAGTTTCTCTGCATGTGACCAATCTTTCCGCAATTATAGCACTTTACTTTAGTTCTAGTTCGCTTCTTGCTTAAAACCTCAATAACTGCCTCTTTTATATCCTGCACAATATCCCTTTCACCATTGGCGGTCACATTGAGACTTCGCACTTTGCCTACTTCTGGTCTTGAAACAATTCTAGCAGTTTCCTGAGCTAGGGCAAATGAAACAGTTTCTGCAAATGTGGACTTTTGTGATGTACATACCGCAAATTTTATATCTACATCACGAATACCGTTTACAAATGCCTCAGTTTTGAAGTATTCCAAGAATGAATGACTCTCACCAGGATATGTAAGCTGCACCAACCGCTCAATCTCCAGTGCGAAGTCCAGTAATATCTCATTAGCCTTTTGCATTCTACCACGTAAATCCATTTTGTAAATTTACTTTTTATGGTCGTCACCATATTTACGCTGCAGTGCAATCATTTCGTCATCATAGTTGTTTTTACAGCTACTTGGAACACTTTGTAGAACTTCCGCTGCCATTCCTTTTAAGGCCAAAATTAATTAAATTGCCTTTTCTTCATTGTTCCATGCGTTTTTGTTGGCTACTGTTTCAAATTGGAACTTAAACACATCAAATGGAACACTGCCATCATAACTTGGGGCTTTTATTCTACTAGGACTTCTGAAATAATACGTACTGGTCCCTCTTGGCTTAAAGACTATTTACTTTTGCTTCACGATGATAGAATTTTTCATCAATATCCGTAATTTGTGTTGTTACTTCAGAAAGCTTTTGGTTGAATTCAATTTCTATTTCATTTACTCTTTCATTTATTTCACTGGAAATCTCCTGCAGTTTCTCATTTTTATTTCTGGAATTCCCTTGAATGTCTGCCAGCCAGGATGGTGCTCGATTTCTCTTTCATTTTTCTAGAAGTTTCATCCATTTTTCTCGAAGTTTCATCAATAATAGCTCTGGGATTTTCATCGATTTTTTTAGAAGCTTCAGCCAGAATATACTTCTGAATTAATCTACAGATATTTCTTCATTTGCTCCATCATAGCGGCAAACATTGTTTTAAAGGCCATACTGCTTCTTTATCCTCAAATTCGTGGCTACCAATGTCAATATTGCGTCGCTCAAATTCATCTATTAACCTCTTCTGCAGCTCTACTTTATTTCCTGCAGTTGGTAGATCTAACTTGCTCAACACTTTCTTGAGCTGATCCACTTTAAGTTCTTCAAATTTCATTGCTGTCTATTTTTTTTTCTAATATATTTTATTTTTGCAATCCCACTTCTGACACCAATTGTTACGTTACTGTCTTTTCAATAACGTTTTTGGTTTATTTCCTTTATAATAACCCTCTTGAGTGCTTTTATTGCAACTTTAATAAAATAAATAAAACACTTTAAACACTTTAGATATAGCTGGTACTATCAACTATTCACACCACTTTCACTTATACCAGTTATACTTGCGATCTACACACTTAAATGTTCGTACTAATGCTGATTATCGATGCCCACCTTCAAGAGTATTTATACTCTGTTCGCTGACATCTAGGTGGCTATAGAACATTCGACGTTTTCGAAATGTCTGTAACATTTTCGAAATTCCTGGGCCACTCGAGCTTTTATTATATTAACAGCTAATATCATTTATGCATTAACACTATGGCTGACTTTAAATTGTACTATTATACATCAATAATTTAAAGCATACTTTATGGGGTAACAACAACCTTAACAATATTATGTTATACAATTATGTATAACAATTATTACATTACATTTGAACTAGAAAATTCGTTACAGTGATTTACATTAGAAATATGCATAACTAATACAATAACAATTTAAACTAATAAAATTACTAGCAAATACAAAATAACTAATAAATTAATCTTATTCTAAACTAAAGTTACTTTCGTAACAATTTTTGAGTGCGTACTCCATTTGTTATTGTTATACGAAAAAATTTTATAGCACCGCTTCCATATGCGTTAATAATAGTACCATCTCTGAGTCGAGTTTCCATTGGGGTTGAAAACTCATTGTATTTTACAAAATATTTTTTTTATTTGTCATATAGTCAATTGCATCCGAATCAACCAACCACACATCTCCTATGTGTGTCAATACTGTCCGTTGATTCACTTTCACACACGAATGCATTGCCGTTTATATCATCTACTTTGTGCTTATTTGCCTTATTTAAATAGCATTTGCGTTTCCAGTCAGGCTAATTACATATGAAACATTTTCCAGGTTTGTTACCAGTTTTATAATTATTTTTTGGTTTCTGCTTTGCTACAAATGCTTCGCAACTATTAAAACTTAAAACAGTAGAACACTCACACTTTTTAAATTGACCACGAGACAGCTTTCAATTTTAACTATCCATTTGTTTTGCAATTTTACGTTCAATTTACCAGCTTCTAATCAGTTTAGTGAGAAAATTTTTCGTTTGTCAGTATAAATTGTTTTGTTGATGACTTCTTGAAAGTAAATTGCTTATAAATTGCGTGCAGATTACGTCACAGCTTTTTATTTATGTAAATTTTGACAAACAGTATATGTAAAAGACTATCAACAAAAAGTTGATCGTGTGGCCGCATGGTAAGTCTAGCTGTGAAACTTTCAATTGTTTGCTGGTTAGCCGCTGTAGACTCCAATGCACTGTAGAAAGGAGCGTAACTGCTTGGAAGTGTAAATATCATTTTTGTTATCACTATCGTGGTAGAAATATTTGCACCAACGTCTTTTAAAGGCAACACCAACGTTTCTAGTTTGTAGCATCAACTTTTTGTTGTAGCCTGTACATTTGCTGTAGATTTAAATTCGTATGTACATACTTTCCAGTTTGCACCACATTTCTCTAGCAGTTTTGCAATAGTTTATGCATTAATGGTTTATGTCCTAGCGTCATAAAAATAACTTTCTGAGTCTTACCATCACCCCTTAACCAATTTTTGACATCTTTCTGTTTACGAATATTACCATCCTGAGAGCCAACTGCACCATCAACTGAAATACCACCACTAGTTCGACCACATGCATCTTCAGTGATATTATTACGATGACCATTCGCTCTTTTCTTAAGAGGACAGTCCTTTTTTTTTTTTTTTTTGATACGATGTCGTTAAAGTTTTTTTTCAAAAAAGATTGTTCTTTTTGGAGTGCCTTGTCCTCAGATTATGACTTTTTTCTTTAAACTCAAAAACTAGAAGTTGTATTTTCCCAAAACCCTAAATTTTCAACATTTATACAGCAAAGCATGCTTGTTAACATTAATGCCAGATTTAGATGGAATTCTACAGTTGTTCGTGCCATTGAAAAAATATTTTCTCTCTCAGCAGAGGTGCCCGATGATATTCCAAAAATAATTTTTATGATCCATGTGCTGAACTGTGGTTACTTTTGGAACATAGCCAAGCTTTTATATGCCATAAATATATTTGTCGTCTAGAGTCACAACACATTTCAATGCCTGAGTCTACTCCAACTCTAAAGGACTTTAAATTAAAATGAGTTGTACACAAAGAAGATGGGTTTTTACCATTGGTTATGAAAAACAAAAACATGTAGTATTCTGTGTTAACGATTTAAATCAATGGGCAGCAGTGTTTAAAAAATTTAAAGTTTCGATTGGGTGAGAAGGGGAGACAAAATAAAAAAATGGATCCAATATAGATTTCCGCTACAGTGACTCAAACGGAAAATCGGACAAGGCTTTTATTAATTATATTTTACATAAAAATCACAATTAATTTTGTTTTTTTTTAATTTTTATCTCGTTTTATCTTTTGTATACCATATATAAAAAAGAAAATGGATAAAAGTTTGCAAAAAATATTTCATACTTAACAAAATTCAACTTATTAAACGGACATATATAAATTTTTAAGTCAAACGGAAAATCGGACAAACAAAGTAGGCTTTAGTTTTTGTGCAATTTTGCTAACAAAACAAGAAAAGAACGATTAAGTTTTATTCCATGTGTCCAATTCAGAGTGTGTATAGAAATAATACATCTCATTATTCGGTTGTATGGAGAAGGGGAAACTGTGAAAAATATTGCTGAAATTGTAGGAAAAAGTCGATAAACAGTTCATGATATTATTAAGAGATGCCGAAA
This sequence comes from Pollenia amentaria, assembly GCA_943735925.1. Classification (NCBI taxonomy): domain Eukaryota; kingdom Metazoa; phylum Arthropoda; class Insecta; order Diptera; family Polleniidae; genus Pollenia; species Pollenia amentaria. The sequence continues at coordinate 14,653,256 of OX031011.1, forward strand.
TGAAAATAGAGTGGAAAATAAAAGCAAAGAAGGTCTAGGAACGATTTTGAATGATTACGATGAAAGTCGTATTTTAAATGAAATAAAGAAAAATCCATTAAAATCCGCCGTCGAGCTACAAAAGTATGTAGAAACTCATATTGGAATGTCGGTTTCTGTTGAAACTATAAGAAACACCCTAAGAAAACATGATTTTCATGGTCGAGTTGTAAGAAAATACCGTTTATAAGCCCTAAAAACAAATTAATACGCTTAAAATTTGCTTAAGAATACGTTTTAAAAATTACGATTTTTAGAATACGGTAATATAGATAGATATCACTGCAAAATTTTTGTCAAAAAATACATTCATATACTTTTAATAGGTTCTTTTTACTGAGAAAGCAAATTCGACCTTCATGGGTCAGATGGAAGTAAATTTGTGTGGAGAAAACCAAATACCGAATTATAAGTAAAAAATACGAGAGCTACCGTAAAACATGGGGGAGGCTCTGTGATGGTTTGGGGCTGTATGTCCAGTGATGGAGTGGGAAACTTACAATTTATTGATGGAAAAATGAATAGGTTTGTTTACCTCAACATTTTAAAAAGCAACGTTAGACAAAGCGCGGAAAAATTGGGCATAAAAGATAGTTTTGCTTTTTAACAATACAATAACCCAAAACATACATTTGAAGTTTGCAAGTTATGGCTCATCCATCACTGCCCCCAAAATACTCAAACCTCCCCCACAATCCCCTGACCTAAATGTAATTGAACACTTGTGGGATGAACTAGCGCGCAGAGTTTACAAAAATACCTTTAATAATATAAGCCAATTAAGAGCAGCCTTACAAACAGATTGGAACAACATACCTGCGCAAATTTAGGCAATTCTATGCAGAAAAGATTACAAAAAGTTATCAAATCTAAAGGCAATACTACTAAGTATTAATAAGTTTATTATTCACCTTTTTTTTAAGTAATGCGTCACTGTTATGTAGGCCTAACAGTTTTGTCCGATTTTGGGTTTGAATTAAAAAAAGTGGATTAATTTATAAACTTATAATTTTTTCCCGCAACATTGCAAAAATTTCCTTTTTTCTTTTTAATAATTTAAAAATTACTCTTTTTTAATACCAAAAATATACTTTTTGAATATGAACAGTTTAGGTTTGTCCGATTTTCCTTTTGAGTCACTGTATTTCAATGAAAAAGAGATTGGAGGTAAAAATATAATAAAGTTTATAGAAATTTGTTTGTGTCTGCTACTTTCAATTGCGAATAATATTTGGATTATTGGAAAAGTCCAACTTTAAAATGATCAATTTTTAAACGAACTGTGCAGAATTTAAATTATTTTTTATATAAACAGTGATACATATTTAAAAAAAAAATTCTACAGAAAAATATCAATTATTTTTAACAATGAAATTTTTTGTTTTAAAGCCTTTTACATAATTTTTTATATGAATTTCTAGGTCTTTATTATTTATTTTTTCATAGACAATAAAATAAGTATATGTATGTATTATTCGTAGTTCTACTTGCTAATATTATACTATTTGAACTATCTTATTGCCTATCGAATAGCCTTGATATGTAAGGTTAGGTTACGTCGAAAGGAGGACGAAGCATCAAAAATGCAGCCTGATATATGTTACGATATATACCTAGGCCACTACCAGGCCTGTTGTGCGCTCCTTAAGAGGAAAAATGGAGGATTTAGGTGGATAGTGCTGCCACCACCTATAGGGAGGAGTTTAACGTCCGGCGTTAAAAACCCAATTTCCCGGACGTAATTTCTTAAGGGTTTCCAGTCAACGTTCCTCAGGGATCCCAAGTCTAACATGACATCGCTCTCGAAGTGTTTAGATCTTAATTTGACAGAGGCAGAGAAAGTGTTTCAGTGTCTCGCTCTCCTCGCCACACGCTCTACACTCGTCAGATTCTGCCCGTCTAATTTGGTGTAGTTGTGCCCGTACTCCCACATGACCAGTCAGGATACGCAACCTCATACTAACTTCAGACTTACTCGCGTCGAAGAGACTTCTTGTTCTCCTGTCGTCTGGGTTACCCCATAAAATATCAGTGGTTATACCTATAGTCCCACTATTCCAACTGGCCGTGTGGGTTTCCCTAGCCCATGCCTTAAATGTTTGTTTCCTCCAACGGCTTCGCATTCGCCAGGTTGAATGCTTCGAGTTCTCTTCCCCTGCTAGCGAGTATATTTAATTACCGATTATCGCCGAGCGGCCCGGTACCCATATGATACGGGTCCCACTGCTAGAGGAAAATTCAGTAATGGTACTTCTTCAGTCTAATAAGGTCCTGGACTTAACCCTACTAACTGATAACGCCCTCATTGCCCTTTGGCTGTCGGTAAATATGTAAGCGTATACCTGCCCCATATTTGATTCAATCCATCACACACATTCCATTATAGCACGGACTTCCGCCTGGAAGATTGTGTTGTGATCCGGAAGATGGACCCCTATGTCCGTTCGATTCCCCAGTTCGGAGCCGTCTGTGTAGCACGCGATCCCCACATACGTTTGCTCCAGAGTACCACTTGACCATGATCTCTTATAGGGGATCATAGCAGTTTCCTCCAATTTCCGGCTCTGGCGTCCGGTGAACGTGTATGCAAGCAATTTATCCAATATACACTGATGACGTGCACTGTAGTAACCTATATATAATTCGCCAGTGCAGCCTCGATCCACACCTGGTCTCTAGAGCCTTGGTTGATGTAGTGCACATCGACCTATTAATTCCCACGCTCTGTCCAACGAGGTCCACCAGATTACACTTTGTGTCCTTCCTGTGAACAGACATATTTCCGTCTTTGCTGGATTAATGTTCAGCCTCCTTGGTCGGGCCCAGCTGAAGGCCGTGTCTAGGGCCTTCTCAGCCCTTCTGCACAAGAAGTTTAGATTATTGCCCTTAGGAGTATCAAGACATCGTCTGCATAGCCGACGGGTGTCAATCCTTCCCCAGTTAAGGTCCTTAAGAGACTATTTAACCTTTACTAGTACTTCTTCCCTGATCCTATTGCAAAGGTGACCTTATGCCCTAAAATCAACGTGATCAAGTCTTTTGTATTCAAGAAATTTATGAGGGTCTGTCACGTCCTTGATACTATTTATTTATTTATTTATTCAGGTTTAACATTAGAATATAGATATTTTAATGCTAAAAAAGGTATAGCTATAGCTACAAGGACTTAAGCTAATAAAAAAAGGATAAAAAAAAAGAAATATAAATTAATTTTGCTATTACACGTTCAAATTTACAGCTAAATCTAATTTTATGTGTATTCTTAGATGTGGTGATATAATTTAGTTAATCTTAAATACTTTGTAAGTTCTTAAACAGATTCATTTGAGGGAGAGGAGAGAGCTAGGATTGGGTCAGTGTGTCCAAATATTAATTTCCGCTCTTGTGCGTAAAGCGGACAATCGGATAAAATATGTTTAATATTCACTGTTGTGCTTTGATCACAGTTGCATATTGTTTGGTCATTCTTGCTTATTAAATGTGCGTGGGTTAATTTTGTATGCCCTAGTCGTAATCTTAGAAATTTTATGAGATCCCGTCTTCTTATTTCAGTATTCGATGCCATCCAATGTTGGATGTTGATTTTTGATAAATGAATATTTTTGTACCAAATGTTTGCATTACCCCAAATGGAATTATGTCTCAGCATTGTTTTTCTCTTGAGATTTTTAATTATATCTTTAACATTCAAATTTTGAGTTTTAATGAGAGGAGACTTTAAACCCTGCTTGGCATAATAATCTGCGCGTTCGTTTCCCGTAATTTGCATGTGGCCTGGAACCCACATAAGAGAAACCTTTTGATTTTTCTCGATTAAAATTTCCCTAATTTTATTAGCATAGAAATTATTGTTATTTACACTCGAAATCGCGTTTAAGGCAGATAAAGAATCAGTGCAAATTATGAATTTGCCACTTCTGTTCTTGACAAAATTTATCGCCTCATTTATGGCAATAATTTCGGCTGAAAAAATCGAGCTATAACTTGGCAACTCGGAAACCTTAAATAACTTATTTTCATAACACAGTACAACATTTTTCAGTTAATTGATTGCCAACTCAATTCTGTGAACTGTATGTGAAATTAGACCCAAAAAAAAGAATTTCTGCATCATTCGTGTTGTCTTCTTACCTGCGATTTGAAGTTAGTATCGATTTGAAGTTAGTACTATCGTATAGGGGAATTTATCACGTTTTAGGCCCTGCTGTTTGACATAGCTCGACAACCACTAGCCCAATTTAGTTGAAATAAATTTTAAAAAATTAAGAATTACAATTCCCTTAATCTGTTCATATATTGTTTTCCTATACAAGTAACACTTTCGAAGTTAAAAATGAATGTATGAAGGGAAAAAATTATTTTTTGCCTAAAAATTAAAATTTTTTTTTTTTTAAAAATACATAAAAAATGCAAAATGGAAAAAAGTTTCAAGTCTAGTTATTTTTTCGCAAAGTCACATAACCTATGAGCAAAATGAGACAAAGATCATAAAAATGGATGCACGCGTTTCGCTTTTATTCGCAATTGAGTAAATGTATGAATTTCAAAAATTTGCTCGAGATATGCACAACATTATTTGGAGAAAACATTGACACCTTTTTCATGATTCTGAGAATTAAAAAAAAAAGGAATAAACAAAAGGTTATTTGATTTTTATGATTGCGGTAATAAATGTACGTGGACAATTAAACGGAAAGTGGACCTTTTTATTATTTGGGTTTTTCCGGTGGCTACCTATATGATTTTTTTACAGAAATTGCACCCACATTTAAGGGTGGTCAATATTTGGAAAGTTTTGCACAGTTTGACACGTACAAGTGCTGAATCAGGTATATAGCCAGCCGCCCTTAAAATATGCGCCCATTTATAAGTACCTGGCAGTAAAATATTCAAAAATACGTAGTATTTATAGGTGTGCATTGATCGATTTTTGGCATTCAGCCAGTGCCGACGAACGCGAACAGTAAAAGTGATTTTTCTCCAGTTTTTTAAAAGTGAATAACAACAAAACATAAAATATATCAATATGGAAAACAACAAGTGCCCATATTTGGATGAATATTGTTACGTTTGTGGTCATATCGTCCGAAAAATACAGATAAAAGATCGAAAAAATTTGTTTACTGAGCAATTCAAAACCGCGTATTGTAATTATTTCGATGAAGCAGATTTAAGTGGTGCAAATTTTACGCCGAACACAGTGTGCAACAGTTGTTATACTACCCTTCTAAAATGGATTCACGGAAAAAGTAGAAAGTTATCTTTTATGAAGCCAGTAATTTGGGTGGAAGACACAACTGGACATGATGAATCCAGGTGCTATGCATGCATAAATTTTCGTCCTGGATTAAACAGACAACAATTGAAAACAAAAGTATACACTGCTGAATTTACTGCCACACTTCCAGTGCAACGCCCTGCTGATACCGATGCACCTAAACCTCCGAATGCGGATACTGTGTCCCTGCTAGCCGAAACCGTTTTCACCAATCCGACCGATTTGCATGATGCTGATTCGATACCCGATATTGAAAATAGTGCACCACAACCGCTACCACAAATCGAAATGGATTACATTGTGGCCAAGTTGGGACTATCACAACACGACTCCGAATGGCTGACATCATTTTTGAAGAGAAGAAAACTCACACAGCAAAATGTCAGCGCAACATCATACCGACAACGCCAATCTGATTTTCAGAAATTTTATTCCGTTGACGAAGCAAATACGTTCACGTACTGCCATGATATCCCAGGTTTAGTGAAAAAATTGGGAATGGATTATATCGCTGGCGACTGGCGTTTATTCATCGATGGTTCAGTTACTAGTTTGAAGGCTGTGCTGCTGCACAAAAAAAATAAAAAACCATGCATTCCATTGGGATTCAGCACAACTATGAAGGAAACGTATGAAGCATTGGGCGAAATTTTGAAGAAAATCAAATACGATGAACACAAATGGAACATTTGTTGCGATCTGAAGGTGGTCAACATACTACAAGGGATTATAGAAAAGGGCGGATATCCAAAATACTTCTGCTTCCTTTGTAATTGGGATTCACGATACAAAGGAAATCAATATCAATGTAAAGATTGGAAAGGAAGAACTCCCGAGCTCAACAAACAATTAAAATTACGCAATGAACCTATGATAAAGGACCTGGATGATATTTTGTTGCCACCGCTCCACATGAAACTGGGAATAGCTGGGAAATTCGTTGAAGTGGTGGTCAAAAAAGTTAACGGCGCCTTTGACTGTTTGAAATCCATCTTTCCGAAACTCAGTGATGAGAAAATTAAAAACGGTACGTATCGTACTCTGTATTTCAATATTGTCATATCTAAATTTGTTAATTTCTATACATTCGCATTACCAATAATTTTTTCGTTTTTCTTATGTATTTAAAACAGGTATTCTCAATGGACCTGATATTCGGAAATTGATCAAAAGTGATTCTTTCACACATTTGCTTTCAGAGCATCACGACCACCAACATGCATGGAACGCATTGAAAGAAGTAATAGAAGGCGTTCTAGGAAAGAACCGTGTCCAGCGAGAAGAGATACAGCAACGAGTGGACAGGTTGCTGTTTTATTTCGAAAAAATCGGTGCATCCATGACGCTGAAATTGCATTTCTTGCACCACCACCTCGATACTTTTTTGGCACAATCACCTCAGGAATCAGACGAACAAGGAGAGAAGTTCCACCAGGTGACCATGCCATTTGAAAAGCGGTTCAAAAGCAAAAAATTGGATGCATTGCTTGCGGAGGTTTGTTGGTGGAGTTCCACAATTATGCAGTTTGAAGAAAGCACCGAAGATGAAGACATTGAAATTGGTGGACACAGTGAAAGAAACACGCCCTTGAATAGTATGTGTATCTCGGATGACGATACAGACTCAGACCATGAATATGAACAACCTACGAAGAAAACAAGATCATCAGAACCACAAGCGTCAACTTCTACAAGGATGGATATTGCCAATAATTGAAAAAATGTTCTAAATTTTGTTTTTATGCATATTATAATTGCGTATTAATTGCATATTATTTTATTTTCATTAAGTTTTTATAAATAAAGTTTTTTTTTGCATGATAATTTTTTAATTTATATTTTTATTTTAAGGGTGGTGGCTATAACTGATTTTTGAAATTCATACCTTTACTCAATTGCGAATAAAAGCGAAACGCGTGCATCGATTTTTATGATCTTTGTCTCATTTTGCTCATAGGTTATGTGACTTTGCGAAAAAATAACTAGACTTGAAACTTTTTTCCATTTTGGATTTTTTATGTATTTTTAAATAAAAAAATTTAAATTTTTAGGCAAAAAATAATTTTTTCCCTTCATACATTCATTTTTAACTTCGAAAGTGTTACTTGTATAGGAAAACAATATATGAACAGATTAAGGGAATTGTAATTCTTAATTTTTTAAAATTTATTTCAACTAAATTGGGCTAGGGGTTGTCGAGCTATGTCAAACAACAGGGCCTAAAACGTGATAAATTCCCCTATACGATAGTACTAACTTCAAATCGATACTAACTTCAAATCGCAGGTAAGAAGACAAAACGAATGATGCAGAAATTCTTCTTTTTGGGTCTAATTTCACATACAGTTCACAGAATTGAGTTGGCAAATCATGTGTTGTACTGTGTAAGTTACTGCATAGCTTGTATTTTCTCCAAATTGGGAACCGTCAGTACTATTTATAATTTTTACTACATTTCGAAATGTGTTTTTTTGTTGAAAAATATGGTCACCGTAGATATAATGTAGCAAATCACTGTAATTCAGAAAAACTTTAATCTGAAACCGCCACATGTTCCATTGATCAGCTCCCTCCAGCTTTTAAATTTTTGCATATATAGCGTCTATTATTCACAAAACTCAATATATCTGCAAAAAATTTAATTTTTTTTACTAATAAATTTCACTTTGACAATTGAAAAAACTTTAGCAAAACTGTAATTATATATTAATAAAATTGTCTGGGCTCATAAACTGTTAAGTAAAATAAAAACGCAATTAAATCAGTTGGCGATCAGTAGTATGATTCACTAACTTTTTTTACGATAATCGTATCGTTAAAATAAATATAACGAAAATTTATCGAATTTGATTTTTAACGATACTCGCTGTCGATTAAAGTCAGCTGTTACTTTCAGCAGTTTTTTTCCTTATTTTAACGACAATAATTTACGTTGTGTTTATTTAATCGATAAAGTGTATTTTATGGTTAAAGTGGCTGAGGCCCGACTTCTTACATACATACGTATATGTATGAACAAAAACAAAATTCTTAATCCAAAATGTACAAAACAAAGCAAATTATGAAATAAAACAAAACTACAGCTGTTTACAATCGTTAAAAATAAATTTAAAAAATCGTTAAAAAAACAATCACACTATCGTTACTGAAAGCGAATAAATAAGTCGACAAACATTACGATTGTCGGATTGTTAAAAGTTAGTGAATCGCACCACAGTTAAGAACTGAACAAAAAAAAAAATACTTTATCAGAGTTGTAACAAGAATTAACAACAACCTTTAAAAATTTTACTTTTTTGACCTTTATTGCACTATAAGTTTCTTTACTCAAATTATTATTGTTTATTACAAACAACACAAAGTTCAATAAGTTTTTTGTTTTTATTGAAACGCACGGAGATGCGAATTTCAGTATGTTTCTCTCTTTGGTTTTGATAATATTTTGGTAAGAAAAGATTCTTTTCACATTTGTAGATGAATGTGGAACAAATAATATTCCTTCCACAATTTTCGAGAGTTCTGAATATTCATTTGCCTAATTTTGTATTTTCAAAACTGTATTTGGCCTCATTTTGTATTTTCTGTGTTAAGCCTAGTACTCTGTTCCAATTTGTGAAAAATGTTCAGCAACATCTATTATTTCATGCGAAAAATTTGACATGTATCAATGTTACCTATCTCGAGAGTTTGCACAATTTGACGTTTTTAATCTTTCAAAGTATGCGACATTGTTTTGCATATGTAAACAAAACCCACATGTATTTTACTAAAAATTAAATTAAATATTGATGAAAAACTGTTACCGGTTGTGTTATTTATGTTTTGCAGTTCTCATTTTAATATATAGTTTAAACTTTTTTCATTTGCTTAAAATTCCACGTGAAATAAGTGCAGCTTATATTATTTCGCAGTTGTAAAAAAATTTTGCCAGAAACATTTCGCAACTTTTTCACAAATTAAACAGAGTACAACTCTATCAACATTTTTTCATAGAAATTACGACAAGTTTTTTTCATATGGGTTCTGACAGCATTTCACGTGAAATGTTAAACAGAGTACTAGGCTTTAGGTTTTAATATTTTAATGTAAGCAAGAGCTCTACGTTGTGAATTTATGTTATCAATGTATTGGTATTCTTTTGGAAACATTTGTACTAATAGTAGAACTATACAAGACAAGCTTAAAGCTTCGCGGGATTATCATGAGAATTTTTTGTAATATCTTTCAGGATTGAATCTACTAAGCCATTTAAAGATTTATCTTAAAAGTCGAATTTTGTTCTTTAAGCTTCGCAAAAAGTAAAAGTTTTGTCCTATTGTTTCAAACTGAATTACTTCATTATTTTCAATTGCATTGGTTTCCATGTATGTGTAGCTATGCATCAGTTCCACCGTGCACATCATTCAAAGGTATATACTTTGTTTCTAATTCAATGTTTAACTCACTTATATTAAATTTATCTACCACATCCTTTTTAAAAAAATTACGTACGATTTGACGAAACAAAAACGTTTAGGTACGGTGACATATGGCAAACAATAGTCAAATTTTGTTTGCCGGTATTTTTAAAAAAATTGTTTAAAAAAATAAAAATGTTGTTTGCTGGTCAGCCTACGCACATTTATTTGGCCATTTTTGTTTGATCAAATAGCGTCAAACAGAAATATGGGAAAACATGTTTGCCAAATGGTCACACTCTTAAAAAAATATTTGATGAAACAAAATGTTTGACCGAACTGTCAAAAACAATATTATACAAATTGTGATGGAAAGTATAGAGACATGTCTTGTGTTAAGCTGTGGAGCAGCAGCATTATTAATTTTGGAAGAGGAGGAAGATAAAAAAAAAATTAAATGACGCAGGTGGGTTCTACGTCGTAAAGAAGAAGGATGTTGTGCAAAGTTGTTGATGGGGTGGCGATCAGAAGCTCCTACTCTGTATAACAAATTTTTACGAATGACTTTAACTTCGGTATTTAGCAAGGTGGCATGTCATAACGTCCAGTGTCATAGTGTCCATGGACGTTATGACACTCCAAAAAGTGTCATAGTGTCCATGGACACTGCTTAGTCATATACATATACATATGTATATACATACACATATGTATATGACTACATGGTAGTTACACCTTATTTAATGAAAGCATTTTAACGATTTTTAAACATAACAATTGGCAACATTTAAGAACGTAAACAAATAAAGCGTGTTGTTCTTGAAATAACAAATTTTTTTGTCTGGAAATTAAATTTTTGTTTTCTAAAATACAAAACAATAAAAGAAATAAGCAGAAAATATATATAAAAAGGTGAGTACATGGCTTTTAAGTTGGTTACTAAATAAATCTTATACATATGTATGTACATAATAATTGCAGTGAACAATTATGCGAATAAAAAACCGCGAATAAAACCTAAAGTGGTCAGAAAGTGGGATGGAGACGATGTGTTTAAACTTATTTTGCTTGTTGAATAAGAAAAATTCTTATGGGCTGGCTTCCCATAAGACTACGACTACCATAACAAATTACTGCGGGAGTGTGCGTGGCAAAACATAAGAGAACACTGCAAACAATTTCGATCGAAAAATAAACTAAACAGTTTCCCCATTTAGCAAAAATCTATCGCTTTTGCTATTCAATTCTTATTGATGTAGTTAAATCGTTCGGGAAGAAGTGTCCCACTATGGTAATATTTACATTAATAATCCAATTAGTGTCTATATTATGACGAATTAGAGCGCTTTGGTAGCTTAATATCAATTAAATTTAGTAGTATCGCTTTTGTCTCCAAAAAGTAGTCTTCTGAAGTTACATTTTTTCTTATTGTTCATTATAATAAAAATAGGGCCCTTTAACTGTTTATCCTTGTTTGATTTTGTAGGGAAAGTCTGAGTAAAATATAAAATAAATGAGCTTCAAGTTTTACAAATATTAAAAAATCTATAGTACATTTAGTCAAAATTGCTGTTAATGTCTTAAAGTTAAAACCCTAATGGAATTTTTTTTAATGAATTTACAGAAATTCGCAAATTTGCTTAAGCACTAACTTTATAAAAAATTCATCATAGTATAACTAGCATATTTTTACTGCTTTACAGAACTTATTTTACAAATTTTTTCACTGATAAGGTTGATTTTCATTAGAAAAATAAAAACAAAAAAAAACTAATTTTTCACAAAAACTTTTATAGTCCTTGAATAAAAACACAGTTAAAAAAAAGATCACTATATCCTTTAAAAAAAAAGAATATTATCAATTTATTTTTTTTAATTTCCATTTTATTGGCTCTTAAAAATGAATGTATGAGAAATTATTAAAAAGTTACCCAATATACCCGAAGATTAAGTTTGGGCTGTTATGTGCAATCATTTATACAACTTTCCTGTAACATTGGATCCAGCGGGGTCATAATTTTGAGTACAATATTATAATTTTTTTATATTTCAAATATTCAATATTTCACTTTATTTTACATAATTTTTTAAATTTATATTACGTGCGTGTGAACGTACCAGCGATCACATTGCAATTTCAATACAAACTATCATAATTTACGCATTTTGCTTTTGTACTAGGTATTCACCATTTAACATCAAATCGTTGCGAAGAAGTCGATGTTATATGGGCAATATTCAATAGTGCTATTGTAGTGCGCGAAGTGGACGTATCTAAGAATTGAATTTCGTGGGTATGCTTGAACAAGAACAAAGTCTGGCCAAAGTACAATTGAAAGCCCAAAATGAAAATTTTTTCTTTCACTGTTCCAATATTTTTAGGAATGAATTTAGAAATTTATTTATGACAAAAATTAATTATATACAAAAAGAACTGAATTGAAGTACAAATAACTACATATGTATAATTTTTTATTAAATTTTTTATTAAATAAAACTTAAATACATACATACTTATATCATGTTGTTGTACATTAATTTGAAATCAGTTGTTTGAAAAACGTGTTGAAATATGTTTATTAGACTTGTGTCGTTCATGAATGAATTACTTCAACTGAATGATTCACTTAAGTGAAAGAATGAAATATTTCTGTGTTTTCTTTCAAGCTCTTTCATCATTCGGTTTCATTTTTTTTTTCTTTCATATTTCTTTAATTCTCTGTTTTATGTCAAATGCGTTCATTCGTCTGCCTGCCAGTTGTTTTTGTTTGTGTTGATGCAATATATCAGAATCAATGAAAAAGTAGATTTTTTTTTTTTTTTTGTAAGGTACATAATTTATATTTGCATAATTTATATTTCTAAAACAACTTTTTAAATTAAAAAGAAAATCTAGGTACATATAATCAATTTATAATAAAAAATCGTTTTTTTTTTTTTGTTTTTAAAATAACAATTTAAACATTCATTAAAAAAGATAGGCACTTCATTTTGAAAGCTGTGTGTCTTTGAGAAAGGTGAAAGAAAAGAATGAATTTATTCACTTAACCCTTCTGAAAGAGAATGAAATTTTCACACAAATGAAAGATTTTGCCCAATACTATTGATTATACTGAAAAGGCAACTCGCCTTCGTCTACGAAGTATTGGCAAAATTCTTGTCGTATTTCTGAAGTATCTTGTGCGATATATGTACGATTTGGAATATCCTGGTTGGTTCTATTATTCCGTCATTCACCGGAAATTAGAGTCCCGTCTTCAGCATAGTGATCAACAAGTTTTGCGTTGAAGTAAACGGAAGTTTTCTGACTTATTATAAAGATGTGTAATGCACAGCATGCAATCGTTGCTTGCTTCGTTTTTATTGGCTGAATTTAACGGCTTTTGTATATTCGGGGTTAAAGCAAAAGCGTCAACAGCAACCAGACAATAAGGAACATGCAACAGTCTTGATGGTAGTGGTTTCAGGGAAGGCAGATTAAGACTGTGGTTAGTCAGAGCTTCATTAAACGAACTTTTGCAAAAAAATCCGCAGTCAGAAATACGGCCATTTGACCCTATATCGACATACAAAAACTTATATGATGCATCGGCAATAGCCATGAGAACAATACTATGGGTACCTATAAGAACATTCAGTCAAGAAAAGTAACAAAAAATATATGTATCTACTGTATCTACCTTTGTAGTTAAAGAAAATACTTCCTGAATGGGAAGGAGTAGTCATCACAACATGTTTTCCATCCAACGATCCAATGCAATTGGGAAAGTTCCACATTCGTTTGCAGTTGATGATACCTTAAGTTATATTTAATTATCTAAAAACCTATTTTACCTTCAAATATTCCGGCTGTAAGACTTTATAAATAGCACTGCAGACTTCGGGAATAATTCCTGAAATTGTATTATGAGGAATACGGAATACATATTGTAGAAACCTAAAACTTTCGCCTGTTGCTAAAGGTGGCATGTAATAACGTCCAGTGTCATAGTGTCATAACGTCCATCAAAGAAATGTCGTAGCGTCCGCGGACGTTATGACACTTTGCAAGGTGTCATAATGTCCACAACAAGCAAGAATGTAAACAAATTTGGGATCATAGCCGGCCTTCGGCCGGGCGCAAGGATTTTCTTCTCTATGGTATAACAAATACCGGCTTCGCTAACTAAAGCTTCTCTGCACAGCCGGCCTTCGGCCGGGCGCAAGGATTTTCTTCTCTATGGTATAACAAACACCGGCTTCGCTAAGTAAAGCTTCTAATATCTGCCTTGTTTCCGAACGAAAGCCGACTATGCAGAGAAGCTTTAGTTAGCGAAGCCGGTGTTTGTTATACCATGGAGGGAAAATCCTTGCGCCCAAAAGGGTTTTCGTTATATATTTAATATAAACACCCAGAGAAAAAGCAGCAAAACCATTTAAAAAATTTTTTTTTAACCATATTATGTTTCATTTAACCAAATCATTGTCACCGACAACCATATTTTGGTTAAATTAGTTTCTTTAAAAATAGTTTGCAGATAATTTTTTTGTATTTAACTTCTTTAGTAATTATGGACCTAATGACACTTTTAAAAGTGTCATAATGTCCATTTGCAAAGTGTCATAGTGTCCATGGACGTTATGACACTCCAAAAAGTGTTCATGGACACTGCGTTAAATACAAAAAAATGATCTGCATACACGCAGAGAAAAACACTATTTATACATCCGACATACCTATAGTCGAGAATGTAACAATGGCTACGTATGCAGATGATACTGCGATATTGGCATCAAACGAATCACCAATTGAAGCGTCTTGCTTAGTTCAAAGAGAACTTAATCAACTTGAAGAATGGCTTATTCGATGGAAAATAGCAATTAATACGGATAAATCAAATCATATTACCTTTACCCTTAGAAGCGAAGAATGTCCCACTCTTTTTATTAATGGCTCCGAAATACCAAAAGCAACTTCAGTTAAATATCTAGGAATGCACCTGGACAAACGTCTTACGTGGAAAAAACACATAAATGCAAAAAAAGAACATCTTAACTTCAAAACAAAAAAAAAAATACTGGTTATTAGGGCCTAAGTCCGATTTAAATCTTGAAAATAAAGCTAAATTGTACAAAACTATTTTGAAACCTGTATGGACATACGGTTTACAATTATGGGGTACATCGAGTAATTCGAATGTAGAAATTTTACAACGCTATCAATCAAAAACTTTGAGAACAATTGCGAATGCACCTTGGTTTGTAACCAACAAAAGAATCCATGAAGATTTAAAAATTCCCTTTGTTATTGATGAAATAAATCGATTCAGCTCTAGATATATTGATAGACTTAGTTGCCACAGTAATGTTTTAGCTATATCTTTATTAGATGATAGTGAAGAGGTTATTATTGCATGTATTAGACCTTCCGTACAGGAAATAATTCATCTTTCTTCTTTTTTTATATATAAAAGTAATGTAAATATAATGTAAATATTGTAAATACTACTAAATCTTATTGATAACAGTGTAAATAAAAATTTTTAAGCTAAGGTTGTTAAATTTATTGAAGTTTAATGACATATGTTAAGTAAAAATTTTCATTAACACATTTACTAAATATTGTACAAATAGATTGTAAATAAATAAATAGAAAAAAAAAAAAAAAAATATGCATCGCTGGAAAGTGCTTTGAAATGCATATTACATGGTATAAAAAGCAATATATTTTTTTTACTAACTACTTTTTTATAATTGCCGGTATTTTAGAATTATGTCGATATAACCGTACTAATTCATATACATATAGCATCTTATAGAGAATACTTATAGAAAAAAGTTATTAGGGTTTAATAATTCATATACCTATAAAAAATACCTCAATTTATTGTATTCGTTTGAGAAAAATTATGTATATTTTATTACGGCAGGGCGGAAAAATTTGATTAATCGCATTACTATTTATTTTAAGTTCAATTAAACCAGAGTACCGAAACGTTGACTCATTCTTCAGTCATGAGCGAGCGTGAAAATTTAAAAATTTTTCTGCAAACTCATCCTCATGAGAGTGAGGAAAAAAATATTTTGAATTTCCTCACTCATGAGGAGTGAGCAAAAAAAAATCATATGTGAATTTTTCAGATATATATATATATTAGTTCCTTTAAACTCCTACAAGGAGCATAGGGCCAAAACAAGTTGCTTCCAATATTCTCGATCCGATGCTCGATGTTTAACTTCATTCCAATTTAGATTTAGTTTGGACATCTCAATTGTTATCTGGCGTTTCCAGGTATGCGATGGACGTCCTGAACGACGACTGCCTTGTGGGTTCCACTCTAAAGCTTGTTTTGCTATATCTTCTGGTGGTTTTCGCAAAGTGTGACCTATCCAGGACCATTTTCGCTTGCGGATTTCATTTTGAATCGGCTGTTGGTTGGTTTCTGACCACAGTCGAGTGTTGGAAATTGTTGAGGGCCAGTATACCCGCAGAATCTTGCGTAGACATTTATTTATAAAAACTTGTATGGCTTGTATGTCTCGAGTTGCTGCATTCCACGTCTCGCATCCATATAACAAGGTGGATTTTACATTTGAATTAAACAGGCTTAGCTTTGTACGACGTGACATGTATGACGAGTTCCACACAGGATTTAGTTGCCCAAATGATTGACGAGCTTTATTTATTCGGCTGGAGATATCTGCGCCAGAGCCACCACTCCTGTCGAATATGCTACCAAGGTAGCAGAAAGATTCCACATCATCAAGTTGATGGGATTGTATAGTAAACCTTTGCTCGTTGTTAACATTCATGCGCATTGTTTTTGTTTTACCCATGTTTATCTTTAGGCCTACGGATAGTGCGGTTTCATAGATAGTTGTTAACTTTGACTGCATATCAGAAAATGAATGTGTCAGCAAACAGATGTCATCTGCGTAATCCAGATCCTCTAAGCGACCTTGCAGACCCCACGTTATGCCTCGTCTATGACTTGTAGCCTTTTTCATTACTACATCGAGGACACAATTAAAAAGCAGTGGTGATAAAACGCAGCCTTGGCGAACTCCATTTTCAACAGAAATTTTTTTACTTAGTTGTCTCTCATGTAGTATGCGACAGGTGGCATTGGCGTATAGGCCCTTGATGAGATCTACTAGTTTATTGGGAACTCCTTTACACGCTAGTGCTTTCCATATAGAAGTGTGATTTATGGTGTCGAATGCCTTTTCAAAATCAATAAATGTTAGGTATAGTGGTGACCTCCATTCTACTGACTGTTCCACAATAATCCTTAAGCTATTTACATGGTCTATGCATGATTTGTGCGCACGGAAGCCGGCTTGTTCTTTTCAGAGCTCAGGGAGAACAGTTGTAGATAGTCTTTTGCTTATTATGGTTGCAATAACTTTATTGACCATATTCAGAAGTGTTATGCCTCTCCAATTTTTGCGGGCGGTTAGGTCCCCTTTTTTAGGAAGATTAATAATCACGCCTTCCGCGAGCTCCTCTGGAAGAGTTTCAGTCAGCCAGAAGTTTGTTATAACCGGAGCCAGTAGCTGAGCACTAGTTATTGGGTCAATTGAAAGCAGCTCTGGGGAAATATTATCTGAGCCTGGAGATTTATTGTTTTTTAATAGTTTTATTGCCTCGGATATTTCTGTGATACCAGGGCTGTCGATGGTGATATTTGGGTTCGGAGTATGTGTGGCGCAGTTGCATATCGTACTGTGCGAGGTTTGAAGCGTGGGTTGGGGCGTGGAAAGCATATTGGAATAAAATGTTACCCAAAGATTCAGTTGTTGTTCCTTGGATGTAACAAGTTGACCAGAGTCGTCTTTTAAGGGTTTACCGATGGAAAATGTATTTTTGGTTAATTTCCTTGCAGCGCGATATAGGTCCCTAGCCCGATTTGTTTCAGCGGCCGCTTGTGCTTCTTTAGCTATGTTGTTGGCCCAATCCCGTTTATCTCGTCGTGCGCTTCGTTTTACTTTGCGATTAAGGTCGCTATGCAGTTGTTGACATCTTGATTTTTCAGATCGTGTTCTGCTGGAATTTATAGCTGCTTTTGCTTCTTTTCTTTCTAATACGAGTTTCCAGGTTTCCTCGCTAATCCACTCTTTACGGACATTATTTTTATAGCCGACATGATGTTCTGCAGCTTTAATGAATACTTTTTTGGTTTCCGCCCAACTTCGGTTTTCATTTCTAAAAGTAAGTGATGTTTTAAGTGCCTCGGTAAAACAGTTTGAGACTTCTTGACTTTTGAGTTTCTTTACATTAAATTTTCTTCCTGGGGCTAGGTTGTTGTTCTTAGTAGCCGCAATTTTTAAACGGAGAGTTGCCAGGACCAGGTGATGATCGCTTGCGATGTCAGCCCCTCTTTTGTTGCGCACATCCAGTAGTGAGCCACGCCATTTTTTGCTGATGGCGATGTGATCAATTTGGTTTTCGGTTTTATTATCTGGGGATACCCAAGTGACTTTGTGTATCCTTGGATGGGGGAATAGTGTGCCACCAATGACAAGGTTGTTCGTCCTACATGTATCCAACAGCATCTCTCCATTCTCTGTCAGACGACCTAGCCCATGTGTACCCATTGTGTTTTCGACATTCGTATTGTTGTCTCCCATTTGGGCATTAAAATCTCCCATCATTATTATGATATCGCCACGATGCACAGTTGCCAAAACACTATCTAGGAGATTGTAAAATTCTACCTTTTTTTCTATTTCGGATGTTTCCGTTGGAGCGTAGCATTGTATGATTGTAAGATTACGGGCTCTGGTTCGCAGTCTTGCAATAATAATTCTGTCAGAAAATGGCTTCCAATCGATTAGGGCTTTCTTGGCTTCTTTTGATAATAGTATTCCAACACCACTGGATCGGGGTAATTCACCACTTGGCTTCCCAGAGTAGAGAAGAGTGAGACCATCACTCGTTGTGAGTTCACCAGACTCACACCAACGAACTTCGCAGAGACCAAGTAATGTTAGATTATACGCAGTAAACTCCTTACACAATTGAGCGAGATATGAAAGTTTAATTGTTGTGGCTAATAATGCGAAGTGAGTAAATTAATAACTAAACTTTCTACACGTTTCAACACAACTGCGAAAAAAATTATTTCGGCAGGCCTTATCTTAGAATACAGAATTGAAAAACTTTCTAAAACCCCTTTTCAAAGAAGGCAGAGTGGAATAAGTAAAAGTTTACTAAAAATTCAATTGTAAACCTTTTTAAAGGCCTAAAAATTTAAATCGCTTGCAATTTTTCCTGCTGGGCAGTACGATAAGCCTGTGTGTGTTTTGTTTTTGTAAAATTATTTCTTGACTGTTGTTGTTTTTTTAAGGCAAAAATTTTTGAAAAAAATAAAAAAAGAGAACTGCACATATCGTTATCTTAAATGCAGAATAATAAAACATCACAGTTTACATGAGAAGCAAAAAACATTGTAAAATGGAAATTAATTGAGATATAAAAGCAATTTGTTGTTATTTATTTAGTTATGTGTGTTAAGTTATTTTAATTTCTCTTGTGTATATCGGTCGTGTTTTTTTAAATTGCTCCTGTAAATATATTGCTATTTGCACTAATTTAAAAATAAACTAATAAAAAAATTGTTTTAAAGTTTAATTTAATTTAAATGAACCACAAATTTACAACACATAAGTAGATACAATTAAAAACCAAAAATAAAAATCTGAAATAAACTATACTAAAACAATATTCAACAAACAATAATATTCCTAAAAACAGAATCATAGAAATTCACGAAAAATACAATAACAAAATAGAAATACATATAATTTTTATTTAAACTGCAAACTAAGCAAACAAAGCAGTGAGCAAAAAGCAAAATTAAAAAATAAAAACAATAACACACAATAACAAACAATAACAACAATTAGACTTAAATACTCTGAACAATTAAAACTTTATATGCCACCAATAACTCGCTATAGAAGAAACAAAAGATCTTCAATAACAACAACTATGTCGACTACTGCAAAAAGAACAGTAGCTTCGTTACAAGTCTCTGCTCTCGAAGATAATTTTACTCCAAAAAAAAAAAACACCTAGGCTATCTGGTAATGACTCGTCTATTAAATAAGTAAAGTAATGTTGGCAACCCTGGTTGTGAAAACAGCTAAAATCAAAGCTCGGCTAAGTGTCTTTTGTTTAAAGTATTAAAAAAAAATATTTTGCCTATTATTTTATACACAATTTATAAGCATTGTATAAAATAAACAGTGGAGAATCTAAATATTTTGGAGAATGTCTACAAAAGGTCGTCGTAGCATTAAAGTTGCAACAATTTGTGGTCAATGCGGAATAGAAGTGAAAGAAGAGAACGAAGAAAACATTCAATGTGACAAGTGCGCCAAAATATTTCATTCCATATGCACAAAACTAAATAAACGTCAATATGAATATTTACTGGCGAATGAGGATGAAGGGTATGTTTGTCATCCGTGTGTTAATAAAAGTAGTGGATCAGTGAGAGATGAAATTAAAGAAATGAAAACAGAAATAAACAAAAAGCTTGATACAATAACAACTGCAATTGAATTCATGTCAAAACAATATGATGTTTTGTTTAAAAATATAGCAGAAAGTAACAAAAAGCTAGAAATGGTCCAAAAAGAGAAACGTGTTTTGAAAAATGAAATAACTACATTGAAAACATCTGTGAAGATTTTAAATGACCATCGAGTCAGAAATGATTGTATAGTAAGAGGTGTGGAAGTCGATCAAGAATTGTCAGCTGTTGATACTATTTTGGATATTTCTAAAAAAAATCGGTTTAAATCTAAAGGAAGAAAACATAGATGATGCATATTTCTTTAATAAGAGAGGTGGCAGGATAAATGAAAAACAAACAATGGTGGTTAAATTTAGTAATAAAAACAGTAAAGAAAAACTCATGATGTCAAAATCTAAGCTTATAGAAAATGATGAAACCAAAACAATCTACGTAAATTACTATCTTAGCAGAGAAACTAGGAGTCTTTTCAACTATGCCAAAACCTTGAAAACCATTGGCTATGCTTTTGTTTATACGCACGGTGATAGAGTTTATGCGAAAAAGAGTGAAATAACGAAACCAAAGCTAATTAGAACTGAGGAAGATGTTGATTAAATCATGACAGGTGCTGCAACTACAAGAACCAAACGTAGATCAATGAATCAATCTGCTGTCGCTGTTGATGAATCTGATGGTAAAGATAATGCTGCTGCGTTTTTATCTCCTGCTTGAGATTTCAGGTATTGTATTTTTTAAGTATTTTAATAGACCTATTTTTCTTAATGCTTAATAACACTGCGGAACAAAATTGAACTTTTTTTGTGCGGCCGGGAACTTTGTGTAATTTTTTTTACTAATTTGAGGTCGCTGATTCCAAATCTAACCTTCATTTTTCTCTATCAGCTCCAGTTTTAGAGATATACCGTTATATCCAAAATTAAGGCACTTTCAGCACATATATTGAAATAACATGAAAATGGTGCATCATATTCCCTTAAGAAAAAAAGGCGAAATTCGCTAACAATATTATCTTTAAGACGTACTAACATTGTTTTAAATTTGGCCAGTAATTTCAGAGATATTGTTGAAGTTTTAAAAAAAACAAATAAAAATTTAAGAAAAAAAAAATTTTTTTGTTCTTTAAAAATTCATAAAAAATAAATGTGCAACAAAAATCACAGTTTGGGTCTAAAAGCATTTAGTTCAACATATTTCGAATGAAATGAGCTTTATTTCGTTGCAATCGGTGCACAACTTTTGTTGATCTCGTTTATCATGAAATATTGATTTGCAAACTGCAGAGTACTATGGTATAATGGGTGGAGCAATAAACCTCTTCAAAAGTTACTTATACAACAGGAAACAATATGTAGAGTTAAATGATTGCAAAAGTTTTCTTGGTGTGGTAGAAAATGGAGTACCCCAAGGTAGTGTTCTGGGTCCACTTTTATTCGTAATATATATATCAATGACATTATGAATCTTCAACTTTATGGAAAGCTGTATATGTACGCTGATGACATTTCACTTTTTTACCCATATAAACATGAAGCGGCTTTAAAACCGTATATGGAGAGAGATGCTTTCTTAATTTTTGAATATTCCAGACTGAATAAATTGGTTATTAACACAAAAAAGACCAAGCTCGTAAGATTTAAACCTCGCTCAACTAATGATGCTGGTTGTCTTAGTATATTTGTAAATGGCCAAGAAATATTTGAAAGTCAGTCAGTTAAGTATTTGGGATTGCACTTACAAAGTAATTTATCATTAAATCTACATATCCAGGAGTTAAGATCAAAAATATCACCAGCTGTAGGATTGTTATATAAGTTTAAAAACAAATTTGAGCAAACGAAGTTACTTCTCTATCAAGCATTAATGCAGAGTCACATAAATTATTTATTGATAATATATGGCAGTAAAAATAGCACTGATCTGAAATCTTTGCAGAATAGAGCTTTAAAAGTTATTTACAATTTGCCATTGTTATACTCAACACTATCATTATATAAAGATGTTACTAAAACAATTTTGCCTATTATCGGGCTTTATAAAATGAGAGTTTTAATGTTTGTTTTCAAATCCTTACAAAGTATTGGTCGTAATGCAATACATTTTACGAGGAATCAAAATAATTTCAATACCAGAAACTGTTCAAATCTTCGAGTTGCAAGATGCAGGCTAGAAACCACGAAACAGGGAATTCATTACACAGGTCCTCTAGAATTTAATAATTTACTACCAAATTTGAAAAACACGCAAAGAATTTCAATTTTCAAAGAAAATTTAAAAAAATATTTATTGCAAAATCTGGAAATGCTTATAATGTAGAAAATTATACATTTTTGTAACCTATTTTAAAATTTGTAATACTGTAATTGATTGATTTATTATAACTTTATATCATATGCCAACTCGCCTCAATAATGTCTTCGGACGCTGACGCAGTTTGAATTGTTTGATGAAAATATAGTTAATAAACTTTAAAAAAAAAAAAAAAAAAAAAAATACATTTAAATATTAGATAAACGTCTGGAAAAACAAACGGAACAAATAATGAGTCTGATTTAGGAGTTTAAATCTCGACTCTTTGATGAAATTGATAAGAGAATCGGCGAAGTTAAGATTGGGGTTTCTGTTTTAAGGGAAAGAGTAGAAAATTTAGAAACAGTCACAGTAAACATAAATAGTATGCAGAAGGAAATAAAAACTTTAAAAGCCAAAATTATACACCAGGAAAACAGTAGTGTTGCTTGTGACTTACGTCTCAATGAAATACCATTTGAACAAGATGAGAACCTATAGGGCAATTCCATATGAAAACGATCAAAATTGGCAAATTTTTGGACGACCCCTCTCCGATTTTAAAATAAATAGTCTCAATCGATTGCCCAGCTAAAAATAATGTACCTACATATTTTTTTTTTTTTTTTATAGTGACTGGTTTAGTGGTGGTGTACACCACTGTCATGTGGCAAAATTGAAGAATTCTTCATAAGGGACCTCATTGAAAGTTGTTTTAAAAAAAAACTACTAAAGCGATCGCAACGAGTGATAGCTCGTTGGAAAGGTATTTAGGCTTTATATAAAGGCTTTAATTGAAAAATAAAATTTTCCTAATTTTTCTTAGAAATTTACCTTTAAATTTTCCCAAGAAAATTAAATTTTCCGATTTTCCACAGAAGCTCCTAAATTTTCCGGCTAATTTTTTTTTTTTGGATTCCTCATAATTTTTGCTTTAAGAATCCGCAATGAAAAAATGGGCCCCGACTCCTTGTTTGGACAGGAGAAGAGCATTTAAGAGACCACCTTGTTAAAAATACATTTTAAAAATTATTTTACAGTTAAAAATACATTTATGAAGAAAAAATCAATTTTTTTTTTAAGAGCCCCAAGTTGAGTGTGTAGTGAATATGGTCTGCCTGCCTTCACAAGATCGGCCATAAATCCATGGATAATAGCAGCAGTGGCATGTAATGGCACACCAAACCCGACTGAGGCCAGGGTTGTCAGATTGATTTTGATCTTTTTCGCCAAATTCAATGTCAAAAATCGCCAAAATCGCCAAAGCATTTATTTTTTTCGATTTCGACAATAATATATGTATTTTTAGAATAATTAAAAATATTTTTTCATAAATCCCAAAAAAAATTTGTTCCGTATCCCTAAAATCCGCCAAAAATTCAAAAAAAGTCGCCATATATTTTGTTTAATTTTTATTTAACAAAAAAGGTGCAATGTTTAAAATATTTTATAGTAGTCTACTTAAAGTAACAAAAAAAAGATTTTGCGGTAAGTATTAAACAAATATTGGATGTACAATATATTTGTATGTAGTTGCAGTTCTATTATATAACTAAAACGCTATATAGTTCACCAAGAAGACTAACTTGTTGTCTTCTTTTTTGAAATACATTGTGAAGGTAGAAAAGAAATGCAACGTGTGCTATTTATAT
Organism: Pollenia amentaria; assembly: GCA_943735925.1. NCBI lineage: Eukaryota > Metazoa > Arthropoda > Insecta > Diptera > Polleniidae > Pollenia > Pollenia amentaria. The sequence continues at coordinate 14,677,434 of OX031011.1, forward strand.
TCATATAACTTTTGGCTCGTAAAAACGTGTCGAAAACTTCATATCGCATTCTACTTCAAAGCAGATATATAGTGAATTTCAATATTTCAATACAGGTACCTGCCGTATCCTTGTAGCTATAAATTGTTGGCCTAAACTGATCTTAATTAGATTGAATATCATCATTACATTTTTCTTTTAACAAACTTTTTTTTTCTATTGTGTTTCATTAACATCCAAGGGTAAGTTAGGATTCATAAAAAATCTTTAAAACATATTTAAAAAAAAAAACAAATTTTATGTGATAATTTGTCACATGTTATAATGGAAAAATTTTCATAAACTTTCATTATATTCATTTTCAAAGAATTCTACTTATTACTTCTTTCAAGAGCACATTTAAATGTGAAAAAAAATTCTCGAAGATTATCTTCATCAGCCATTTCAACATTATTTAATTTAAAATACTGGTCATACACATGAATGCATCAAATTTCATACATTGAAATACTAGAATAAAAAAAATATTATTTCTTCGTTTTGAATTTAACAAATTTCAAAACAAATAGATGGCTCATCAAAAATAGCCAACAAAATCGCCAACTATTTTATAAATCGCCATGTCGCCAAATCGAAAATTAGGTCGCCAAAAGAGTTTGAAAATCGCCACGTTTGGCGAGAAATCGCCACATCTGACAGCCCTGACTGAGGCTACAGGTCATAAAATGTTTTGTAAATTTTTTAAATTACCAGTTAATAAATATTTCGCCTAAAATGACACGTGCAGAAACAAGTCATAAAACACGGATTTTCCATAAATATGGCGAAATATTTATTACCTGGTAATTTAAAAAATTTGCAAAACATTTTATGACCTGTGGTCGGCTTATTGGCAGTAACCAATTAAGTCCCTTTTAAAAAATATTTATGACCAGTAGTTCACGCAAATTTTCCTATTAAAGAAAAGCAAATATCGCTTATTTTTTTTTACCTATTTTTTACCAGAAAATAAATATAAATACTTCACACACTCTGAGTCAAATTTCAGTTGAATACTAAACGTGAAAGTGTTAAAGTGTTTTTTTTTTTTTGTAAAGTAAAGAGTGAAGCTGTAAAGACAATTTAAAGTAAAATGAATAAATTTTGCTGCAATCCGTTTAACAAGAGTGGACATCGTTCGAAAAAGATAAAAGTATTAAAATTAACTGGTGTTTCGAAGCGATACATGAATGAATTAAATATACAATACGGTGAAGAAGCAGAATTCATTTGCCCCAAGTGTAAAATCGATTTGTCTCAACAAGCAAATGCATTGAAACAAATGCAGCCACAATCCGAGAGTGAAATGACAAGTGAACAAAATGTTTCATCTGATAGTGAGGCAGACATTCCGATGGTCAATATGTCTTTGAGTCCTTTGAATGAGGCGGAATTAGGTGAAACGCCTATTAGAAAAAGAAAGTTGCGAAGTGAAACATACAGGAAAGAGAAAAAAGGCAAGGTTATGAGTGCAATCGCGACAATATTTGATGAAGGCTCTGATAACGAATGCAGTCAAGCAGATGACGTTGATGACGGCAAACAAATGATTGAGCAGTTGAAAAGAAAATTCAATTTAGCGACCACTTTTCCGGAGAAATATCTCATTTTATCTGTGCTGCCTCAATCATGGTCTATACGCAAGATTTCTGAACAGTTTCAAACATCTTTTTACATCGCGAGAAGAAGCAAAGAATTAGTTCGACAGAAGGGCATATTGGCGACTCCCACCAAGAAATTTGGCTCAAGGACCCTCAGCGAAGCAACGGTGAAATTGATTCAAGATTTTTACTGCAATGATGACAACAGCCGCGCCTGCCCAGGTACACGTGACTATGTTATCACACGTGAAGATGGAGAAAAAGTACACAAGCAGAGCAGATTATTATTATGTAATCTATCCTAAGCATACCATCAGTTCAATGAGAAATACCCAGCAGAAAAAGTGGGATTTTCTAAGTTTGCAATCCTACGACCAAAAGAATGCGTGCTGGCATTAGACAGGCACGGAACGCATTCAGTCTGCGTTTGCATGTTTCATCAAAACATCAAATTAATTTTCTTTCCATGCAAGAAATTGAAAGTATTTCACGGTGAAATTGAAACATATAGGGACCTCCTGTCGAAGTCGTTGTGCGCATACCCCACGGAAAATTGTCATCTGTCCAAATGCGACAATTGTCCGAAGATTGACTAGCTAGAGCAATATTTGGCGGAAAAGTTTGAACAGCTGTTAATTCAGGAGGTGCATTTCAAACAGTGGATAACTAGCAGCGGCAGATGTTCCCTTGAGACTGTGGTAAAGCAGATTCCGGAATTCATCGAGGAATTCGGATTCAAGTTGAATGAACTGAAGGCGCACCATTTCATATCCGAGATGCAATCGAAATTTCTAAAGGAAGTAAGGAGAAATTAGCCCAAAATGAATTCATTGTGATAAGCGACTTTGCCGAGAATTACACTTTTCTCGTTCAGGATGAAATTCAGGCTTATCACTGGGCAAACGACCAGTGCACGGTGCATCCTTTTTGCATTTATTTCAAAAACGAAGATACCGAACTACAGACCGTAAGCCTTGTTGTTGTCGCGGAGAGTTTAGCTCATAATTATGTGTCCGTTTATTTATTTCAAATGAAACTGTTTGAATTCTTAAGATCAAAATTCGATGCAATCGACAAAGTAACGTTTTTCTCAGACGGCGCGGCTTCTCAGTACAAGAATAAAAAAAATTTTTACAATCTTTGCATAATTGAGGAAGAACAAAACTGCAAGGTCGAGTGGCACTTTTTAGCGACGTCCCACAGTAAGGGCCCATGCGATGCGTTAGGGGGAACCCTAAAACGCATGCCGACTAAGGCAAGTTTGCAAAGGCCATATACTGACCAGATCTTAAATGTACAACATTTGTTTTCGTGGATTCAAAGCAAGGAAATTGCCATTAACACAGTTTTATGCACTCAAAAAGAACACGATGCCATGGAGCGACGAATTCAAAACAGATATAATAATGTCAAAACTATAACTGGAACGCAAAAGTTTCATTGCTTCATACCAAATATTTCTGTCAATTAATGTAAAGCGGTACTCTTCGTCTGCCGACGTGCTAAATTTAAAGTTACTTTAATTTTATAATGATGCCAAGACAATTGAAATTTTTAATAAATATTGTAATTAAGTATAAGCAGCAAAATAAGAAAGATTTTTTCTTCATAAATAAACTGTAAAATAATTTTTAAAATGTATTTTTAACAAGGTGGTCTCTTAAATGCTCTTCTCCTGTCCAAACAAGGAGTCGGGGCCTATTTTTTCATTGCGGATTCTTAAAGCAAAAATTATGAGGAATCCAAAAAAAAAAAAATTAGCCGGAAAATTTAGGAGCTTCTGTGGAAAATCGGAAAATTTAATTTTCTTGGGAAAATTTAAAGGTAAATTTCTAAGAAAAATTAGGAAAATTTTATTTTTCAATTAAAGCCTGATTCAATACCTTTCCAACGAGCTATCACTCGTTGCGATCGCTTTAGTAGTTTTAAAACAACTTTCAATGAGGTCCCTTATGAAGAATTCTTCAATTTTGTCACATGACAGTGGTGTACACCACCACTAAACCAGTCACTATAAAAAAAAAAAAATATGTAGGTACATTATTTTTTGCTGGGAAATCGATTGAGACTATTTATTTTAAAATCGGAGAGGGGTCGTCCAAAAGGTGATCGCTTTCATATGGAATTGCTCTATATGAAATTTTCAATAGTATTTGTAACACAATTAATATTTCGGTTCCGGCCGTTAAAACTATCTACCGTCTACAAAACCAAAACAATAAACATACTAATATTTCAAAAGATGCAGCCATAATTGTGAAGAAGTGGTCACAGTATGACAAAAACTTTTTCATGAAATCATTTACAAATTATAGGAAAATAAATAAAGACTTTTTCTTTTGTCTTCGACACGTTGGGTTTAACTCTGATCATAAGTTTTTTGTCAACGAAAATCTTACGCAATCTAATTTTAATTTACTTCGTTCTGCTGTTCGCCTTAAAAAAAAAAGTTTTACACAGTGCATTTAGCATGCGGAATCTCATCTTTATTAAAAAAAAACACCAAATGATCCGATTATGCAAATTGATGACATTCAGCATCTGTTTCGGTTGTTTTCTGGATCAAATCAATCGGATGCACTAGCCAATAAAAGCAGTAGTGACGTGTCTCCTACCTAAAACTAGTTATAAAAATTATAATATTTTTTTATTTTTTCCAAGCACTACATTCTACTTAAATTTATTTTATTTTTACTTTTATTAAATTGTTTACACTTGTACAGCTCCTTTTAACGTTACAACTTTATTAACCCAATTTTTCCAAAACAAATATTTAAATGCGTTGCTTATTTCGTAATTAATGATGATCGATAATAATACTTCTCGTTCCAAAGACAATATTTACAATATGATTAGGAGTTTGTCCAGACAAAGGCTGGGACTAAAAATTGTTCATATAAATTGGCAAAGTCTCAATAGCAAAATAGATGAGTTCAGATACCTATTTACGTCATCTAAAATAGATATTATTTGTGTTTCAGAAACTTGGTTTCCGTCAAATGTTCAGGATTCCGTGTATAATTTACATGGATTCAACTTATTTCGAGCTGATAGGAAGACAAAAGTCGTAACTAACGGCGCCGTAAGAAACAGGAAAGGTGGTGGAGTTGCAATATTTGTAAGAAATGGTATTAACTGTATGGTGAAAACACAAACAAAGAAAAATAGCAAGATTGAATATCTTTTTCTTAAAATTACAAGTAGAGATAAAAGAAAAATGCTCGTGGGATGCGTTTACAGGCCAAAATCGGACCTTGAGTTTATTTCTTTAATTGATATTATAGAAGATTTTTCTATCCAATACAATGATATTGTCATTCTAGGTGATTTCAATCATAATATTCTTGTTGACAACACATTGACTGATAAAATGCAGTTAATTGGTCTACTACCTGTGAATATTTCAACTCCAACACACTATCACAGCACCTCCAACAGTTTAATTGACTTACTATTTGTAAATGATGTATCTAAGGTACTTTTATATGACCAATTTTCAGCATCAGGGTTTTCAAGACATGATATGCTTTTCGTTGCCTATGACTTCTGCGTGACCAGAGAAGATAAACATATAAGTTATCGTGATTTCCACAACATTGATTATGCCATTTTAAATCACCACATTGACAACGTTGAATGGAATATTATATACTCTTTAGTTAGTGTCGATGATCAATTAAATTTTATTCAAGATAACATACATAAATAACGTTTTCGACCTGTGTGTTCCTTTGAAGACTAAATCTATAAAGGCTGATAGGCATCCTTGGTTCAACAACGATATCAAACTTTTAATTAAAAAACGTAATGATGCTTACAACAGATGGAAAAGGTTTAAAACCCCTGTACTTCAAAATATTTTCAAATGTGCAAGAAGAAATGTTGTTAAAAATATACAAATTGCAAACTCTTATTACCAGAGAAAATTCTCGTCTGCTGTTGACAGTAGATCTAAATGGAAGGAAATTCGTAGCCTAGGTATAGGCCAGAAATGCACTACAGTTTGCAATGATGATATTGATGTGGACACCCTAAATAGTAAATTTGTTAATATAGATATTGAACCTCCCTCCGAAAACGTGTATAATAATCTCTGTTACGTACCAGTAGAAACTTGCTTTTAGAAAGTATGTTTTCTGTTAAATCAAATGCCACTGGTATGGACAATATAAATCCCATCTTTCTGAAAGTAATTATTCCCAAAATTCTACCTTTTTTGACACATTTATTCAATACGACTCTTGCAAAATCACCATCCCAAATCCAACAACGATTTTCGACCGATCGCTATCCTTCCTTTACTATCAAAGGTAATGGAGAAACTTATGTCCAAGCAAATGAATGATTACTTGGACATCAATAACCTTTTATCGGAAAAACCATCTGTCTATAGGAAAGGAAAAAGTTGTATAACAGCATTGGCAGATGTAGTTGAATCTCTCCGGATGAAACTTGATCGCAATAATGTATCATTTTTAATTTTATTGGATCACAGTAAAGCTTTTGACACTGTCGATCACGGTATTTTTGCGAAAAAAAACTTGAAAAACTATTCAACTTTTCTAGTTCCGCTTGCAAGCTTATATCATCATATCTCGATAACAGATCCCAAATTGTACACTATAATGGTAAATTTTCGAATCCTCTCACAGTCGTCAGAGGTGTTCCACAGGGATCAATCCTTGGACCTCTTCTGTTTTGTTTGTGCATTAATGATCTACCAGACGTTCTGAAAAGTAGCGAGGTACATATGTATGCTGATGATGTTCAGCTATATAGTAGTGCTAGTTTAGCTTATGTGCAATCGTGTGTTTGCAATACAAATGATGATTTAAATAGAATTTAAAATTGGGCCTTGGAAAATGGATTATTCCTTAACCCCCTTAAGTCGAAATGTATTTTTCTATCTAAATCTTCAAAAAATTCGAGAGATCTTCACGATAATATTGAAATAAAAATTAATAACAATGCTAAAGCCCTAGTTAGCACATCAAAAAATCTCTGCGTTACCTTTAACAGTCAACTAACTTGGTCAAATCATATAAACTCGGTCGTTGGAAAAGTATACGGAATGCTGAGAAATTTATGGGCTGTAGAAAGTTCAACACCTTTTAGAATACGAATGCTGTTAGCGAAAACGTATTTGATTCCTGTTCTGCTATACGGATGTGAAATTTTTGCAAATTGTGACAGTGTCGCCTTTCAAAAATTAAATGTTACCTACAATAATATTGCAAGATATGTATTCAACAAAAATAGCCGTGAAAGTATATCAATGTTTTCATATCAAATCTATGGAATGAATTTTAAAAATCTTTTGCAATTTAAATGCCTTTTATTTATGCATAAAATTATTACATCCAAAGAACCTAGCTATCTATATAATAAATTGCAATTTGCCAGATCAAATCGTGGAAACAAATTAATTCAGCACAGATTTGTCAGTCTTATGTCGGATTGACAGTTTTTTTTTTTTACAATCCGTCTTTGGAACGCCCTTCCAACCCACTTTCAACTCTTAAGCAACGCAAACACGTTTAAAAAGGAGCTATTAGAAATACTTGGTTAATACATTATACCTTAATTTTTGTAATAATGTTTACTTTTTACTTTTTTGTATTGTTTATAAATGTTTTTATCTATTACTTTGATATTTTACATTATTATTTTTTGAAACTATATTGATAATATCACTAGCGCTGTAATTTATAAGATTTTATCTTGTTGCGCTAGATCATTTAATAAATAAATGAAAACGACGTATCATCAACGAAAGTATGTTAGTATTAAGTAAAACAAATTAAATAAGTAAAACAAAGTAAATAATTAAAAAATTAAATATGTTTGTTAAATTACGGGTATAATAGAATTTAAAGATAAATTACATGGTTATAAATTCAAAACTCCGTTTAAACAATAAATTTAAATGTGGTTAAATGCACCTATTAAAATTATAATCACACAATTAATATGTAGCATCATTAGGTTTGCATTGTCATGGTAAAACAAGCTTGCTTTTCTGATGCAGCGCAGGCAGTACTGCATTTGATAACGTAGGGAAATTATCATATATATATTATTTTTAAAGCACTTTTTTTGTCGGTTGCAAATATCTCCCATACCACCGCATCAAATTTAATGAATGATATCTCATTTTAAAGCTTATTTCTAACACTAATGACGAAAAATAATTAGAAATTGAAAAATTAATACATATTTTCATTGATAAAAATTATATTTTATATAGAACTGCATGATAATACTGTTGTCATTATGATTACATGTTTTTGTTCAACTGTGGTAATACAGGGTCGCTTAATAGTAATGCAGTTCTACAGAATATAGTATGTATTAAAATCCATTCTGGCAATACCGCTATTTACTATAATGCCGTTTATTACTAAGTCAGTTATATATAATTATTTTTTTTTTCTTCCTTAATATAGCCTTTTTATAAATTTCATAACTTGGGTACGACAATGCACTCAATAATAAAAAAAGAAAGTCAATTTCTACTAAATATAATAACAATTTAAAATTTCAAAACTGTCCCTCTTTCAGAAAAAATAAAAAAAAAATATAATTTACTGTACATTTTTATACAGTAAAAGTGCGTAGAAAGAGAGTAAAATGCAATGTCGAATATATTTGACAAAAACACTGAAAGGGTTAAGTTATTATAAAAGGTCAATATTACGTTAAATTTATTTTTATATATTTTTTAAACTTTGGGTCACTTTTTATAATTAAAATGTTTTTAATTTATCTATTTTTCGATTTCCAATAGAAATCTTCTTCAGAATGTTTTTTAAATATATAAAAAAATTATATTTAATAGAAAAAGATCGAAGTAAATAGAATATAATTGTTAAATTGTAACCATAAAATGGTTAGGTTAACCCTTTGGGCTCCTGGTTATGTAATTGAAGCATAAAATAGTAAGCAATAAAATTCGTTTTATTACAACTTTTTAGCGTTTTATAGTAATTTTTTTCAATAATTTTCTAGGAAGAAAACTCACCCTTTTTAGAGCATCAAAGCAAAATGTGTTAACAATGTATTGTTAGTATATTTTGGCATCAAAGAATTCTTTAAAATAACAAAATACATATCGTCTAGAACGCAAAACCATGTATCATTGAAAAATTTGAAAATGATTTTTTTTGATTTGGATTTACTACATCACGTTACATATGTTTAAACAATTTTAAACTAAAACGCAAAACCATGTATCATTGAAAAATTTGAAATTGATTTTTTTATTGATTTCGATTTACTACATCACGTTACATATGTTTAAAAATAATCACCTAATTAAAATTTGTTTGTACAGAGCGTTGTTAGTATGCGCTACAGAAGTTTCTTTGTAATAATTCCATTATAAGGAGAAAAACATAAATCAAATTTTTATTTGCAAATTTGTTCACTGTAAAGAAAAATGCCATTTATGAAAATTCATTATAAGGTTATCAAAATACACGTAAATGAGAATGAAAAAGTTGACTTTTTAGAATAAATGTATAGTTAAATTTTATCAAGTACATTTTTGTGCTTAAATTACTACTAATTAAAAATAAGAATTAATAAAAAAATTATACATACTCGTAATATGTCATACTATCTCTAATAATATAATTTCCCTGCGTTCTCAAATGCAGTACTGCCTGCGCTGTTTCAGAAAAGCCAACTTATTTCACCATGTCAACGCAAACTTAATGATGCTACATATTAATTGATTATAATTTTTATAGGTGCATTTAACCACATTTGAATTTATGGTTTAAGAGCAGTATTGCATTTATAACCATGTACTTTATCTTAATATTCTATTATACGTGTAATTTAACAAAATATTTAATTATTTAATATTTTAAATGTTTGTTTTACTTAATACTATCATACTTATGATGCGTCGGTTTGTTTCGAGAAATACAAATTAAAATAACGTTACACACATAGAGCAATTCCATATGAAAGCGATCACCTTTTGGACGACCCCTCTCCGATTTTAAAATAAATAGTCTCAATCGATTGCCCAGCAAAAAATAATGTACCTACATATTTTTTTTTTTTTTTTTATAGTGACTGGTTTAGTGGTGGTGTACACCACTGTCATGTGACAAAATTGAAGAATTCTTCATAAGGGACCTCATTGAAAGTACTAAAGCGATCGCAACGAGTGATAGCTCGTTGGAAAGGTATTGAGTCAGGCTTTAATTGAAAAATAAAATTTTCCTAATTTTTCTTAGAAATTTACCTTTAAATTTTCCCAAGAAAATTAAATTTTCCGATTTTCCACAGAAGCTCCTAAATTTTCCGGCTAATTTTTTTTTTTGGATTCCTCATAATTTTTGCTTTAAGAATCAGCAATAAAAAAATGGGCCCCGACTCCTTGTTTGGACAGGAGAAGAGCATTTAAGAGACCACCTTGTTAAAAATACATTTTAAAAATTATTTTACAGTTAAAAATACATTTATAAAGAAAAAATCAATTTTTTTTTTAAGAGCCCCAAGTTGAGTGTGTAGTGAATATGGTCTGCCTGCCTTCACAAGATCGGCCATAAATCCATGGATAATAGCAGCAGTGGCATGTAATGGCACACCAAACCCGACTGAGGCTACAGGTCATAAAATGTTTTGTAAATTTTTTAAATTACCAGGTAATAAATATTTCGCCTAAAATGACACGTGCAGAAACAAGTCATAAAACACGGATTTTCCATAAATATGGCGAAATATTTATTACCTGGTAATTTAAAAAATTTGCAAAACATTTTATGACCGTGGTCGGCTTATTGGCAGTAACCAATTAAGTCCCTTTTAAAAAACATTTTATGACCAGTAGTTCACGCAAATTTTCCTATTAAAGAAAAGCAAATATCGCTTGTTTTTTTTTACCTATTTTTTACCAAAAAATAAATATAAATACTTCACACACTCTGAGTCAAATTTCAGTTGAATACTAAACGTGAAAGTGTTAAAGTGTTTTTTTTTTGTAAAGTAAAGAGTGAAGCTGTAAAGACAATTTAAAGTAAAATGAATAAATTTTGCTGCAATCCGTTTAACAAGAGTGGACATCGTTCGAAAAAGATAAAAATATTAAAATTAACTGGTGTTTCGAAGCGATACATGAATGAATTAAATATACAATACGGTGAAGAAGCAGAATTCATTTGCCCCAAGTGTAAAATCGATTTGTCTCAACAAGCAAATGCATTGAAACAAATGCAGCCACAATCCGAGAGTGAAATGACAAGTGAACAAAATGTTTCATCTGATAGTGAGGCAGACATTCCGATGGTCAATATGTCTTTGAGTCCTTTGAATGAGGCTATTACCACTTTAGGTGAAACGCCTATTAGAAAAAGAAAGTTGCGAAGTGAAACATACAGGAAAGAGAAAAAAGGCAAGGTTATGAGTGCAATCGCGACAATATTTGATGAAGGCTCTGATAACGAATGCAGTCAAGCAGATGACGTTGATGACGGCAAACAAATGATTGAGCAGTTGAAAAGAAAATTCAATTTAGCGACCACTTTTCCGGAGAAATATCTCATTTTATCTGTGCTGCCTCAATCATGGTCTATACGCAAGATTTCTGAACAGTTTCAAACATCTTTTTACATCGCGAGAAGAAGCAAAGAATTAGTTCGACAGAAGGGCATATTGGCGACTCCCACCAAGAAATTTGGCTCAAGGACCCTCAGCGAAGCAACGGTGAAATTGATTCAAGATTTTTACTGCAATGATGACAACAGCCGCGCCTGCCCAGGTACACGTGACTATGTTATCACACGTGAAGATGGAGAAAAAGTACACAAGCAGTGCAGATTATTATTATGTAATCTATCCGAAGCATACCATCAGTTCAATGAGAAATACCCAGCAGAAAAAGTGGGATTTTCTAAGTTTGCCATCCTACGACCAAAAGAATGCGTGCTGGCATTAGACAGGCACGGAACGCATTCAGTCTGCGTTTGCATGTTTCATCAAAACATCAAATTAATTTTCTTTCCATGCAAGAAATTGAAAGTATTTCACGGTGAAATTGAAACATATAGGGACCTCCTGTCGAAGTCGTTGTGCGCATACCCCACGGAAAATTGTCATCTGTCCAAATGCGACAATTGTCCGAAGATTGACGAGCTAGAGCAATATTTGGCGGAAAAGTTTGAACAGCTGTTAATTCAGGAGGTGAATTTCAAACAGTGGATAATTAGCAGCGGCAGATGTTCCCTTGAGACCGTGGTAAAGCAGATTCCGGAATTCAACGAGGAATTCGGATTCAAGTTGAATGAATTGAAGGCGCACCATTTCATATCCGAGATGCAATCGAAATTTCTAAAGGAAAGTAAGGAGAAATTAGCCCAAAATGAATTCATTGTGATAAGCGACTTTGCCGAGAATTACACTTTTCTCGTTCAGGATGAAATTCAGGCTTATCACTGGGCAAACGACCAGTGCACGGTGCATCCATTTTGCATTTATTTCAAAAACGAAGATAACGAACTACAGACCGTAAGCCTTGTTGTTGTCGCGGAGAGTTTAGCTCATAATTATGTGTCCGTTTATTTATTTCAAATGAAACTGTTTAAATTCTTAAGATCAAAATTCGATGCAATCGACAAAGTAACGTTTTTCTCAGTACAAGAATAAAAAAAATTTTTACAATCTTTGCATAATTGAAGAAGAACAAAACTGCAAGGTCGAGTGGCACTTTTTCGCGACGTCCCACGGTAAGGGCCCATGCGATGCGTTAGGGGGAACCCTAAAACGCATGGCGACTAAGGCAAGTTTGCAAAGGCCATATACTGACCAGATCTTAAATGTACAACATTTGTTTTCGTGGATTCAAAGCAAGGAAATTGCCATTAACACAGTTTTATGCACTCAAAAAGAAAACGATGCCATGGAGCGACGAATTCAAAACAGATATAATAATGTCAAAACTATAACTGGAACGCAAAAGTTTCATTGCTTCATACCAAATATTTCTGATATGTCAATTAATGTAAAGCGGTACTCTTCGTCAGCCGACGTGCTAAATTTAAAGTTACTTTAATTTTATAATGATGCCAAGGCAATTGAAATTTTTAATAAATATTGTAATTAAGTATAAGCAGCAAAATAAGAAAGATTTTTTCTTCATAAATGTATTTTTAACTGTAAAATAATTTTTAAAATGTATTTTTAACAAGGTGGTCTCTTAAATGCTCTTCTCCTGTCCAAACAACTAAACTAAATAAATAAAAATAAAAACAGTTTTTATACCCTCCACCACCACTGTGGTGAATGAGGGTATACTAAGTTTGTCATTCCGTGTGAAACTTTTTTATAATACATCTAAGACCCCATAAAGTATATATATTCTGGGTCCTTGTGTAATTCTAAGTCGATTTAGCCATGTCCGTCTGTCTGTCTGTCTGTCCGTCTGTCCCTCTGTCCATCTGTTGAAAACACGCTCACTTTCGAAAAACGGAAAAGAAAAGAACAAACTTGGTCTCAAATTACTTGTAGTTTATTTATTTAATTTTCCAGTCTATAGATTAAAAATCCTTACAGACATAAGTGCTTAAATTATAGTACATATAATAAATATAGAATAATGATATTAACTAATTTGAATTTAAATAAACAATAATTTTTCTTTTTAAGGCATCATTACTATCAGAAAAGTCAATTAGATTATATAGATTATTAAATTTCAAGCAAATTTGACGAAAGGAGTCGTTGTTAGCGTACACAGAACGGTAATATGTTAAATTTAACGGCTGAAAATTTCGTGTAGGTCTCACTGGAACATTAAAGTTCATTTTGCTTAACAAGTAACCGGAATCGACATCACCGCGTATTAGACCCATTAAAAACGAAATACTAAGCATTGTTCTTCGGCTTTTTAACGTCGGTAACTTAATAAGACCAAGTCTGCTTTCATATGAAGGTAGTGCAAGCGAATTCCATCCAAGACCTCTTAAACAAAATAAAAGGAACTGTTTCTGTACAGATTCAATGCTGTTGATATATATATTAAAGTATGGATCCCACACAATTGATCCATATTCCAGGATAGGGCGAACCAGAGACGTATATAAGTGTTTAGTTACATATGGATCAGAAAATTCTTTTGACCAACGTTTCAAAAAACCAAGAACTCCATTAGCTTTATTGGCCATTAATGAAATGTGATCACAGTATTTTAGTTTGTGATCCAATAAAATACCGAGATCACCAATAGTGTGAACTTTATCCAGTAATGTTCCATTTAGAAAATAGCTAGTGTCAAGTTTAAATGAGCGGAAAAATTACATGTGTTTACATTTTTTTATATTTAAATCCAATAAGTTGTAATTACACCATTGAGAGAAAAGTTCAATGTCAGACCGCAAAATAGATTGATCAATAATATCGTTAAAAGAATTAAAAATTTTAACATCATCAGCATACATGAGTATGTTAGAGTGCTGAACAACCGATGGCAGATCGTTAATAAATAATGTAAATAAAACAGGACCAAGATGACTTCCTTGAGGCACACCCGAGAGAACATCGATGAATTTTGATGTAGCATTTTTAAATTTTACTTGTTGGGTTCTATCTAAAAGATATGATTTAAGCCATTGTATTGCGTTGTTGCTAAATTCCATACGTGATAACTTGTAAAGTAAAATATCGTGGTTAACTTTATCAAATGCTTTGCTAAAATCCGTGTAAATAACGTCTGTTTGTTTATTATTAACAAAACCTTCATTTACAATAGTTGTTAATTGTAAAATGTTAGTAGCAGTGGAACGTGATTTCCTGAAACCATGTTGACAAGGTGATAAAAGGGAAGAGATTTGATGATATAAACTATCAGTTAATATTTTTTCTAAAAGTTTGGGAATCGCATTCAGCTTTGCAATTCCTCTATAATTCGATATTTCCAGTTTACTTCCACTTTTAAACAACGGAGTAATATAAGATTTTTTCCATTCAGGTGGTAAGTAACCAAGTTCAATAGATTTATTGAAGATAATTGTAAGAGGAACATATAAGGATTCTGCACAATTTTTTAAAATACAATTACACAGTACAACATTTTTCAGTTAATTGATTGCCAACTCAATTCTGTGAACTGTATGTGAAATTAGACCCAAAAAGAAGAATTTCTGCATCATTCGTTTTGTCTTCTTACCTGCGATTTGAAGTTAGTATCGATTTGAAGTTAGTACTATCGTATAGGGGAATTTATCACGTTTTAGGCCCTGTTGTTTGACATAGCTCGACAACCACTAGCCCAATTTAGTTGAAATAAATTTTAAAAAATTAAGAATTACAATTCCCTTAATCTGTTCATATATTGTTTTCCTATACAAGTAACACTTTCGAAGTTAAAAATGAATGTATGAAGGGAAAAAATAATTTTTTGCCTAAAAATTTAAATTTTTTTTTTAAAAATACATAAAAAATGCAAAATGGAAAAAAGTTTCAAGTCTAGTTATTTTTTCGCAAAGTCACATAACCTATGAGCAAAATGAGACAAAGATCATAAAAATCGATGCACGTAAATGTATGAATTTCAAAAATTTGCTCGAGATATGCACAACATTATTTGGAGAAAACATTGACACCTTTTTCATGATTCTGAGAATTAAAAAAAAGGAATAAACAAAAGGTTATTTGATTTTTATGATTGCGGTAATAAATATACGTGGACAATTAAACGGAAAGTGGACCTTTTTATTATTTGGGTTTTTCCGGTGGCTACCTATATGATTTTTTTACAGAAATTGCACCCACATTTAAGGGTGGTCATTATTTGGAAAGTTTTGCACAGTTTGAAACGTACAAGTGCTGAATCAGGTATATAGCCAGCCGCCCTTAAAATATGCGCCCATTTATAAGTACCTGGCAGTAAAATATTCAAAAATACGTAGTATTTATAGGTGTGCATTGATCGATTTTTGGCATTCAGCCAGTGCCGACGAACGCGAACAGTAAAAGTGATTTTTCTCCAGTTTTTTAAAAGTGAATAACAACAAAACATAAAATATATCAATATGGAAAACAACAAGTGCCCATATTTGGATGAATATTGTTACGTTTGTGGTCATATCGTCCGAAAAATACAGAAAAAAGATCGAACAAATTTGTTTACTGAGCAATTCAAAACCGCGTATTGTAATTATTTCGATGAAGCAGATTTAAGTGGTGCAAATTTTACGCCGAACACAGTGTGCAACAGTTGTTATACTACCCTTCTAAAATGGATTCACGGAAAAAGTAGAAAGTTATCTTTTATGAAGCCAGTAATTTGGGTGGAAGACACAACTGGACATGATGAATCCAGGTGCTATGCATGCATAAATTTTCGTCCTGGATTAAACAGACAACAATTGAAAACAAAAGTATACACTGCTGCATTTACTGCCACACTTCCAGTGCAACGCCCTGCTGATACCGATGCACCTAAACCTCCGAGTGCGGATACTGTGTCCCTGCTAGCCGAAACCGTTTTCACCAATCCGACCGATTTGGATGATGCTGATTGGATACCCGATATTGAAAATAGTGCACCACAACCGCTACCACAAATCGAAATGGATTACATTGTGGCCAAGCTGGGACTATCACAACACGACTCCGAATGGCTGACATCATTTTTGAAGAGAAGAAAACTCACACAGCAAAATGTCAGCGCAACAACGCCAAGCTGACTCAGACCATGAATATGAACAACCTACGAAGAAAACAAGATCATCAGAACCACAAGCGTCAACTTCTACAAGGATGGATATTGCCAATAATTGAAAAAATGTTCTAAATTTTGTTTTTATGCATATTATAATTGCGTATTAATTGCATATTATTTTATTTTCATTAAGTTTTTATAAATAAAGTTTTTTTTGCATGATAATTTTTTAATTTATATTTTTATTTTAAGGGTGGTGGCTATAACTGATTTTTGAAATTCATACCTTTACTCAATTGCGAATAAAAGCGAAACGCGTGCATCGATTTTTATGATATTTGTCTCATTTTGCTCATAGGTTATGTGACTTTGCGAAAAAATAACTAGACTTAAAACTTTTTTTCCATTTTGGATTTTTTATGTATTTAAAAAAAAAAAAATTTAAATTTTTAGGCAAAAAATAATTTTTTCCCTTCATACATTCATTTTTAACTTCGAAAGTGTTACTTGTATAGGAAAACAATATATGAACAGATTAAGGGAATTGTAATTCTTAATTTTTTAAAATTTATTTCAACTAAATTGGGCTAGGGGTTGTCGAGCTATGTCAAACAACAGAGCCTAAAACGTGATAAATTCCCCTATACGATAGTACTAACTTCAAATCGATACTAACTTCAAATCGCAGGTAAGAAGACAAAACGAATGATGCAGAAATTCTTCTTTTTGGGTCTAATTTCACATACAGTTCACAGAATTGAGTTGGCAAATCATGTGTTGTACTGTGTTAGGTACACCATCCGGGCCAGGATTAAGAGAACACCGCAGAGACTTTAAATTTAATAGTACTGTTTCAGTGTCAATAAATGAAAAGTTGATACCTGTAGAATGAGGTATGCTATAGGGATAAGAAGTTTGACTATTAAATGACTTTTTTGAATACGTGGTTGCAAAAAAATCAGCAAATAAGTTGCTAATAGAATCTTCAGCACTCCGAGATCCAAATTTCAAATAATTAGGATACGCACTTGCACGACGCTTACTGTTGATAAAATTGTAGAACGATCTGGGGTTGGTTTTCATTTTAATTTTCATTCGATTTAAATAGCTTTTATACGCTAGTTGGCTAGCCGTGTTGTAATTAGATCGTATAATGCAATAATTCGTGAAATCAACAGATGAGCCGGATAGCCTATATTTTTTAAAAAGTTTGGTTTTTCTATTTTTCAATTTAGATAAATATCCTAAGCAGTTTGGGATTGAAATCCAGCAGCATCGGTTCAGTAGGTTCAGAACTATGAATCAAAATGTGGAACCACCACCCTAAAAAAATTGATAATTTTGATACAAAAACTAATATAAATGGTGAAATAATGCACGGAATGACATAAAATTTTCAAAGCATACTGTTAAATTTCGTAAAGATCGGTCCATAATTGACCATAGGCCCCATATAAACACTTCTCGTGGAAAACAGTTTAGTACTCCTAAAACCTCAATAAATAACGCTAGCATACTTAAATTTGGTACGTCACAGTTTTATAGGACCACAAATCACACAGTAAAATTTTTTGAAGATCGGTCCATAATTTACACTAGGCCCCATATTAACCCAGCTCCCGTAAAACCGCTTAGTACACCTAAAACCGCAATAAATAACGCTATCATACTAAAATTCGGTACGTCACATTTTTATACGACCGGAAATCATACTGTAAAATTCTTTGAAGATCGGTCCATAATTTACACTAGGCCCCATATAAGCCCATCTCCCGGAAAACAGCTTAGTACGCCTAAAACCGCAATAAATAACGCTATCATACTAAAATTCGGTACGTCACATTTTTTTACGACCGGAAATCACACTGTAAAATTTTTTGAAGATCGGTCCATAATTTACACAAGGCTCCATATAAACCATACTCTCGGAAAACAGTTTAGCATGCCTAAAACAGTAATAAATAATGCTATCAAATTAAAATTCGGTACCACACAGCTTTATAGAACGAGAAATCACACTGCCAAATTTCGTGAAGATTGGACCATAATTTACCCTAGGCATCATATCAACCCTACTCTCGGAAAACACTTTGGGAAAATAATTAAATTCGCCTAAAACCATCACAGATATAGATATTGCGGTAAAATTTCTTTCTTAAGTTCATATGGCCAGAAAAAATATAATGCAAATTTGTGAAATTTACTGTTAACGCTAAAACTAATTACACTGCTGTATTGAAATTTATTCTAATTTATTTTTTTTAATACCAGAAATCAGTCTTTAGAATTTTCGGATGATTCATCATGATATTTTACTCAAGCCAGTTCAAAGAACGCATAAAATGTTCTTATTGTCGATCAATAATTTAATTCAGGTCTAAACCGCAACTAATTTTAATGCTGACGTTCGTCTTTGTCAAGCTTAGTTAATAATATATATGTATTTATCATATAGAGCCCACTCCTGTCGGTGAAGGGTATCAAAAATTCGGCACAGCCGAATATAGCACTCTAACTTGTTTTTCCTCAAATATATATCGGTTATCGCATTTTTATCCTAAATATGTAAATTGCTTTTATATCTCAACTATTTTCCATTTTACAACGTTTATTGCTTCTCATGAAAACTGTGATGTTATATTATTCTGAATTTAAGATGACGATATGTGCAGTTCTTTGTTATTTTTTTTTTTTTTTTTTCAATAATATTTGCCTACAAAAATCCAACTCACACTTTGGCTGGTTGCCTGTTCCAAAAATATTTTGTAAAAACAAAATACACACAAAGGCATTTCAACAACAACATTACTGGTGAGTATCGTTACGAAAATTTTTAGATTCCTCATTCGTCATGACTGAAGAAAGGCAAAAATTTATTTCTCCTCCCTCTCATAACTGAATTGGCGAAAAATTCACAATTCATTCATGGCTGTGAAAAAAGTTACACCTCATTCATGAAATAATTCATGAATGGTAAAATAAGAGCGATCATATATGAATTTTTCTGAGCACCAGATTGACTTTAAGATAGAGGTGTAAACTAGAAGTTTGCAATCGAGAATAAGAACATAATTTCTTCCAAGAAACCAATTAATTTGAATTGCTTTTAGTTCCATTTGAGTTAGTTTTGCTTCTATATGGCATTTCCACGTTATACGCCGATCTAGATGCATACCGAGTTATTTTACATGCGAGTGTTTAGGTATTATTTGATTTTTGACTTATGATCCTGCAAGTAACGAGAAGCTTCATGACGGGTCTCGTGTACGCTTAGATAAGCTGTATCATCCGAAAATGTTGAAGTTTGGGTATAGTTGTTTGTTGGTATGTCCGAAGGATATCTAGAGTATAATAGAGAGCCCATGATACTGCCTTGCAGGACCCCAGTGTGAATTGGCTTAGGAGAACTTTAAAAATCGCCTTCTTTCATACTAAATTTGCGAAAGACTAAGTAGCTTTCTAACAGTTTTTCTGTGTTTGCTGGTAAGTTTAGCTTTAATGTATGTAATAAGCTTCATGCCACCCTTTATCAAAGGCTGGCGAACATCGATCAAGTGTGCTGAGCAATATTTTGTTTTTCTTTAAAGGCTTTTTAATGACATTTACTATTCTATGAGTTTGTTAAGTTGTGCTGTATATTATCCAAATTGTTGGTTTGGAATTCATATATTTTCATTTAAAATCGGTGTTAATTTTGGCACTTATAGTTTCTCAAATATCTCTGGTATATTTGGTAATGAGCTAAGTGGCCTATAAGATCCAACTTTGGTATGATCTTTTCCTGGCTTTGGTATCATTGTGACTAAGGAATCTTTCCATTCTTGAGGGTACTACTCAAGGCGTAAAATAGCATTTAAAATAAAAAGAACAATTTTCATTGCTATGCAAGGTAGCTCCAAAAGCACTTCGTTACTGACCTTATCAATACCAGGTGCGTTCTTGGTGTTTAAATGTCAAATAGACGATTTATCTTATCTCAAAACTTACGGGAATGACTGCTCTAACATTAACAAACAGTAGCTCAATTGCTATATCTTGAGATATATTTGGGGTAATGTAGTGAACGTTTAGGCACAAATATTGAAAAAGTAAACACAAATATATTTCTTACTATCACCTTCTGAAACCTTTTCACAGCTTGTATTGATTTTTACAAAAACTGGGGATTATGTTTAATAATTGTATAATTATATATTTCCCAAATTTTGCACTGGTACCAGGAAAATGTTAAATTTGCTATGGTTAGTAACCCTACGACTGTTGCTTATAAACAAAGATACTTTGTTTTGTATTTATTTGGTATCGAGTATTTCGCTCATGTTTATAAACATTTATTAATATGCATTCCCATATTAATTTTTCGGGTGTTTATCAACATTTGTAAATAAGAACGAATGAACGTTCTCTTAAGTTTAAAATGTTATATATAACTATATAGTAAAATGGAATTAATTGATTGAGTATATTTTTTTTTGTGAATGAAATATAGAAGTAAATAATTTACGAAAAATTAACATTCACCTTATAATTTATAATTAAAATAATTTTCATTCCTAAAACAAAATTAGTGGCATCTCAATAACTAAGTTGTGTTTAGTTGGTTGGAATTTCAAGTGATATGGGTACGAGTGATTGATACAAATTTAGCAAACTACGCAGAAACTCTAATATTGTAAATTTTACAGCGTTTCTTCATAAAAAACTTTCAGGCAATCGGTCATTTAATTTTGGGTTATTGAAAGGTACACACGTTGTAATAAAATTACCTAAAATAAGTAAAAGTTAACTACAGAGCAAGGTTCAATTAAAAAGCATATGCTATTGAAATATTACCCTAACCTAAATTTGGATTTTTAAGAAAAAAAAAAGGTATATTAATTATATTAGTTAATTTAAACTTTAATTGAATATTCTTTATTGCGTATGCAATTTAGGATTTCAATAAAACAGGAAGTGCCCAAAGTGTGTTCGAGGTTTTTCCATATCGGAACTATTCGAGATTGCATTGATAGTTTCATATAAAATTTAAGTATTACCCGGTATTTCCACTAGCTTCTTAAATTTGCTTGGAACAGCTCAGATTTTTTTTAAAAAACTTCCCAAGTCCGTTATTATTACAATATTATGGGATAAGGACAAAACTAAGAATTCCAACACTGGCTGGTAAGAATTGATTCCCAAATTTAAATTTTGCATTATTGCTGTGAATTCTAAAGTATTTTTTTTATATACTAGGTCTTTCTACGTTTTACTAAATGATAGCCAGCCATTAAATTTAAATTACAATTTCTACGTTTCCTCACGTTTTCCCCTGCAAAAACAATAGCAATTATTCACCTATCTTTAGATTACTTCAGTTAAGATTAACTTTAAAGTTTTAAAAATTGTTTAAAGTTTAAATTATACTCCAATATTCTACATTAATGTAAAAATAGGGTTCTTATTATAATGAATTATCTCCCATTTATCACAAAAATTTCCTTAACCTAATTTACAACACAGTTTAGAAATAATCTTAAATTCTTAAGGAACACCCTTAACCTCAATTTTTTGTAAATTTTTTGGTTACTATAAATACTATGTATTAATTACTACGTACTCTATTTTTATTATACGTATATGCAAGAATTTTGATATCATTCATAACTACTATCATTTAGTCAAAGAAAAATTCACTGATAAATAAACCGATCCAGAGGCCTCTGCGCAGCGACTGCGACTTAAAATGGTGAGTGAAATAAATCATTTTCAATTTACTCTTTTTTTTCTTGCATATAAATACTACTTTGAGAAAAAAAAAATTACAAAGAGTTTGGAATTAAATGATTAAGTAAAAGGAACATTAATATTGTAAAATTTAAGAGATTCTCAATATTAGTAATTTTCGTTTTGTTTTGCGTTGCCTTTAATTTTGTTGTTATTATGTTGTTTTTTATTAATGCTCCTATTGCTTAATCAAGTAATCTTTATTAAATTAATAGAGCTTCATTGCTATCTACATACATACATAGCTTATTGTATGTATTACATAAAATAATACATAGTTTAGCTTAGGTATTACATATTTGAATTAATATTTCATTTGTTTTCTTTGTCCAATATTTGTTATGTATCAACCATAAATTTTGAATTGAATTACTTTATCTGTCGAGTTACATTATTTTGTTGCTAAAACTGAATAAGTAACTAAATACATATTTTTCTAAAGTAAAAGATACATTTTTATTAAAACTAGTAAATTATCTAATAGTGACTAAGTATTAATGGGATTTATTCATAATGAATTGTTAAGTTTCAAAAAGTTTTCTTTCATGGTGTAATAAGTTAGATTGATCTAATTTTTTTTTGGGATCTTGCTAAGCATTTTAGGTGCCAGTAGGATAATGGACTGGGTGGGTAACGAGGCACACGATTCCACATAACAACAGGAATCGTACATAGGTACAACCAATACTTTGTTCTGGCTTTTCTTTCCAGTTATAACCATAGTTCTGGGGCTAGTTTTTATTTGTATTATACTATGGTTAGGTACATTAAATTTAGAGTTATTTCTTTTCTTTAACTAGGGAGTCTTTAATAAAATGTTTTTATGTGAACCAGGACTAAGTATAGAAAAGACACAAACCCCACCAAACCCGACTGAAGCAAGCTTAAAAATGGCTCCCACAGTCTTTCTATTACTTAGATCTAAACCAGGTTCTTTAGCTTGTCTTTTTTCTGAAAGTAGAGAACCTTATAGCGAAATCGCTTCCAGCTATTTTGCAAAAATAATAATAGGAGATTATTACATAAAATGGCGCCCAACGTGGGGCCGAATGTGTTCCAAATTTTTGGTTTATTTTCGGTTCTGTTTTTTTGTTGTATAATTTAATATTTAAATTTCATTTAAGACTAGGTGTTCAACAAGTTTTGTATTTAGGAGTCTTCTTTTGAATAATTATTTATGTATTTAGGGAATTTAGGGGCTTGAGGTTTGAGCCATCTAACCGTTTTACCAATTAATAATACTTTCAAAGGTTTGACAAATAGATCAAAAATTAGTTTTTCACTTGGGAAATTCTTTGTACCATATTATATTTATAACTTATTTACTGTGATACCTGCACCTTCTATATAATGAGACTATGTTAAAAGGCACCTTGCCATTTCACATCTCTTATCTAGCAGTGAAGAATAAAACGAAAACCTTATTGCAAGGAGTATGTAGGTTATAATAGTTTTATTTTATAAAGAATTCCATAGACCATTTTGATATCAAGTATTGGTTATATACCGCTACAAATTATTGTTTTAATCTAACTTAATTATTACCATTGAAAGAAAACAAATCTTTTGGAAAATTATTTACATTCTTTCGATTGTACGATTTTTTTTTTTTGGCCTTTATCCATATAATAATTTTTTTATTACAAATTACGCTTTTTGCATTGGGAAACTAATTTTACAATTAGAATAGACAGCTACTTATTGTTGACCTTTGCTTTAACTAGTTAAAACATTTAATTTTGATAATGTCCTTGGAACGTACACCTCCACAGGCATCGAATATGACGCAGAGTCAATCTCCGTCAATATCATTGGGTGCTGCATTACCTCAACTTCCAATTATAGCACCTGCATCAAATGAGAAGTGTAACATACGTAGTGAACGCCTTGACGGCAAGGTAGAATGTTTGATAATAGTTAGTTGTAACCACGTTTTTCATAGACCATGTATAGAAAATTACCTTTCCAATGACAGTGAATGTCCAAACTGTAAGTTATCTTGCCAGTTATCAGATTTAAGGCAGATTAGTTTTCCGGGAAAACCCCTGAAGTCTACGTTAAGACGTGGTGGACCTTCAAAACAGTACCATACCCGTAGTTTCTCTCGAAATCTTTTTAATGACCTACAATCACCATCGAATAATAAAACTAGTAATACAGTTACTACTGGCATATCAAATCCTCCTAGAACGAGTGAAAATGTACCGCATCAGTTATCGGAAGATATCCTTTCCCATACGGAAATAAATAATATACCAAATGTATCTCAAACGGCGAGAATCGATTATAGGGAAATAAATAGAATGATTGAGAACAGCGTAACGAGGGTTCTTCAAAACCTCAACCTAGCACAAATAAACTCTCAACGAAATACTTCCCATAATTTACCAGAAACGTACCGAATGTGGCATATAATTCACAGGGAATAAACTCTTCTCAACCGAATCAAATTAACTCGGATCAATTAGGTAACTCGGCTTCTTCATTTTCTTCCAATTTTTCTAATTATCAAAACGACAAGATAACCTTAATAATTCAAAATTGGGGATTAAAGTTTGATGGCACGTCAACTCGTTTAACAGTTGAAGAATTTTTATATCGTTTGAAATCGTTAACTATCGACAATTTTCAAGGCGATTTTAATGTTATCTGCAAAAATCTTCATATTCTGCTTACCGGTAAAGCAAGAGAATGGTTTTGGCGCTATCGTAAACAGGTCGAATTTATAAACTGGAAGGATTTCAATGAAGCAATTCGCTTCCAGTACAAAGATTTTAAGTCGTCATTCGTGAAGAGATCAGAAATCGCAAACAAAAGCCTAGCGAAACTTTTGACATGTTTTATGAAGCTATTTCGTCCATAATGGATAGATTACCAACACCTCTTAGTGAGATGGAATTGATAGAAATAATTACTCGAAACTTAAGGCCAGAAATAAGGCATGAGTTACTGTATATCCCCATTCATTCAATTCCACATCTCAGAAAACTGGTTCAAATGAGAGAATGTTTACTTAATGATGAGTATATGCGCAGAAATTTGTCTACAAGACAAAATAATCAATTCCCGCCTAGACGTAATATAGCTGAAGTCGTTTTTGATCAGGAAGGGCAAATACCACTAGAAATAGTAGATGAACCGTCGGGAGGAAATTACTCGCTGCTGGAACTGTGACCAGCGTGGACATTATTACCAAGACTGCCTTGAAGAACGACCTGTCTTTTGTTATGTCTGTGATGCTAAAAGCACATATCGACCACAATGTCCTAAATGTTCTGCTAAAAAGGCATCAAAAAACTTCAAGAACATTGTCCCAAGGGACCAATAGATAATTTAAATTTGACCGCGAATAAACATCTGAATTCTGATAAAAATAACCCAATTGTCGATGAGAATTTATCTACAAAAACCTTAAATTCTGAAGTAGAAAGGGAAAATGATCTCTGCAAGTATACAATTTTAAAACGTGATAATACCGTATTGAATAATAATCAGCATGATATTTCCAAATTAATTTACCCAAAAACCTTATTTCATAAAAAGTGGGAACTATACATTTCTAAACGAAATGAAATTTTTAATGACTCTGCAATATTTGCATTAAATAGCAAGCGATCTAAGCGATCTATGATTAGGCTTAGAAATTATTACAAGCACAAAAAATTCGGTTCGAAGCTATTGGTATCAGCAATAGTAAATAGTCCGAGCGATGGGCGTTTTTACGCTAAAGTTTTTTTTCTGAAATACACCGAATATGGCTTAATAGATACCGGAGCTAGCATAAGTTGCATAGGGGCTGACTTGGCACTAGAGAGTTTTTCAAAAAATCCAAATTTTTGCAAATGCAAGACAATTGTAAAAACTGCTGACGGCAGGGAACAGGAGGTTAAAGGTTGGCTTCAAGTTGCAATCACATTTAAGAATATTACGCACAATATAAATCTTTTCATTATTCCTACCATCTCGCAAAGACTTTTGCTTGGTATCGATTTTTGTAAGAAGTTTAACTTATTACCTAATATAACGGATTAGGTAGATCTAGTGGGCACATATGTTCATGGTCTAGAATTTTCCGATTCAACTCATAATTCTTTGTACGAAAATTTTTTAGAAACGTCTCGTAGTCCGTCTGATTCTTTGAGTAAAGGTGATTCTAATAATGATGATTTTTCTTATAAACTGACCTCAACTCAGCAGCAACAGCCTAAGGCGGTGGTGTCCGTTTTTCCAAAATTTGAGCAAAAAGGCTTAGGGAGAACCTATTTAATTCGACATGAAATTGACGTTCAGAATTCAAAGCCTATTTAACAGAGATTTTACCCCGTATCTCCTGCGGTGAAAAAACTAATGAATACCGATATAGATCGTATGTTGTCTTTAGGGGTAATAGAAACATCAACATCACCATGGAGCTCTCCGATGAGGCTCGTAGTTAAGCCTAATAAAATTCGCCTCTGCCTGGATGCTAGAAAGGTAAATTCACTTACCAAGAAGGACGCTTATCCATTACCTTCTATTGAGGGTATTTTTTCTCGTCTTCCTAAGGCCAATATCATTTCGAAGCTAGATCTAAAAGATGCTTACTGGCAGATCGGTTTAACAGATGAGGCTAAGGCTATAACAGCGTTCACAGTACCTGGAAGGCCATTATACCAATTTGTGGTAATACCTTTCGGGCTGTGCAATGCCCCTCAAACAATGTGTCGTCTTATGGACCAGATCATCCCACCATATCTGAAAAATAATGTTTTCGGATATTTAGACGACTTATACGTTGTTTCGGAAAATTTTGAAAATCATATGGAAATTCTCTTACGAATTGCTGGACAATTTAGAAGAGCAATTTTAACTTTAAATATTACCAAAAGTCATTTTTGCGTGACTAGGGTTAAATACTTAGGTTACGTAACAGGCGATGGGGGAATTACCACAGACCCCGATAAAGTCAGTGCTATTGTTAATTGGCCAGTACCTAAAAACGTGAGACAAGTCCGTGGATTCTTAGGAATAGCGGGTTGGTACAGAAGATTTATTGAAAATTTTTCTACAATAGTCTTTCTCATTACTGAGACTCTTTCCTCTAAGAAAAAGTTTGTGTGGACTCCAGAGGCCCAAATTTCATTTGATAAAATAAAATTACTTTTGACTTCAGCGCCGGTACTAATTAATCCCGACTTCGAAAAGAAATTTTTTGTTCATTGCGATGCCAGTGATTATGGTATTGGAGCTGTCCTAATACAGTTAGATGAACACGGACAGGAGAGGCCTATTGCGTATATGAGTAGGAAACTAAATTCTGCACAACGTAACTACAGTGTTACGGAACGAGAATGTCTAGCAGCTTTAGAGGCCATCCAACGATTTAGATGTTACCTGGAGTTACAGGAATTTGAAGTAATTACGGATCATGCTAGTCTGGTGTGGTTAATGCGGCAGCCAAATTTAAGTGGAAGATTGGCAAGATGGGCTCTAAAGTTGCAAGCATTTAAGTTTACTATAACACATCGTAAAGGCAAGGACAATATCGTTCCGGATGCATTATCCAGAATCCCCAGTGATGAAACCGCATCCATGGAAAATAATCTTTCTAAAATCGATTTGTCATCACTCCATTTTAAAGATAAAGATTACGAAGATCTAAAAATTAGAGTCAGTACCGATACACCTAAATACCCGGATATTAAGGTAGTTGATGAATTGGGTATATAAGGACAAAACCGTATGACGGTATATATGAAAATGAGGAAAAATCTTGGAAACTCTGGATTCCGATTAACATGCGCAACAACTTAATTGCAAACCATCATAATCCCGTAAACGCGTCGCATGGGGGAATGGGTAAAACACTTGAGTTACTTAGAAGATTTTTTTTCTGGCATGGTATGCCCAAGGATGTCCACGACTTTGTTAGAAATTGTGAAGTGTGCAAAGCGACAAAATCTCCGAATTTTATAATGAAGCCCGATATGGGTAAACAAATAATTTCTGAGCGGCCATTTCAAAGATTTTATGTGGATTTATTGGGACCATACCCCAGAAGTAAGTCCGGCCATACGGGATTGCTAATAGTATTAGATCATCTTTCTTAATTTCACTGGCTACACCCTTTGCAAAAATTTACATCAACTGCAATTCGAGAATTTCTGGGAAAAGAAATTTTTCATGTGTATGGTGTTCCTGAGGTTATTGTTAGCGACAATGGCTCTCAATTTAAGGCGAATGATCTTAATGCCTTCTTTACCTCATTAGGAATCACTCATGTATATACAGCCTTTTATTCGCCACAGGCAAATGCTTCAGAGCGTGTAAATCGTTCTCTGATTGCTGGCATTAGAGCTTATCTGAAGGGTGACCATACCAGATGGGATGAAAATTTAAGCGCCGTTAGCTGTGCTCTGCGGAATTCAAAACATAGTGCAATGCACATATCCCCATATCACGCCCTCTTTGGGTTTGATATGATAACACATGGCACAACCTATGCACTTTTGAAAAAAATTAAACTGCTAGATGAGTCTTCTTATAATCTAGCTAGGGATGATAGCCTACAAATTATGAGACATGATTTACAGAAACACATTAAAAGGGCATATGAGCATAACAGAGATTACTATAACCTTAGAACCAGACCGCAATCTTACCAAGTAGGACAGGAAATGTGGAGAAGATATTTTGTGCAGAGCAGTTTTGAGACACGCTTTAATGCTAAATTTGCCCCCCTTTTCGTTAAAGCCGAAGTCAGAGAAAAACTCGGTTCACATTATTACAAATTAGAAGATATATATGGGAAATTAATCGGTACATTTCATGCGAAAGACATCAAGGTCTAATCGTTCTTTCTCCAGTTAATATTGTAACTTCAAAGAGTCAATATTACTTGGTTTTGTAGTGAACGTTTAGGCACAAATATTGAAAAAGTAAACACAAATATATTTCTTACTATCACCTTCTGAAACCTTTTCACAGCTTGTATTGATTTTTACAAAAACTGGGGATTATGTTTAATAATTGTATAATTATATATTTCCCAAATTTTGCACTGGTACCAGGAAAATGTTAAATTTGCTATGGTTAGTAACCCTACGACTGTTGCTTATAAACAAAGATACTTTGTTTTTTATTTATTTGGTATCGAGTATTTCGCTCATGTTTATAAACATTTATTAATATGCATTCCCATATTAATTTTTTGGGTGTTTATCAACATTTGTAAATAAGAACGAATGAACGTTCTCTTAAGTTTAAAATGTTATATATAACTATAAAGTAAAATGGAATTAATTGATTGAGTATATTTTTTTTTGTGAATGAAATATAGAAGTAAATAATTTACGAAAATTTAACATTCACCTTATAATTTATAATTAAAATAATTTTCATTCCTAAAAAAAATTAGTGGCATCTCAATAACTAAGTTGTGTTTAGTTGGAATTACATACAAGTGATATGGGTACGAGTAATTGATACAAATTTAGCAAACTACGCAGAAACTCTAATATTGTAAATTTTACAGCGTTTCTTCATAAAAAACTTTCAGGAAATCGGCCATTTCATTTTGGGTTATTGAAAGGTACACACGTTGTAATAAAATTACCTAAAATAAGTAAAAGTTAACTACAGAGCAAAGTTCAATTAAAAAGCATATGCTATTGAAATATTACCCTAACCTAAATTTGGATTTTTAAGAAAAAAAAAAAGGTATATTAATTATATTAGTTAATTTAAACTTTAATTGAATATTCTTTATTGCGTATGCAATTTAGGATTTCAATAAAACAGGAAGTGCCCAAAGTGTGTTCGAGGTTTTTCCATATCGGAACTTTTCGAGATTGCATTGATAGTTTCATATAAAATTTAAGTATTACCCGGTATTTCCACTAGCTTCTTAAATTTGCTTGGAACAGCTCAGATTTTTTTTAAAAAACTTCCCAAGTCCGTTATTATTACAATATTATGGGATAAGGACAAAACTAAGAATTCCAACACTGGCTGGTAAGAATTGATTCCCAAATTTAAATTTTGCATTATTGCTGTGAATTCTAAAGTATTTTTTTTATATACTAGGTCTATCTACGTTTTACTAAATGATAGCCAGCCATTAAATTTAAATTACAATTTCTACGTTTCCTCACGTTTTCCCCTGCAAAAACAATAGCAATTATTCACCTATCTTTAGATTACTTCAGTTAAGATTAACTTTAAAGTTTTAAAAATTGTTTAAAGTTTAAATTATACTCCAATATTCTACATTAATGTAAAAATAGGGTTCTTATTATAATGAATTATCTCCCATTTATCACAAAAATTTCCTTAACCTAATTTACAACACAGTTTAGAAATAATCTTAAATTCTTAAGGAACACCCTTAACCTCAATTTTTTGTAAATTTTTTGGTTACTATAAATACTATGTATTAATTACTACGTACTCTATTTTTATTATACGTATATGCAAGAATTTTGATATCATTCATAACTACTATCATTTAGTCAAAGAAAAATTCACTGATAAATAAACCGATCCAGAGGCCTCTGCGCAGCGACTGCGACTTAAAATGGTGAGTGAAATAAATCATTTTCAATTTACTCTTTTTTTTTCTTGCATATAAATACTACTTTGAGAAAAAAAAAATTACAAAGAGTTTGGAATTAAATGATTAAGTAAAAGGAACATTAATATTGTAAAATTTAAGAGATTCTCAATATTAGTAATTTTCGTTTTGTTTTGCGTTGCCTTTAATTTTGTTGTTATTATGTTGTTTTTTATTAATGCTCCTATTGCTTAATCAAGTAATCTTTATTAAATAAATAGAGCGTCATTGCTATCTACATACATAGCTTATTGTATGTATTACATAAAATAATACATAGTTTAGCTTAGGTATTACATATTTGAATTAATATTTCATTTGTTTTCTTTGTCCAATATTTGTTATGTATCAACCATAAATTTTGAATTGAATTACTTTATCTGTCGAGTTACATTCTTTTGTTGCTAAAACTGAATAAGTAACTAAATACATATTTTTCTAAAGTAAAAGATACATTTTTAATAAAACTAGTAAATTATCTAATAGTGACTAAGTATGAATGGGATAAATAAATAGTGACTTTATTCATAATGAATTTCTAAGTTTCAAAAAGTTTTCTTTCATGGTGTAATAAGTTAGATTGATCTAATTTTTTTTTTGGATCTTGCTAAACATTTTAGGCGCCATTAGGATCATGGATTGGGTGGGTAACGAGGCACACGATTCCACATAACAACAGGAATCGTACATAGGTACAACCAATACTTTGATCTGGCTTTTCTTTCCAGTTATAACCATAGTTCTGGGGCTAGTTTTTATTTGTATTATACTATAGTTAGGTACATTAAATTTAGAGTTATTTCATTTCTTTAACTAGGGAGTCTTTAATAAAATGTTTTTATGTGAACCAGGACTAAGTATAGAAAAGACACGAACCCCACCAAACCCGACTGAAGCTAGCTTAAAAATGGCTCCCACAGTCTTTCTATTACTTAGATCTAAACAAGGTTCTTTAGCTTGTCTTTTTTCTGAAAGAAGAGAACCTTATAGCGAAATCGTTTCCAGCTATTTTGCAAAAATAATAATAGGAGATTATTACAGTAAATGCGTTTTTAAATGATTAACAAACCAATAGCCTATTTTAATAGCATTTATTGACCATCTTCCGTTCAAGTTTCTTATTGGTGGTTTAGAGTTAACTGGTCTATTGAGATTTCTAGCTTATTGTGGAGTTGCCTCAAGTTCCTTAAGATATTTTTTCCAGAGAAGCAGTTTGCTGAGACTGCAGTAAATTTCTTAGACTTTTTGTGCACTCTTTTAATAATTTATAAAGTTGTGGGGATCTCTGCAGTTGCAACTCTCTTCGAACTCTCCTTTTTTCAGTCACGAGCCGCTTTAGAATATATTTTATTACTTTTGATTTTATTTTGGGGTAATGATAGAATGTTGAACAGCTACTTTAAAAAAACTTTCAAAATTAACAATGAGGAGATCCAAAATCTCCGGTGTCTAAGCGGAATATATTGCGTGCAATGGATACTGTGATATTTTTTATATTTTAACCAAAATTTCTGTGTGGCTGACGTCGCTAAGCAACCAGATGGGGATACAACTCTATTGGGGATCATTGTAGTAGCAATTGTAGGTGTGTGCTCAGTAGAGTGGTTCGAAAAAAAATTTTTTTGTCAGTCCCCCCCTAGGATTAAAGATAATGTAAAAACAATTCCAAAAATATTTTTTTTATTTTTTTGCCACGCCTAGAAATACCGCCCTTTTAGTTTTTTGTTCACTATGTCGCCATTTTTTGTCCGATCATAACATTTTGTATATTGGTGTTCATGGCTCTGTAAGGGCTACATTTGTGTCTTTAATAGTTTTTTTATACCAAATTCTAGTCATGTCTTTCAAAAGCTAGGTTTATACCCTCCCAAACGCTAAATATTTTTGAACTAAAATGAAGTTGTGTTATTTTGATACAACTTCTGTATTGAAGCTTTTTATTTTTATTCATAAACAAAGAAGTGATAGGAGTTAAAAGAAATACTTTACGTGTTTTGAAATATGGCAACACAATAGTTTTGCGCACCGTTTTAGATATTGTATTAAACAAAGTACGACTCTTTGGTGTTATAAGTCGTCATCCCCAGAAGATATGATTTATAATATTTGTAATATTGGCTTTCTGGTATTGAAATTCTAGTTGGACAGTATAAAGATGGAATTCAAGGTTGCGATTTAGCTCTTCACACAAATGTTCGCTGCTTGCAGATAATCATTACCATGATCACACATTAAGTAGTGTTTGATCCGGGCTTTTATCAAAATGTCAGAACATCCACAAGCTCTTTTTCTAGGACTCTTTGGTATTATAAGTCGTCACCCCAGAAGGTATAAACGCCAGCGGCCAGGAATTAGGGTCCCAATGATTTATAATATTTGTAACATTGGCTTTCTGGTATTGAGAGTCTAGGTGGAGAGAATAAAGACAAAATAACTATGTTGCGACTTAGCTCTTCACACAAATGTTCGCTGCTTGCAGATAGTCTTTGCAATGATCACACATTTAGTTGTGTTTAATCCGGACTTTTATCAAAATGGCAAAACCTCCACAAGCTCTATTTCGAGGGTCCTTGGTATCATATAATATATAACCATTAATTTTAAACGTTTTTTTATGTGAAATGAGTTTCAGAAACCATCATATCATCAATTTGATAACATTTAAAATGGTCTCTAGTTCATTTTTATGTTGGCGGATGCCGTTTGCGTTCGAAAAACAAATTTTTAAACATCGATTGCATTCTTAACATTAACTGCATCATATTACCCATTGTTTTCGTAAAATAATTTACGGTTATCACTAATGTTTCCATGGTTTTTACTAGTCAACTTAAATTTGTAAGCTGGAGTTTCATCAGTATTTGGCAAAGCACCTTGCGTTGGCATATGGTTTGATTTTAGAACGTTAACGTAGAGATTCTGCTATAAGTAGGCTTCTGTACTTGAATGTTTTTACTGTTTTCTAGATTTGTTAACTGCATTTGAGGGGGATTAGGTTTAGGGTTAACCGAACGCCTAACGATAGAATAAACATGGCATCCTCAATTATTGGCAGTGTGGCTACCGCAGCAGTTGCTTAATTTTTTACGTTGGGGTCTAATTTAGTCTTCTCGCAATGAACTGAACCTTGTTATTCTCCCCATACAACACCGACAGGGGGTAAATAGCAGTATACATTAGTATGACAAAATTTTTGTCAGTTGAACGGGCCCATTTCTTTTGTGCGGATCCTCTATCGTGATTGTTCTTTATGGAATATATTTCAAGCTGTTAATGGGATGCGTTTCATTTTTTTTAAGTTTAACGTCGCCGGGATCTAACTCCACTCAGAATAGTGGCTGTGGATTTGTTATCCTATTTTTATATTTGTTTATTTTGAATCCTTTTTCGTTTTATTTCGTTTGGGTCTACAAAAAATATGTGTGTAAATACTTTTGGAATATCAAACCTCAATATATTTCATATTTTCTGCAATAATCGGCTTAACTTGCTTTCATCCACCCTCCACACTTCTGGCCACACGCCAGCCCAAATATTTTTTTCAACAGCAAAAATATATGTCATATTCGTAAAGTTTTTAAAATTTCCTTTATGTGTTTTTATAAATGTTTATAAAACTGAATATATAATATTTAAATAATCACCAAAGTATTTTTCATAAAGTAATGAGTTAATTGCTTTACAACACAGCTGTGATTAACTTCGTGTCAATAAACAAAGAAATTAATAAAATATTTTTAACAAATATCTATGCATATACCTTTAATTTCAGATTTGTACATGCCAAAGGAAATACCATTGCAGTGCTATGCCCCACCTCCAGCTGCTGCAGCTTCTGCATCAAGCTCAGCTAACGAAAAAAGGCAGTGCAGTACTTATAACCCTTTAAATGCATCGCCTGTGGTATATTCATTGCCGGAACACTCACCAGGTACGGCTATGCAATTGGGAAAAGACAGCACTTTCCCAGTTAGCAATCCATTTCAACAGGGATTCTCTTCAATGAACGGTTATAATACACCACCAAAGCAACAATATTTACCACCACAAAGCTACCAAAAAATACCTCAAAACACCAGTCAAAACGTACCCCAAATTAACTTAAATCCCTCTCCATTGCCGTACGATAAATTAGCTAAGTTTGAAAATCAGCCAACTAATGAAGGTCGCAATTTCTACAGTCCCCCCTCCCGCGATTCTTATTTGAAAATCCGAGGCAGCAAAGTACGCAATACATCGCCAGCACCTTTTGGCGGATCATATAATAAACCTTATACACCATCTTCTGACAGCCACCGTTACAGTGCCACGCCAACTCCATCATTTTGCCCACTATCCTCAAAGACACACAATACACCCAATCTGTTACACAAAAGGGTTACTAGCAATCAAATATTGAACGCTACCTCTTACAATAGCTCAGCTCGTGGGTGGGACAGCGGTGATTGTGCCGCTGCAGGCTTCCAGATGCTACAGAGTTATACAAATCCAACGAAACTCCAAGTTGCATATAATTCAAGTGTACCATACACCGACTTCTAATTCTTGATATAAAAATAAATAATGCTTACAATGTTGTAATTTCTCTCTCTTACACACACGAATTACTCACTCTTCATAAAATTGTGTTTTGTAAAAATGATTAATGAAATATATTATGTGCAACTAGTAGCTAATTACACTAAAATAAATTGTTCATTTTAATGTCGTATAATTGTTATTATTACTAATATTATTAGTAATATATATTATTACTAACATTTATTTATTTATTTATTATAATTTTTAAGAATAAAATCTCTTTTCTGTTAAATAGTCGAACCAAACTAACTCTCAATCAAAATTTATTAAACGTGTCTTTAAATCGGTAGTTTAAGTTATAATTGTAAAGTTGTTGTAAATATAATAATACTTATTGTCAAATTGTGAAAATTGGTACTTTAATTAATTAAATGAGTTTGTAATTAAAACCCCATTGAAAATAGAAATTCGATTTTGTTTGTATGATTTAAGATAATTATTAAAATTAAAAAATGATCTTGTTTATAGAAACTTTGTTTTTTATCTTCCTTTGCATAACTAACGGTGAGAAAAATAATTTTCCATTATAATTACAATTGCATACATACCCAATAAAAAATTCGGCAATGCAAAATCTTATATACCCTCCACAATCGTTGAAAAAGAATAGAGTTATATATGAGCTAAATTTTATCCAGCTCGCTTCATTTTTATGGACCCTATTGTACCAACACCCTAAACTCGTTACGATACTTGTATCGGGGTCAGGTGAAATAATACACCGATTTGGCTTATTTTTAATATTAAATACCTTTTATATTAAAAAAATTGTTAGGCCCAATTCAGTTCATTTAGCGCATACGGTGTGGGTTCAAAATCATTATACCGGAAGCATGTTGTATAGGTGCTAGGTGAAAAAGTTGGTCAATATCGCGTAACTTTCGATTACGTGGTCCATCCGTAAATTAACATCATTATTAATTTGAAAGATATTTTTAAGAAATAAGGTGTCATCTTCTAAGTCAAGAATCTTGTTTTGTATTTCTGCTTTGAATTTATTTATGTATTTTTGAATAATTTTTTGTTGGTTGTTTATGTTGTAATATTTTTTTTGGTATTTTATAAATATTAGTATGCCTGGATAGATAATTTTTTCTTCCTGATCTTCCGTAATAGTCATTTTACAACTGGGCTTAAAGTTTTTCACAATCAGCCCTATCACATATTCCGTTCGGAATGCTGTCAATTTCGTATTTGCCATTCCGTTCGAAATCTTTTTTGGTGCTTTAGATTCCAATCGTTTTCTTCAATCCGAAAAATTTTGTTTCAGCTATTTTATTGTAACAAATTCGGCAGCGTCAGTATTTATCACTGTGTAATATGGCAACAAATTCACTTAGCAAAACAATAAACAGCTGTTACCAAAATTTTTGTACAAAAAGATTTAAACTTGAGTTTTTATTAATGTATAAAAAAGTGATAAGCTTTAACATTTGGGATATTTAAAAAGCAAATATGCCGGGCATATCAATAATTGTTGAAATGGAAGAAAAAAGAAGTTAACAAATGAAAAAAAACTCAGTTGTCGAAAGTTAAGGGATGCTGATCTTTTTTTTGTGTACGAAAAAAACAGCACAAACGAAAAAAATAAATTTAAAAATTTTTTAAATTAAAATGCGGGAGCTGCGGGCTACAAAAACTTGTACAAATGTGATTGTTTTCAATTTTGCTTTGTTCTTTTCAGTGTTCCTTTGTTTTGTGTGTTGCTGATATGCAAAATTTGGGAAAATATGACAAAAAAGAGATATGACAATGCTCCATAAATCCATTACGAAG
This sequence comes from Pollenia amentaria, assembly GCA_943735925.1. Lineage (NCBI taxonomy): Eukaryota > Metazoa > Arthropoda > Insecta > Diptera > Polleniidae > Pollenia > Pollenia amentaria. Next base: position 14,714,437 of record OX031011.1, read on the forward strand.
ATTTTGATTTCTTGTAAAAGTTATTGTTAAGAGTTTTAAATATTTGTAAAATAAAGTGCTAAATATTTTTAAAAATATACTGTCTAAATTAGCAAGAAGAATTTCTTTACATTTGTTTATTTTTATTTCATTAACTAATTAATTTGACGTACTTTAAATTTAAAATGTTGTTATAACAATTAAAAATTATCTATACCGTCTTAAAACCACTGAGTTTAAAACCCTATTTGTGAAGTTAATTTGATGTTATACTTTAAGATAAATTGACTTGGCAATCTGCCAATTTTTAAGCGCCAAGTCATATAAGCCATCGTTATTGATAGTGCCTTCATGGCTCGTAAAATTGTATTATATTTTTTTTAATCTAATCAAACCAGCGAAGGGTAAGCATCTCTCGCTAGATAAAGCATACTTTGAATTGTAACCTAAAAAATCGCCTTTTTAATTTAAAATTGAACCACGGCCATACTGCACTTATATATTCTTGCAACCAGGAAATTATAACATCCATTGAATACCACTAGCTAGAGCGCTCCGGGTTATGTAGATTCCCAACTACCACAAAGAAGCGTCTATTAACCATATTTGAGTACAATCACCCACGTAAGTCTGTACCCATATTTCATTATTTCTAACACTAAGAAATAAACATGGTCTTTCGCCGACGTTGAACTGGTCACCTGAAACAAACAACAAACATACACACCGGGTTACCCTTAACACAAAAGACTTTTTAGCAGCGTCAAGTAAACAGCTTTAAGTGCATGTTCTTCCGGACAGAACAGAAGCACAGTAGCTCGTTTCTGTATTTCTCGCATCGCAAATTTTCTCATATTTAGTGTGAAACAAAAAATTTCATCGTTTCTCGATTTGTGAGAAAAAAGTGTTTCTGTATTTAAATGCGAGAACAGACAACACAGATTCTGTTTTAACTGGAATACTTCCAGTAATTAAGTGTCAAATGCAAGCGAAACGTCAACGAAAGAAATATATATAATAAAACTAAGGCTGCCAGATTTAAAGAATTATCGACATTTTGACGATTTTTTTTGTTCCAAAATTGGCAAAGTGACAATTTGCTAATTTTTTTCTAGTGACGATTCAGTCTTTGAAATAAAACAATTTTAAATAGTTTTATATGTTTGTGTATTACGCACCACAGAAAACCGATATCTTTAAAAACAAGGCAGATTATAAAATGCATCGGCAAAAGCAAAATTTCGAACGGAAACTGTTTAATTTTTATTTGCTTGGATTATTTAATACATTTGTTTGTGTGATCAAAAGATTAAACTATTACCCAATTTTTCAGTCAATGCACTTTAGGAAATTTTTGCCTTTTACTTTGCCCAAAAGTGTTTATTTTATTTCAATATGATATTTTGTCACTCCTTTGTGTGATTTCTGCAGGGAAAAATAACAATCTGAAATTTTAAACTCTTATCGGATTAAGGAAAATAAAATAAATAATTTTATTTAAATAGACCTCAAGCTTATGTATGTATAAAATATGTATTTTACCCATGAACTTAATGTTTTTTTTTTGATTATGTGTTTATATGATAAAAATTTGTGATTATATGATAAAAATCGAACAAAATTCGTCAAAATTACTTTTAAATTGTCCGAAAAAAATAGACGATTTTTTTTATTTTTTCTTAGGATATTGACGTTTTTTTCACAAATTTATCTGGCAGCCATGCATAAAACAAACACAATGAAAGGCCAAAAAAATTTAAATAACAAAATATAACAATTGTGTTTTATATACTTATTTTCATCATTTAAATTCTTTCTTTTAAAATAAAATAAAATAATACACATTCTTGTGTACATACATACATAATTTGGGCTCCATTTTTTTAAATTTTGTTTTCTCGCATCAATTTCAAATATGACTTATTTTGACAGTTCTTGTGAGAAACTTTTTGCAAAATATTGTTACAGAAACACTTGTTCTCACATCCTTCCAATAATTGCTGGAAAATTATTTAAATGACAGATAATTTTCGCAAAGTAAAAGTACAGAAACACTTATGTGAGAAAAACCATTTTTTGTTTCATATTGCACTGTTTTTGTCATAATTCACTTGTTTCATGCGGGAAATTTTACGATGCGAGAAATACAGAAACGGGCTACAGATTACACACAGATATGTAAAAAGTGACGTGTGAAAAAGGCCCAAATCAGTTACGAGGGTAGCTTTTAATGCCAGAGACAAAAAGTGTTTTTTGGTAGTGAAGTGGAAATGTGTAAAAACAGGCCGCTACGATCAACACAAATTGTGTGATCAAAACAAAAACACAAATCACATTTAACAAAAGCATTAGTTCAACAAACGTTTTATTTTGTGCAAAAAAATGTATTTAGTAATATTGTTTAGTTTTAAATTGTTATTTACTTACTTAAATATTATTTACTAGTGTTGCGGTAAACTTAGTAGCCTTTTTCCAATGTGCGAAAGAATTCTTTCGTTCGCATAACTACATTGAAAACAAAAACAAAGTTTAAAAATTTGTTTTTGTTTTCAATGTAGTTATACGAAAGAAAGAATTCTTTCGCACATCGGAAATAGGCTATAAAAGTTAATTTTTACAACAGTTTTGCAAATAAATCTTAACTAAATAAATTTTTGTTCATTATATTGCGGCCAGTGCTGCCACGTCTAATACAATTTTAACAACCAAAATTTTTAAAAAGTAACCAAATGTGAAAAAATATAACCAAATTAGAAATGGCTTTTGTTAATTAATAAAAGCATTAAAGATTTTTTAAGGTTTATTGTAACACAAATGTTATTTGCACTTAATATGAAAATATTAATGACAAATTAAGAACACAAAACAAGAAAAGTAATTCTTATACATATTAAAAAATAACGAGAAACTTCAGTTAAAATTTTTGTTTTATTTGAGACCTTTTTAATAAAAAACATTTTTATTATACAAAATTCGGTTTATTGATAGTTAATAAATAAAATTTTTTTAATATGTCCTTTACAATAAACGAATTTTGTACTTCACAGTTATAAATAATAAAAAAGGAAAAATTAAATTGCTTTCCGCTTTTTAACTGTCAGTGGCAGGGCTTTCAATTGTGGCAATTTTCTAATCCCTTTGGAGATGGAAATTTACGATGGGCGATATTGCGATTGTTTTGGCGAAATTGGAAACTGTTGGCGATATGCGAAATCTGAATATTTTCTAATTTACATATGTATGTATATCTAAAAAATTATAAAAATAGGATATGTTGTTTGTCTTGTTTGTAAATTGTATTTTAAATTTATAATTGTTATTATTACCGTTTCCAAATTATTCTATTTCATATATTTTGTGTATTTCAGAACGTACATTCAATGGGCAAAAAGTATATGACTGACAGACAAAGCTTTTTCTATAAATTTAAAATATTTCCAAATCTAAAAAACATTAAATAAATATACCAAATACCGACAGGTTATAAAAAGTAAAATTTAAAATTTTTCACGCCATTTTCTTACAGTAAATTCCATAAAATTGTAGATCATGTATCAATTTAATTTTAAAAAATCTTTAAAATTCCTATGTGTATTTCAATATATTAAAATATACCACTGGAAATAATATAAATTTAGAACATTTGACTTAAGTTTTAAGAAACACTAAAATTACTTTTGTGTACTTTTTTATTCATGTTCTGAATTGTGAAATTATGCACTTTCTACTCTAAGTACCACTTATCTTTACTACTCGTTCTATTAAAACCAGGAAAAACTACGCTCATTTAAAAAAAAATAATTGAAAATCGATATCGATTAAAACTTCATTTGATTTAAATTTCAGAACATGTCCATTTATAATATAAAAATCACATTTGACAAATTTTTTCTTAACAAAAATCTTAAAAAAATATCGGGTAGCTGTTTTAAAAGGGATTTTGTGTTTTCGATAAAGTATAAAAAACTTCCGTTTATTTGAAACAAATAGTTAATGAGAAAATCGTAGTACAAAGTGCACATAATTCGAAGTCGTAAATAATTTCCTTCCAATCGAAATACGTAAATAAAAATATTAAACAATTTAAAAACCGTAAATTGCAAGTGTATCAAGAAAAACATATTGATACGTATTTTATATATTAGAAAAAAAGTAACCAAAATGGAAAAAATATTCACATCTCCACATTGAGAAAAAAAATTACCAATTTTGGTTAGACATAACCAAAAACGGCAGCTCTGATTGCGGCATAAAAGATGGTTCAAAGAGAAATGAAAAAGAGCAGCTTTCTAAGAAAGAGACAAAAAATCTTCCGTCTCGTGACATATCTGTGTGTAATATGCAGAGAAGAGAAATTTGCTTTTTTGCTGTTTTGCTTCTTTTTGCTGTTTTTGCCCATATATGCTTTTTTGCTGTTTTTGTTATTATGGTGCTTATTTTTCTTTTTTCCTATGTTTTTGCTGTAAAATAGCTTTTTTAACATAATTTTTACGTAAAAAATATTTTTTTGAGAAAAAAAAATAATTGACAACTTTTTTCTGGGTTAAAACAAAAATATGTTAGTTGTGGACTCAACGTTTTTGGGCGCTTTATTACAACTAAAATTAATAAACTTACAATCCCAAAAAAACAGCCATGTTACTTATTTGAGTTTAAAACAAAATAAGTAAACCGGCCGTTGTGAACGAAAAAATAATAAAAAAAAAAAAATGCCGAAAGAAAAGTCAAATATGTTATTTTTGCTAAAAATGGTAAAATTGTATCCTGAAGTTTTTAAAGTTGAAAAAGATTGGGTTTTTTGTAATGTGTGTTCGAGTAAAAATAATAGCGAAAATAAGTGCAATGTGGAGCAACATTTTAGTACAAAAAACACATATTAGCTGCTTGCCAAGAAAATCGTCCACAAAAACTGATAACGGAATTTCCTGTTACTATTACTGCTAATACATTTCACGAAGTTACATCTTTCAAAAGTACGCCAATTTGTCAGTTCCAAGCGAAAGATCTATTCGAGGTAAATACATACCTCAAATGTATACGGAAGCTTTGGGAAAAATGCGTGAAAAGGCTAAAGGTAAATATATATGGATTTCTGTTGATGAAACAACAGACAGTGAACAAATATATGTGGCCAACTTTATATTTGGTATTTTAAATGACGATGTTGGAAATAAACCTTTTTTATTGAACATGTGTGTTCTCGAAAATGCAAATGGGGCTTCTATTGCATCTTTCTTCAACGATTCATTACAAATTTTAGGCCTGATGGTAAGTGAATATTTGATTCATAATTTTTTTTTTTTAATTTTTTATGTTTTTTTTTTTTAATTTAATCTAGGCATTCAATACGACAAAATATTGCTAATGGTAACTGATGCAGCGTTAGAGTTTCAGCATGTAAATAAATTAATATCTTGTACCAAATCCGTTTTTGTTAAGTTAATTTTTCAATAACTCGTATTTACATTCATACACACTAAAATTTTAATTTCCATAGGCTCCTCGTAGAAAGCAGTTATTTTTACAAATGAATCCCAATTTGGCTCTTTCACCGTTCTCATGCCCTACACGTTGGGGTACTTGGATAGAAGCCACAATGCATATGCAGAATACCTTGTTAAAGTAAAGGCTGTTATTTCTTAACTGAAAAGTGAAGACTCAGATTCGATCGCGCACGCCAAGGAAATATATAACTTGCCCGTATTAAGTTCCCAACTTGCGTTTATCAAAAACAATTTTTCAATTATTGTGTCTTCTATAAAAAAAGCTACAAACAGTTGGGTTAGCTATTCACGAAAGTGTAAATATTGTGTCAAATGTACGAAAAGCTCTTGAGAATCTACATGAAAAAATATATATGAAGAAATTTAATGCAGTATGTATTTCAAAGAAATCCGGGGTTCAAACAAATTTTACAAATAAACAGCATTCTTCAAACTGGTGCTAAACCTGATGACGAAATGAAATTTTGAAATATAAATTTGCTCCAACAACATCCGTTGACGTGGAAAGAAGTTTCTACTTATACAATTCACTTTTAACAGAAAGACGAAGAAAAATTACGTTAACAAATATAAAAGCCCACATGATTGGTTATTGTAACTGTTTTCACGAATCTGAAGAAATAGAATAACTGTAATTTTTTATATTTAAATGTATATATTAAAAAAATAAAAATGCTTTTTTTGCTGCTTTTTTTCTAAATTTTTCTGCTTTTTTTATATATTTTTTTTGCTGTAAACACTTTGTTTTTTGCTTTTTTTTGTCTTCTCTGGTAATATGTGACAGAAGTTACGAATCGCAAATAAAAAACATAACAAAAGGTCAAAGTAAAAACAAACTAATGACACAGACAAAGAATAACAAATAGAATAACAAACGTTAGCTTGCAATTAAAAACATAAAAAATAAAGTAAAATACATACACCAAAAATAATGAAAAAAATCCAAACAAATTTGCTAATTGTTAACACCAGAAAATCTTGCTTTAAAATTGACAATATAAGAAAAACTACACTTTCTACATATGTACCTAACTTACAAAATATCAGTGCGTACACAAATAGAGAGACAGCACCAAAAAAACCCATAAAATGGGAAATTCAAAAGTGTGGCAGATTTCACAAAAAGTAGAAAAGGCATAAGTTTCACAAAACAAGAAATGGACTTAGTTTGTCCTTCAGGAAAAATCTTAAAATAAGCACATCAAAAACTCAAGCTCTTCCGAATCATGTAAGGGTATACCCTGGAAATATCTTGCATGATATTTTTATGCAAAATGAAGTTGTGAATTATATTAAGGTTGTGAAAAATCTTGGTATTGTTATTAACTCTGAACTTACCTGCAAGGACCATGTCAGCTATTCCATTACTAGAATGTATAAGGTTCTTAGGAAACTATGGTATTCATAAGCATTTCACGGGCTTACAAGTATTTTTTGAACTCATGGGCTCAAAAATACCCTTAAAAATTATTCGTATAATATTTTCCCGCCTTTTCTTATGTTTGGCATTAGAGGGTTAAGTTTCAACGTAAACGACAAAACAAATTATATAGCTTATAAAAATACGAAGTTCTCTTTTTTAAATGCTTTTCTATAGCTTCACTTAGGAAAATCAAATCTTGTAACATTAATTTAACCGCCTTTTACTCATAGCAAATGGATGAAACTTTGCAGGCATTCATACTCCCGATGACAATACACGAATACATGGGCGTAACCAGGATGAAATTTAGGAGGGGGGGGGGGCAATTTTTTTTTTTGGTAAAATGCTTTTTTGACTGCCTTCTACTCAATGCAAATGGATAAAACTTTGCAGGCATTCATACTCCCGATGGCAATACACGAATACATGGGCGTATCCAGGATGAAATTTAGGGGGGGGGGCAAAATTTTTTTTGTAAAATCTTTTTTAACTGCCTTTACTCAATGCAAATGGATAAAACGAATACATGGGCGTAGCCAGGATTAAATCCAGGGGGGGGAGGCAAATTTTTTTTGTAAAATGCATTTTCAACCGCCATTTACTCAATGCAAATGGAAGAAACTTTGGCATTCATACTTCCAATGGCAATACACGAAAACATGGGCGTAGCCAGGATAAAATCTAGGGGGGGCAAATTTTTTTTTATGCTTTTCTTTACTTCGGAGCATCAAATATTCTTATTTTTTTACTTTTAGTAGATTTTTTTAGTATTCATATTCATTTTGTGTTCACAACTGAAAGCGTTTCTTAAAAAAAATTTTTTTTTTATTTTATTATCCAAAGAGTTCAACAGTAGCAGAAGAAAACGTGAGTAACTTGCTACATTCATTCTTAATTATACCCTCCACCACCACTGTGGTGAATGTCAGTTTGTCATTCCGTGTGAAACATTTTTATAATACATCTAAGATCCCATTAAGTATATATATTCTGGCTCCTTGAGTAATTCTAAGTCGATTTAGCCATGTCCATCTGTCTGTCCGTCTGTTGAAAACACGCTCACTTTCGAAAAACGCAAAAGAAATGAACAAACTTAGTCTCAAATTGTTTGTAGTTATCCTAAGCAGTTTGGGATTGAAATCCAGCAACATCGGTTCAGTAGGATCAGAACTATGAATCGAAATGTGGAACCACCACCCTAAAAAAATCGATAATTTTGATACAAAAACTAACATTAATGGTAGAATAATGCACCTCGCGGAAAACAGTTTAGTACGCGTAAAACCGCAATAAATAACGCTAGCATACTAAAATTTGGTACGTAACAGTTTTATAGGAACAGAAATTTCGCTGTAAAATTTTTTTAAGATCGGTCCATAATTTACACTAGGCCCCATATAAACCCTACTCTCGGAAAACAGCTTAGCACGCCTAAAACCGTAATAACTAACGCTAGCATACTAAAATTGGGTACGTCACAGTTTTATAGGGCCAGAAATTATACTGTAAAACTTTTTGAAGATCGTCCATAATTTACACTAGGCCCCATATAAACCCTACTCCCGGAAAACAGTTTAGTACGCCTAAAACCGCAATAAATAACGCTAGCATACAAAAATTTGGTACGTCACAGTTTTATAGGACCAGAAATCACACTGTCAAATTTTTTGAAGATCGATCCATAATTTACACTAGGCCCCATATAAACTATTCTCCCGGAAAACCGTTTAGTACGCCTAAACTCGTAATAAATAATGCTATCAAATTGACGTCACTGTTTTATAGGACGAGAAATTACTCTGCCAAATTTCGTTAAGATTGGTCCATAATTTACCCTAGGCCCCAGGCAACCCCTACTATCGGAAAACAGTTCATTGCGCCTAAAACCAAATAAAGCCCACTTTGGGAAAATAATTAAATTCGCCTAAAGCCATCACAGATATAGATATTGCGGTAACATTTCTTACTTAAATTCATATGGCCAGAAAAAATATCATGCAATTTTGTGAAATTTACTGTTAACGCTAAAACTAATTACACTGCTGTATTGAAATTTATTCTAATTTATTTTTTGTAAAACCAGAAATTAGTCTTCAGAATTTCGGGATGATTAGTCCATAATTTACCACAGGTCCAATACAGATTAAGCTCCTAAAACTTTTACGAATCATGATATTTTACTCAAGCCAGTTCAATGTTCTAACAAGAAACGCATAAAATTTTCTTATTGTCGGTCAATAATTTAATTCAGGTCTAAACCGCAACTAATTTTAATGCTGACGCTCGTTTGTGAAGAGTAGTTTATAATATATATGTATTTATCATATAGAGCCCACTCCTGTCGGTGGAGGGTATCAAAGATTCGGCACAGCCGAATATAGCACTCTAACTTGTTCAATTACACATTGATATCCCACATAAAACATCTGTTTACATTAATCTCTTTAATAACAACAACACTCATCTCACTTCTATTTAACATTAAATTTTGATCTTTTACATACATACATACACACTAGTGATGCCAACTTAGTGATTTTGGTACTATTTATGGTGCTTTTTGATGCCTTGAAACGCCAAAATTTTAACTTTAGTGCCAAACTAAGAAAAAGCACTAATTTGGTGCTTTTTCAATTTTACGTTACTTCCTTAAGTGCTTTTAATAATTTTCAGTTTTTTCTACAATTTCTTTAATTAATTATGCATTAACACCTTTGTTAAGTGTAAAAACATTCTTTTAGTATGGCAACTGTTTATTAAGTAAGCTCACGACAAAGGAATCGCCCAGACTTGCAATTTTTGTTGCAGCAATTCTTGAGTTTTTTTTTGGTTAGAGAGGTGGGAATATTGGGAAGGAGTACTAAGTTTCATGTACTCTGCAATCCTGTTTTGTTTTGTTAATCTCACATCACATTAATGTAAATAAAGCATGGAAAATATTAAGAATTGCAAATGGAAAAATCAACAACGGACAAATCTTTTTGGATAGAAGTCAACGATTTAAAAGATTCAATAGGACTAAATCCATTTTTAGATTTGTCTAATTTTGCATTAAGAATTTTAAGCGTGTCACACTCTAACGCGGAAGTTGAAAGAACATTTAGTTCGATTAACAACAGTAAATCCAAAATTAGAAACGGATTATACTTGAACTCTATTATCTCAATTCCTAACATTAAATATGAACTTCGTTTACATAATTCATGCTGTTATGATTACACTCTACCACCTAGTGTATGCAGTGATAGCTCTTCCAATGAAACATACAAAAAAATCAAAATATTACTTAAAAACAGTTTTATGACCCAATTTTTAAGCTCAACTAATGATGATCTAAATTAAAGTTGGTAATATGGCCGTCGTCATATTTTTTTGGTAGCTTGTTTTGTGTTCAATTAATCTTTTTACATTTTAAAGTGCTTTTTGCTCCAAAAAAGTTAGCATCTCTGAGTAAGATCTGAGTGCTTAAAATTCTTATTCACTTTACAGTCTTATTTGTATAATATTTTTAGCTTTTCTAAAGACTTTGGAAAAAGTTTCCTGACGAGCTGGCATAAGCAACCAGCGAAATGCACATAAAAACTAGGGTTTTCTGTTTCATACTATGTGGATACCCGTTACCACGGTGTTAGTGACATTAGTGAACAAAATGAAAATTATTGCATAGGTACAAATTAAAAAAGCGCTGTAAAATGAAGAAAAACAGAATCCATATACATGCGTTTGTATTACAAAACCTTTATTAAGTATGACTATCAGCTTCTTCTACATAGGACTGTTAGAAATTTTGCAGCCTAACCAATTGTAGTCCCAAGCGCTAAGAATTTTCAAGAATAAATGGCAATATCAACAGGTCCTTAGATTTTTGCGTCCGGCAGACTGGCCTTATGTTATTGATGGTATGTCTTATGAGTTTATATATGTACAGTGCTTTTCGTTTATAGTCACATTAGCCATATAGTCCATTTTATCTTTATTTTCTGCCGCTAGAAGTAAATTTAATAGAAAGCATTTACGTTATAGTCCGTTTAGCAATATAAGCACACTTGCTATATAATCCATCTATCAGCGGGTAGTAAAAGCAAAAGTGAAGCAAGTTATTAGCGTTATAGTCGCATAAAAAAATTGTTTTTAGGGATGAAATATGTCATTTTAATTTTATTTTTTTATGAATTAATTATATTCGAACTTCCCTATATGCCTGTTAGTGACATACATATATTTATATACATTAGGATTATAGTCACATTGGCGATATAGTCTACGGTTTGGCTGCAACTAAAGGATGCGTATATAGGCGACAAATACTGTATATCCATTTTAATAAGTTTAAATGCAGTCGATCTTCTTTATAATGAATCTGTTTGGAAGCAGAATATTTCTTCAATATATAGAATGTTTAAAATGCAAAAGAAATATTTTTCCACGTTTATTTAAAATAATCTGGTCTTTTTGTTAGCATCTGTCAATATCAATACTGTATATCCTTTTTAATAAATTTTAATGTAGTCGATCTTCCCTATAATGAATCTGTTTGGAAGCAGAATAGGTCTACTCATTTCTCATTTATTTTTAACAAAAAGTTCATTTAATTTTTATTGTCATAAATTCAACGGCGAATTCCGTAAAAGCAATTGCTTAATTGTTCTCGTAAGAAAATCAAAATAAAGCAATTTGCCAGTTCAGTTTTTTATGCACTTGCGCTTGCAAATTTATTATCACAAAAGTTGTTTTTGGGAATACATAATTTTTCATTAAAAGATTTTGTTTGTTGTGCTTAATTCCCTATTTTTATAATTGATAAAAAATACTGAAATTTATTGTTGGAGGATAAACTTTTCCTATGCGCATTTCACTAGTTGCTAAGGACAGATCATCAGGAAACGTTTTCCTAAATAATTTTGGAGAAGCCAAAGCTATCTGCAAACATGACTACAGAGGGAATGAGAATTACATAAATACACTCAAAAAGTCTTATTTGCAATGATATCAAAGCTTAAACAAAATACCAACAATAAAACTGTGTGTTTATCTTTTCATTCAATCAACTATTGGCAGTGTGGTTACCGCAGCAGCTGCATAATTTTTACGTTGGGGTCTATTTCAGCCTTCTCGCAATGAACTGAACCATGTAATTCTCCACATATGACACCCACAGGGGTAATTAGCAGTATATATTAATATGACCAAATTCTTGTCAGATGAACGGGCCCATTTCTTTTGTGTAAACAAAAAAATTATTTAAATATTTTTAACAAATATCTATGTATAAACCTTTAATTTCAGATTTGTACATGCCAAAGGAAATACCATTGCAATGCTATGTCCCACCTCCAGCTGCTGCAGCTTCTGCATCAAGCTCAGCTAACGAAAAAAGGCAGTGTAGTACTTATAAACCTTTAAATGCATCGCCTGTGGTATATTCATTGCCGGAACACTCACCAGGTACGGCTATGCAATTGGGAAAAGACAGCACTTTCCCAGTTAGCAATCCACTTCAACAGGGATTCTCTTCAATGAACGGTAATAATACGCCACCAAAGCAACAATATTTACCACCACAAAGCTACCAAAAAATACCTCAAATCACCAGTCAAAACGTACCCCAAATTAACTTCAATCCCTCTCCATTGCCGTACGATAAATTAGCTAAGTTTGAAAATCAGCCAACTAATGCAGGTCGCAATTTCTACAGTCCCCCCTCCCGCGATTCTTATTTGAAAATCAGGGGCAGCAAAGTATGCAATACGTCACCAGCACCTTTTGGCGGATCAAATAGTGAACCTTATACACAATCTTCCGAGAGCCACCATTACGGTGCCACGCCGACTCCATCATTTTGCCCACTATCCTCAAAGCAACATAATACACCCAATCTGTTACACAGAAGGGTTACTAGCAATCAAATATTGAACGATACCTCTTACAATAGCTCAGCTCGTGGGTGGGGCAGCGGTGATTGTGCCGCTGCAGGCTCCCAGATCCTACAGAGTTATACAAATCCAACGAAACTCCAAGTTGAATATAATTCAAGTATACCATACACTGACTTCTAATTCTTCATATAAAAATAAATAATGCTTACAATGTTGTAATTTCTCTCTCTTACATACACGAATTACTCACTCTTCATAAAATTGTGTTTTGTAAAAATGATTAATGAAATATATTATGTGCAACTACTACCTAATTACACTGAAATAAATTGTTAATTTTTATGTCGTATAATTGTTATTATTAGTAATATATATTATTACTAACATTTATTTATTTATTTATTATGATTTTTAAGAATAAAATCTCTTTTCTGTTAAATAGTCGAACCAAACTAACTCTCAATCAAAATTTATTAAACGTGTCTTTAAATCGGTAATTTAAGTTATAATTGTAAAGTTGTTGTAAATATAATAATACTTATTGTCAAATTGTGAAAATTGGTACTTTAATTAATTAAATGAGTTTGTAATTAAAAATAGAAATTCGATTTTGTTTGTATGATTTAAAATAATTATTAAAATTAAAAAAGGATCTTGTTTATAGAAACTTTGTTTTTTTATCTTCCTTTGCATAACTTACGGTGAGAAAAATAATTTTCCATTATAAATACAATTGCATACATACCCAATAAAAAATTCGGCAATGCAAAATCTTATATACCCTCCACAATCGTTGAAAAAAAATAGAGTTATATATGAGCTAAATTTTATCCAGCTCGCTTCATTTTTATTGACCCCCTAAACTCGTTAGGATACTTGTATCTGGGCCAGGTGAAATAATACACCAATTTGGGTTATTTTTAATATTAAATACCTTTTATATTAAAAAAATTGTTAAGCCCAATTCAGTTGATTTAGCGCATACGATGTGGGTTCAAAATCATTATTATTTTTTATTATTTATTAATAGATATACAAATTTATTTGGACATTTAAAGTTCTTAATAGTATAAAAGTTATTTTATCTTTATATGGTGTAACAAAATGTTGTGTGTCAGATTAGCACATTACTATTATATTGACTGTTATATGTATATGATTAGGGTACATTTCTATTTATTTTGGTAGGCATGACATCATCATGTACATTTTGTAAAGTATTAGAATAAAAATATTTCTAGTAACTTAATTCATTTAACAACAATTTTCTATACTTCAAGCAAACTTCAAGGTATTTATATAGTTTGCAATAATTTAAGCCGTTTAGTGTGCTGATGACCTCGTTTACATTAAGCTGTCTGTAACCAAAATATTACAGCCTGTATGTGTTGTATATAGGACATACACTGAGGAAGTTTTGGACGTTTTCAGATTCATCCGAGTTACATATTGTACATATACCAACCGCGTTGTTTCTAAATGCTCTTGCATTTAGGTCTAGTAAACCACCTATGGCTTTTATTATAATGCCAGTCATCCGGGCGTTAAAATTTTCTAGTATAATTAGAATACGATTAAAATTTAGTTGCGGGTAGAGGTCGTGGAACTGTGAGTTAGATGCATCGGACAAAAACTCTTCCCTTCAAAATCATTATTCCGGAAGCATGTTGTATAGGCGCTAGGTGAAATAGTTGGTCAATATCGCGTAACTTTCGATTGCGTGGGCCATCCGTTAATTAACATCATTATTAATTTGAAAGATATTTTTCAGAAATAAGTCAAGAATCTTGTTTTGTATTTCCGCTTTGAATTTATTTATGTATTTAAATATTAGTAAGCCTGAATAGATTATTTTTTTCTTCCTGATCTTCCGTAATAGTCACTTTATATTTGGGCTTAAAGTTTTTCACAATCAGCCCTGTCACATATTCCGTTCGGAATGCTGTCAATTCCGTATTTGCCATTCCGTTCGAAATCTTTTTTGGTGCTTTAGATTCCAATCGTTTTCTTCAATCCGAAAAATTTTGTTTCAGCTATTTTTATGTAACAAATTCGGCAGCATCAGTATTTATCACTGTGTAATATGGCAACAAATTCACTTAGCAAAACAATAAACAGCTGTTAACAAAATTTTTGTACAAAAAGTTTTAAATTTGAGTTTTTATTAATGTATGAAAGAGTGATAAGCTTTTAAATTTGGGATATTTAAAAAGCAATTATGCCGGGCATATCAATAATTGTTGAAATGGAAGAAAAAAGAAGTTAACATATGAAAAAAAAAACTCAGTTGTCGAAAGTTAAGGGATGCTAATCTTTTTTTGTGTACGAAAAAAAAACAGCACAAGCGATAAAAATAAATTTAAAAATTTTTTAAATTAAAATGCGGGAACTGCGGGCTAAAAAAACTTGTACAAATGTGATTGTTTTCAATTTTGCTTTGTTCTTTTCAGTGTTCCTTTGTTTTGTGTGTTGCTGATATGCAAATTTTGGCAAAATATGACAAAAAAGAGATATGACAATGCTCCATAAATGCATTACGAAGATTTTGATTTCTTGTAAAAGTTCTTGTTAAGAGTTTTAAGTATTAGTAAAATAAAGTGCTATTTATTTTTTTTAATTATTTAGCACTGTGCTGTGTCGGTCCTGTTTGTTAGTCGCTCCGTGGAAGTTTAAAGATTTATAGTGTTTTTGTCATCATAAATTTCTTATAATCGGTTTAAAATTTTTAGAATTGTACACGCTTATAAAACTGTGTTTATTTGTGCAGTCTCGTTCGTCTGTTAATTCAGTCACAAACTTTCTTTTTATTTACTTTTGTTAATGTGATTATGTACAAGCTTTATTACATACAATTGATAATAAGTAACTTTAATACTTCTGTGATAACAGCTGATTGCATGTCATATCAAAACATTTTATTACAACATTATTGGTTTTTGTATTTGATAAAAAAAAAATTATAGTGGTGCCATCTGTTGGACAGTAGGTTTTTGTTATATCCCAGCGAACATTTGTGCTCAACAAGGTGATTAAATCACAGTGTTATTATTATGGCCTGTATAGAAAAAAAACTGTAGCATCAAAGGTGTTGATGACCGAATGATCGTCTGTTGGCTGTGATGAATGTTGCCACTTTGTAACGAAGATTTACATTCCCTTAAATCCCCGCAACATAAATTTTATATTTTTTTAGTTTATTTTATATTTAAGTTCTAGACAATACCACATACAATAATTAGTTTCAGTTCAACTACATATGAAACCCCCTAATGTTACTTAGGTACACATGAAACCCCCTAATGTTATTTAGTTAATACCAGTTCGCTTAATAATTCTCATGTAGTTCATTTATAATATTACATTTATACTTTAGGTTTGGTTACAATCGGGGCGATTTCATTGCACCAACGATCTTGCCAACTTTTTAAAAGTCGACCTGGTTCCCGCCTTCTGCACGACGGTCGCCGACACCTGCAATTGTTGGGTGATTGTTTTTTGTACTGCGGCTTCGGCTGACGGTTTTTGTACTGCAGCTTCGGCTGACGGTTTTTGTACTGCGGCTTCGGCTGACGGTTTTTGTACTGCGGCTTCGGCTGACGGTTTTTGTACTGCGGCTTCGGCTGACGGTTTTTGTACTGCAGCTTCGGCTGACAGTTTTGGTACTGTGACTTCGGTCAACAGACCTACCTGAGTTAAGTCAGTTTAGTGCATAAGGTTGAACTGTAGTATTTAGATACCTAGTCATAAGAAAGAATTGTAGTATTGTAACAACTGCTGAGAACGAGACATTTCATCACCGCCGAGCACTCAAGGAACCCGATCCTGACTCCCCACCCGATTCCGACCCGAATACAACGACCGAGGAGAATACGCCGAATTCCTGCCTGTTTGCTGTGGTGCTGGTAATTTTAAATGAAGTTAACAAAGTATTGTAATTAAATTGCGAATTAATCAATAAAGTTAAGAAATTATTGTTAACCCCGAAGGGGTAAATCACCCGTATTTTCACTTAAGGTTCGTGGATTCCGTAAGTCGACCCTGGACATCACTGGACTACCCCAGCCTACGACAAAACCACGTTACAACTTTAAATGCAGAGGATTATCTGGGTTAGTTGCAGAAGCCACAACCAAGAATAATGGACTGCACTGGTGTTGTGAAAACTGTAGAAAATTTGGGAGTAGACTTTTACCGCTTTTTTCAAAGTGAAAAATCAAAATTTAATGAAATCAACATGAAGTTGCTCAGTTAAACAAGCGTATATCTGCTTACGGGAAAGTGTTTAATGATTATAAATAGTTAGATGATTTAAAATCTCCTATTTAACCTTCCCCAAAACGTCGTAAATCACCAAGAAAAAATAATAATAAACAGGGAGCTAAAGATAAACTTGATGTACCTCCTGCTGCGATCCGACATCATCTGGAATAAATGTTTTCAAAACACATCCTGGTGTAAACACTGAAGTAATTAGTAATAACTCGCAAATAAGTTATGCCGAAGTTGTTCAAAATACAGTAATATTAAATACTGATGCTGTTGTATATAACCCGTTGTTAAGAGCTGTTGCCCCAAGGAAAACTATTTTTGTTTCTCGTCGAGCAAGTGATACTTCTGTTGGTTCAGTTAAATATTATGTTGATAATATAATTGGAAAGGAATCTGATATCTCATTTCATTTTCACCAGTTAAGATCTATATCCTCTTTCAAGATTATAGTGTCTGCTGATCTTTATGAAATGTTAATTAAACCGAGTTTCTGGCCAATAAATACTCTGGTACGTGAATATGTATATAGAAATAGATCACAAAATGTTAGTATCCTCCCACAAAGTGAACCGAATGTGTCAAAAACTGATTAACACTACTGATTACATTTCAATTGTTTACCGAAATTTCCGTGGCCTGAGAACAAAACTTTCAGCTTTATATATGGAAAGCTTTAATATCGATCATCATGTCCTAGTGTTTACAGAAACATAGTTAAATGACAGCTTTTCAAATACCGAATTACTTTGCAATAATTTCAATATTTTTCGCCGAAATCGTGGAAATAAAACTACTGGTGGTGGCGTTTTTATTGCAGTTTCTAGCAATTTTTCCGCAGAATTGGTTACTGGTGATTCAACGTGTGATATAGAATTTATATCAGTGGTGATAAAACTTGATTATAAAAGAGTATATCTAACTTCTTCTTACGTCCCCGCAGAGTGTGTACACTAAACATGCCGAGTCTATTGCTGATAATGCTCGTTCCTCTTTAGATGGGGATTCTGTTATCGTTTTTGGTGACTTTAATATACCTTCCGTTACCTGGAAATATCTTCCAGAATATAAATACTTCGTTCAAACCAAGCATAGCTCAACCTATGGCGAATGTTCTGATGTCCTGTATGATTTAAGCCTATACCAAATTAATGGCATTACCAACAACTGTAATCGAATTTTAGACTTTGTGCTCGTCAATGATATAGCTGATTGCTTCATTATGCGCTCATCACCTATTTCAACTCCTGAAGATATTTACCATCCTACAATTGAACTGCTCTTCTCAATTCCATGTAAGCCTGTGTCCTCGTATATTAGAAATGAAAAGGTATTTTCGTTCAAACATACTAATTATAATATGTTAATTGAGCTATTTTCTAATACAAATCGGCACAATACTTTATCGTGCTTTACTGACGTTCATCAGATGTGTAACGCATTTTACAATAAAGTTTACCGTTTTATGGATTTGGCTATTACAAAAACAGTATATAGGAAAATAACTGGTCCAATTTGGAATAATAAACAATTGGCTCATGTTAAAAGCAAAAAGAACAAATACTTCAGAAAATTCAAAAAATCCGGTTCATCCGTTGATTATCTAAGATACTCGACTTGCCGCTCTGAGTGCACTTTGCTTAATAAAGAGTTTTACGAATATTTTTTAAATTAAATTAAATATAATTTCAAGCGTAATCCGAAATCGTTTTTTAAATTTGTTAACTCTAAGAAGAAAACAACTGGCTTCCTTTCATCCATGAAGTTCCAACATATGGAATCAAGGGATAATGCCACAATAAGTAATTGGTTTGCCGATTTCTTCTCCACAACTTATTCGAATGCTTTTTATGACGAATCAGTTAATTATCCATTCAAGATAAATGCGAACCAAACAACCCACATTCCCTTTAATGACATCGCAACAATCGCTAAGGAATTAAAAAGTCTAAAATTGTCATTCAATTCTGGTCCTGATAACATTCCAAGTAACATTTTAATTAACTGTGCTGACAGTATTGCTATCCCTCTAGAAATTTTATTTAATGTATTTAGCTTTTTTCCTGCTATTTTTTAGTTAAAATTAAAACGCTTTATTTGTGATCAATTCAATTACTTATAAATTTATTCTTATACAAAACTTAGATTACTTTTTTTAAATTTAGGGAAAACGTGTTTTCTATTTCGAAGCTACGAGAATAATAAACTTTGTCATCGCACGAGTTTAGTGAGGCCAGAAAAACTTTTTCTTCAATCATAGGGTAGAGTTGCCACAGTACTCCCCGGCTAGAGGAGACCGAGCTCATAGAAAGCGTGTCGGAAGTTTAACGTGACGACCCGAGCGAGTTGTCGAAGTCGGTATGTGACCAGTGTGGTTTGAAGTTTGTGGCGACACTTCCGAAAATTGTGTTTTATCTGCCACTGTTGGGTTCGAGTTTGTTAATTGTTGTGTCTTATTTGTCTCCGTTTTCGCAGGTTCTATCGTAACAGTTGGTGATTGCATTCGCCGATTACTTTCTGGAGGATGTGACTCATTAACTAGGTACGCTGGTTTAAGTCGGTCGATAGAAACGCTAGATTCTCTATTAGAGATTCTGAACTTATAATATTTCTCTTTCTTTTCAATAATCTGATATGGGCCTTCGTATGGATGTGACAGGGATGGTCGAATTGAGTCATTGCGCACGAATACATGTGTGCATGTTTCCAAGTCTGGATGCTTAAACGTTTTGCCCTCGCCATGCCACGCAGTTTGTTGAGGCTGGATATTTTGCATAGCTCTTCGTAAGTCATTCAGGACTTCAGTTTCTGTTTTAATTTCAGGCTGAGGAGCAAAAAATTCCGCTGGGATGCGTAACGTAGTTCCAAAAACCAATTCAGCTGGAGAAGCCTTAATGTCCTCCTTGTAAGTTGTTCGTAGGCCAAGTAAAATGAGTGGCAAGGCTTTTGTCCAACGGATTGGATCGTGACAAAGTATTGCTGCCTTCAGTGTTCTGTGCCACCTTTCAATGATGCCATTGGCCTGTGGGTGGTACGGCGTAGTTCGAAAGTGGTTAATACCCAGGTACCGTGCTAACTCCTTGAAAAGATTCGACTCAAATTGCCGTCCTTGGTCACATGTTATATTTGCCGGAATGCCAAATAGAGCTATCCAATTCGAAATGAGCGCTTGAGCTATTGTTGTTGCTGACATGTCTACTATAGGTATTGCTTCAGGCCAACGAGTAAATCTGTCTATTACAGTGAGACAATAGCGGTATCCATCGCTTGGAGGAAAGGGTCCCACTATGTCCACGTTTATGTGTGTAAAGCGACTATCAATCAATCTATAATGTTGAAGTGGTGATCTTGTGTGACGAGTTATTTTTGAACGTTGACATTGTATACAACTGCGTGCGAACTTTATGCTGTCTTGACGAATGTTTGGCCATACGAATCTGCTAGTCATCAATTTGGCCGTTGCTCGGGTACCAGGATGTGACAAGTTGTGAGTCGCTTGCAAGAATGTGGATTTCAAATTTGATGTTATAAACGGGCGTAACCGTTCTGTCGCATAGTCACAGTACAACTGGCTTTCACTACCTGGAATGGCAAATTTTTTTAGTTTCAAATTATACGGGGATTAACCTTTTAGAATCGTGTCAAGTTCTTCGTCAGTTTCTTGAGATCGTGCAAGCTCCTCAAAATCTATGAGCGGACCAGCTGTGACGGTTGAAATTCTTGAAAGCATGTCTGCGGTAATATTGTCCTTGCCCGATATGTGTCTGATGTCGGTTGTTATTTGCCCGATAAAATCCAGTTGCCTTGCTTGTCGACTGCTTGCCTTTTCAAGTTTTTGACGAAAAGCGTACGTAAATGGCTTATGGTCTGTATAAATGTGGCAAACACGACCTTCCATCATATATTTGAAGTGTACCACTGTGTAACGCATTTTACAATAAAGTTTACCGTTTTATGGATTTGGCTATTCCAAAAACAGTATATAGGAAAATAACTGGTCCAATTTGGAATAATAAACAATTGGCTCATGTTAAAAACAAAAAGAACAAATACTTCAGAAAATTCAAAAAATCCGGTTCATCCGTTGATTATCTAAGATACTCGACTTGCCGCTCTGAGTACACTTTGCTTAATAAAGAGTTTTACGAATATTTTTTAAATTAAATTAAATATAATTTCAAGCGTAATCCGAAATCGTTTTTTAAATTTGTTAACTCTAAGAAGAAAACAACTGGCTTCCTTTCATCCATGAAGTTCCAACATATGGAATCAAGGGATAATGACACAATAAGTAATTGGTTTGCCGATTTCTTCTCCACAACTTATTCGAATGCTTTTTATGACGAATCAGTTAATTATCCATTCAAGATAAATGCGAACCAAACAACCCACATTCCCTTTAATGACATCGCAACAATCGCTAAGGAATTAAAAAGTCTAAAATTGTCATTCAATTCTGGTCCTGATAACATTCCAAGTAACATTTTAATTAACTGTGCTGACAGTATTGCTATCCCTCTAGAAATTTTATTTAATGTATTTAGCTTTTTTCCTGCTATTTTTTAGTTAAAATTAAAACGCTTTATTTGTGATCAATTCAATTACTTATAAATTTATTCTTATACAAAACTTAGATTACTTTTTTTAAATTTAGGGAAAACGTGTTTTCTATTTCGAAGCTACGAGAATAATAAACTTTGTCATCGCACGAGTTTAGTGAGGCCAGAAAAACTTTTTCTTCAATCATAGGGTAGAGTTGCCACAGTACTCCCCGGCTAGAGGAGACCGAGCTCATAGAAAGCGTGTCGGAAGTTTAACGTGACGACCCGAGCGAGTTGTCGAAGTCGGTATGTGACCAGTGTGGTTTGAAGTTTGTGGCGACACTTCCGAAAATTGTGTTTTATCTGCCACTGTTGGGTTCGAGTTTGTTAATTGTTGTGTCTTATTTGTCTCCGTTTTCGCAGGTTCTATCGTAACAGTTGGTGATTGCATTCGCCGATTACTTTCTGGAGGATGTGACTCATTAACTAGGTACGCTGGTTTAAGTCGGTCGATAGAAACGCTAGATTCTCTATTAGAGATTCTGAACTTATAATATTTCTCTTTCTTTTCAATAATCTGATATGGGCCTTCGTATGGATGTGACAGGGATGGTCGAATTGAGTCATTGCGCACGAATACATGTGTGCATGTTTCCAAGTCTGGATGCTTAAACGTTTTGCCCTCGCCATGCCACGCAGTTTGTTGAGGCTGGATATTTTGCATAGCTCTTCGTAAGTCATTCAGGACTTCAGTTTCTGTTTTAATTTCAGGCTGAGGAGCAAAAAATTCCGCTGGGATGCGTAACGTAGTTCCAAAAACCAATTCAGCTGGAGAAGCCTTAATGTCCTCCTTGTAAGTTGTTCGTAGGCCAAGTAAAATGAGTGGCAAGGCTTTTGTCCAACGGATTGGATCGTGACAAAGTATTGCTGCCTTCAGTGTTCTGTGCCACCTTTCAATGATGCCATTGGCCTGTGGGTGGTACGGCGTAGTTCGAAAGTGGTTAATACCCAGGTACCGTGCTAACTCCTTGAAAAGATTCGACTCAAATTGCCGTCCTTGGTCACATGTTATATTTGCCGGAATGCCAAATAGAGCTATCCAATTCGAAATGAGCGCTTGAGCTATTGTTGTTGCTGACATGTCTACTATAGGTATTGCTTCAGGCCAACGAGTAAATCTGTCTATTACAGTGAGACAATAGCGGTATCCATCGCTTGGAGGAAAGGGTCCCACTATGTCTACGTTTATGTGTGTAAAGCGACTATCAATCAATCTATAATGTTGAAGTGGTGATCTTGTGTGACGAGTTATTTTTGAACGTTGACATTGTATACAACTGCGTGCGAACTTTATGCTGTCTTGACGAATGTTTGGCCATACGAATCTGCTAGTCATCAATTTGGCCGTTGCTCGGGTACCAGGATGTGACAAGTTGTGAGTCGCTTGCAAGAATGTGGATCTCAAATTTGATGTTATAAACGGGCGTAACCGTTCTGTCGCATAGTCACAGTACAACTGGCTTTCACTACCTGGAATGGCAAATTTTTTTAGTTTCAAATTATACGGGGATTAACCTTTTAGAATCGTGTCAAGTTCTTCGTCAGTTTCTTGAGATCGTGCAAGCTCCTCAAAATCTATGAGCGGACCAGCTGTGACGGTTGAAATTCTTGAAAGCATGTCTGCGGTAATATTGTCCTTGTCCGATATGTGTCTGATGTCGGTTGTTATTTGCCCGATAAAATCCAGTTGCCTTGCTTGTCGACTGCTTGCCTTTTCAAGTTTTTGACGAAAAGCGTACGTAATTGGCTTATGGTCTGTATAAATGTGGCAAACACGACCTTCCATCATATATTTTAAGTGTACCACTGCTAGAAACATTGCGGTAAGCTCCCTATCGTACGTACTGTATCGTATTTGCGAATTGGCGAATTTTTTTGAGAAGAATCCGAGAGGCTGCAGTTGCCCATTAACGACTTGGTGTAGTGCAGCACCAGCAGCGGTATTGGAGGCGTCAACCCAAAGCGACATTTCGGCTTCGCGAGCAGGATGTGCGAGGAGGGTGGCGTTAGCCAGCTGTGTCTTACATTTTTCAAAGGCACTGATCGTTTCTTCATTCCACGTCAATTTTGTTTGGTCGTTTTTGACATTTCCTGGTATCATAGCTAAAAGTGGCGCCTGGGCCTCGAGGGCTCGTGGTAAAAACCGGCTGTAAAAATTGATTATAGCCAGAAAGCGCTTCAGCTCGTTAACCTGGTCTGGTCTTTTATAGTTTTTAATTACTTCTACTCTTGATGGCAGAGGTTGTATGCCTTGAGCTGTCACTTTGTGGCCCAGAAACGAAATTTCAGATTTTCCGAACTCACACTTGGCCACATTAATGGCCAAATGATGCTCCTGCAAGCGTTCAAAAACAAGTTGTAAATGTGTTCGGTGTTCATCTGGAGATGACGACGCTATACATAAGTCATCCATGTACGGGAAAACAAAGTCCAGTCCCCTAAAGACATCGTGGGAAAGACGCTGGAACGTTTGGGCCGCGTTTCGCAAGCCAAAAGTCATATACACGAACTCAAACAGGCCAAACGGTGTTGTAATAGCCGTCTTGGGGATGTCGTCTGTGTGTACAGGAACTTGATGAAACGCCTTTTGCAAGTCGACTTTTGAAAATATAGTCTTTCCATGCAAAACCGTTGTAAAATCTTGTAGGTAGGGTAGAGGATACCGATCTGGTACGGTCATAGCATTAAGAGCTCTATAGTCCCCGCATGGTCGCCAGGTGCCATCCGGCTTCTTCACCATGTGCAGGGGACTAGACCAGCAACTACTTGAGAGCCTGCATATACCCAATTTGATAAGATTTTCGAACTCGGAACGAGCCGCCGCTAACTTTTCTGGTGATAAACGTCTCGGGCGTGAAAAAACAGGAAAGCCTGTCGTCTCAATGCGGTGGACGACTGCAGATTTGACCGGTGTTCCCAGTTGAACAAGCCGAGTGATATTCGGGTAATTTTTTAGTATTTCTACGAATGGGGTTGAAGACTGTAAAACTTTTACCGACGCATTCCTACTTTGCGTGAGAACGCCAACTGTGTTTATCTGAGTTAAATTGTCTATTAACCGTTTGCGTTTGAGGTCGATGAGTAAATCAAAATGACTCAAAAAATCGGCACCAATAATATGAGAACTTACATCAGCTATTACGAAGGACCATAAAAACTCGCGTCTAAGACCCAGATTAACATTAACTGTCGCTTCGCCGTAAACCCGGATTGGTGATCCGTTGGCAGCGAAAAGTTGCATCTCGGTTGGTTGAAAGTGTGCTGACTGAAGGGACTTCGGTATCACTGATACATCGGCACCCGAATCAATAAGATAGCGAATGTGTGTGACCTTGTCGGTGATTTGTAGGCGAAAGGATTTGGCGACATCATTGACCTCTGCCATCTCCGATGCTTGGCCGACGGCTAGTCATTGTTGAATATTGTTATTATCTTTGCCACTTGAATAAGCACACGGTTTCCTACAGGTACGGGCTTTTTCGCCATAGGTACGATGATACCAGCACGTTGAAGCTGTGCAGCTGTTGCCCCTAGCATTGTCGTTTGCTTGGCGAGATCGGGAACGAGATCTAGCGCGGTTTGCATTACGGCTTGGTTCCTGTGGCATTAGCTTTTTCATTAGCTGTGTCATTTGGATAAGTTGTTGTTGTATTGCATTAAACTCGTTGCTTTCACGTGATGCCGTTGCTGATTTTGAGGTTATGTTCCCCGTATGTACTGAATTTATATTGCGTAAGCCAAGTGAGTCAACAATTGCATCGGCAATAGCTGTTTTGTCGGCGATGTCAACTTTGGCTGCTATCACTGCGGCGTGAGCGTGTGGAGGGAGCCGGGCAGCGCACAGATCGATTAGAATATTTTCACTTAACGAATTTCCCGCGACGCGTCTCATTTCATTTAGCAACTGTGACGGTCTCATGTCGCCCAAGGGCAGCTCTGACAAAACTCGTTGTAACCGCCGTTGTTGACTGTCTGCAAAATAATCCATCAGTTTGCATTTTATGTATTCGTATTTGTTTTGCTGAGGGGTAGCGTCAATTATTGAGCGCAGCTCGCCTAACTTCTGTGGTGGTACCTGTGCCATGGTAATATTGTACTTAAGTTGATCACGCTGTATGCCCGAAGCAGCAAACCAAAATTCTAACGACATAAAATACGACTCGATATTTGTTGCGGTCATACTTGGTGGGGTTAAACGAACAGCTGAGGATGCGTCCACGCTAACGTTTGCAACGTTTTTTTCATCACCGCCCGGCATTTTTTGTATCTAATTCTTGTAAAAAAAAATGAATTGATCACGTCGGGGTCACCAATTTAGCTTTTTTCCTGCTATTTTTTAGTTAAAATTAAAACGCTTTATTTGTGATCAATTCAATTACTTATAAATTTATTCTTATACAAAACTTAGATTACTTTTTTTAAATTTAGGGAAAACGTGTTTTCTATTTCGAAGCTACGAGAATAATAAACTTTGTCATCGCACGAGTTTAGTGAGGCCAGAAAAACTTTTTCTTCAATCATAGGGTAGAGTTGCCACATGTATCAATTGAGCATGGTCACTTTCCGTATCTATGAAAGAACTCGTTTATTTTTCCTTTGTTTAGATCGGGAAATAAATCGGATGTTGAAAACTACCGTGGTATTGCAAAATTGAGTATTATAGCTAAACTATTCGAAAAAATTATAACCGAATTCATTTGTTACCAAGTATCAAATTTGATAACACCTTACCAGCATGGGTTTCAAAAAAGATGCTCTACTACAACGAATCTCCTTCATCTTACAACTGCCATATATCGAGGATTTATACAAAAACAACAAACTAACGTGATATACACTGATTTTACCACGGCCTTTGATAAAGTTAACCATAGACTTTTGAAGGTTAAACTTCATTTACTGGGTTTTACTGATATAAGTATAAAATAATATTTATACCTAAGCAACAGAACACAATCGATTAACTTTAATAACGCAATTTCTAGAAGCATAGATGTTCTGTCTGGTGTGCCTCAGGGAAGCCACCTTGGGCCAATTTTTTTTACATTATTTATTAGTGACCTACCTGAGGTGATTTTTTCATCCAATATTCTGATGTATGCGGACGTCAAAGTTTTTCTTAGCTATCGTCGAATATCTGAGCAACAACTTCTTCAAAACGACTTAAATTCTTTTTACACGTGGTGCAATGTAAATCTTATGCAACTTAATCTAAAAAAATGTAAATACATGCGTTTTGTTAAAAAGAGTCCAATACGTGCATTCTACTTTTTTGAAAGTTATCAGTTGGAGCCGGTGGATAGCTTCGTAGATCTTGGAATTCTGCTTGACTCGAAACTAAATTTAATTGCACATATAACAATGACAGCTAATAAAGGCAGAGGTATGATCGGTTTTGTTAAACGATGGATCCATATGTTACGAAAAGTCTGTATACTTCCCTGGTAAGACCTGTATTGGAGTATCCGACCAAATTGAATTAGTCCAAAAAAAGTTTTTGACCTTTTGTCTACGTGGGTTGAACTTTAACCAATGGAATCTGCCGCCTTATTCTGCTAGACTAGCCCTATTCAAGCTGCCAACTCTAAATAGCCGTAGAACTGTGCTTAACATCTCGTTTATTTTCAACATAATTATTGGCGACGTTTGCTCTGGATACTTAATCAACAATATAACATTTAATGTTCTTCAACGCCCATCACGTCACTTGGTTCCGTTATCAATTCAATTTTTTAGAGCTAATTATGCTAATGGTGACCCGTTAAGAAGGATGTGTAACGAGTACAAAAAGTTTTATAAATTTATTGACTATTCTTATAGTTCCACTGATAATAAAACTAATATATTAATCTATTTAAATCCATAATTTTTATTATTTTTAAAATTTATTTTTATTTAATTAAGAAGTCTGTAAGGATTATATTACATAGACAAATAAATAAAAAAAAAAAAAAAATATATATACTGTCTAAATTAGCAAAAAGAATTTCTTTACATTTGTTTATTTGTGAAGTTAATTTGATGTTATACTTTTAGATAAATTGACTTGGCAATCTACCAATTTTTAAGCGCCAAGTCATATAAGCCATCGTTATTGATAGTGCCTTCATGGCTCGTAAAATTGTATTATATTTTTTTTAATCTAATCAAACCAGCGAAGGGTAAGCATCTCTCGCTAGATAAAGCATACTTTGAATTGTAACCTAAAAAATCGCCTTTTTAATTTAAAATTGAACCACGGCCATACTGCACTTATATTTTCTTGCAACCAGGAAATTATAACATCCATTGAATACCACTAGCTAAAGCGCTCCGGGTTACGTAGATTCCCAACTAACACAAAGAAGCATCTATTAACCATATTTGAGTACAATCACCCACGTAAGTCTGTACCCATATTTCATTATTTCTAACACTAAGAAATAAACATGATTTTTCGCCGACGTTGAACTGGTCACTGAAACAAACAACAAACATAAACACCGGGTCACCCTTAACACAAAAGACTTCTTAGCAGCGTCAAGTAAACAGCTCAAAGTACATGTTCTTCCGGACAGAACAGAAGCACAGATTACACACAGATATGTAAAAAGTGACGTGCGGAAAAGGCCCAAATCAGTTGCGAGGGCAGCTTTCGAAGCCAGTGACAAAAAGCGTTTTTGGTAGTGAAGTGGCAATGTGTAAAAACAGGCCGCTACGATCAACACAAATTGCGTGATCAAAACAAAAATACCAAAACACAAATCACGTTTAACAAAAGCATTAGTTCAACAAACGTTTTATTTTGTGCAAAAAAATGTATTTAGTAATATTGTTTAGTTTTAAATTGTTATTTACTTACTTAAATATTATTTACTAGTGTTGCGATAAACTTAATAGCCTATTTCGAATGTGCGAAACAATTCTTTCGTTCGCATAACTACATTGAAAACAAAAACAAAGTCTAAAAATTTGTTTTTGTTTTCAATGTAGTTATACGAAAGAAAGAATTCTTTCGCACATCGGAAATAGGCTATAAAAGTTAATTTTTACAACAGTTTTGCAAGTAAATCTTAGCTAAATAAATTTTTGTTCATTATATTGCGGCATAAAAGATGGTTCAAAGAGAAATGAAAAAAAAGCAGCTTTCTAAGAAAGAGACAAAAAATCTTCCGTCTCGTGACATATATGTGTGTAATCTGTGACAGAAGTGACGAATCGCACATAAAAAACATAACAAAAGGTCAAAGTAAAAAGAAACTAATGACACAGACAAAGTGAGTACAAGAAAAACCGCGAGGCAAAACAAATTATTAAAAGCAAAAAAATCGCAAGTTTTAAATAGAATAACAAACTTTAGCTTGCAATAAAAAACATAAAAAATAGATTAAAAAAAGTAAAATACATACACCAAAAAAAATGAAAAAATATCCAAACAAATTTGCTATTGTTAACACCAGAAAATCTTGCTTTAAAACTAGAAAAACTACATTTTCTACATATGTATGTACCTAACTTACAAAAATATCAGTAGTGCGTACAAAAATAGAGAGACAGCACAATAAAGCCCATAAAACGGGAAATGCCGGTAGTGTGCCAGATTTCACAAAAAGTAGAAAAGGCATAAGTTTCACAAAACAAGAAATGCAAAAAATATCAAAAACCCTGTTTATACCGTTTCTTTTTACTGTTCACCTATATACATACATAAGTCAAAGAATCAAAATAAAAAGTTCTTACCCGTGAATGGTAACTGTTCGTCGAATCGACGAAGCCGGACAGACGGACAATCGGATTTGAACTTCCCTTCTCATAAGGAGCCGGCATATATATACTTTATAGGGTCTAAGATCAATATTGTAGAAATTACAAATGGAATGACAAAGTTATACATACCCTTTTACCTTCTGTTACTACGTTTATACGCACGGCTTTTTCGCAAATAATTATATTGCAAGTAGAGAAAATTGCCGCATAAACAGTGAATTAAATTTTTATTTGCGAATAGCTAACTCACGAAAACAATTCCAGATTAACGACACTATTAGCAAATAAGATTTAAACATTGCCACACTTTTCACCGTTTAAAGTTTTTATTTCGATATGGCTCATCCATTTGACAACAAATTTAAAATAAACTAAAAATTGTGCAAATAAAATATACAAATACAACATTATTTTTGATTTTTTTTAATTTTTAATTTAAAAAAAAAAGGTTATATAAATACAGTGCTACCAAAGGATTACATTTTTCATCTGGCATCACATAAAAATAAGAATTTTCTGTAAAAAAAATTGACAAATAAACAGTAATTTAGTTAATCGCAAATAATTTTTATTTGCAAATTGGCTACGTATAAACGTAGTATGTGATGGGTATAAAGAGAGTAAATATTGGGATATCAGTAGTTTGGTCATAACGGGCCTTTTTCGACCGATTTAATAGATTTATATACCGACGTCTTTAGGAAAAAATTTACCATTTACTTAGATTATAAAACTTGGACTCGGGAAGATCTATTGTTCCCGAAAATGGGAATGTTTAAAAAAAAATTATTTTGGGCTTTACTCTTCCATTTCTGGGAAAAAACCTTCAGGGTTTTCGGGAAATATATTCTGCAATATTGATATATAAAACATATTCATATGTCATACTAGAGCCCTAAAATTTAAAATTTTGATTATTTTCAATAATGCCTCGGTACGGGAGGTACCACGACCACTCTCCCAATCCCGCCCAAATTTTATGGGATACTGTGTATTAATAACCGATATGTTTGTAACTTATTTGGGAATTTTAGCTCCTTTCGTTCTCCAGATATACAGAAATGTATAACGTGTTTGTATGGAACGTGCCACACCCACTTCTCCAATCCCGCCCATTTTTTTTAGAGAGTTGGTGTATTGGCAACCAAGATGTTTATACCAAAGTTGAAAGCCCTAGCTTTTGCCGTTCTCCAGATATACAGATAAAAGAATTTTAAAAAAACAACAACATGGGATTTATGGAAAAAATAAGTGGTAGTCATGGCTTTTTGCTCATATCTTAGCCATTTATGGACCGATCGTCCTGAATTTCAAAGCAAACAATTCCGGACTATATGCGATAAATGTATAACAACCTAGCCCCCATCATATCTGGGGTATTCGGAAAACCCATTTCAACGGACGGACAGACGGACAACCGGGTTTGAACTTCCCCTCTCATAAGAAGCCAAAATGTATATACTTTTTAGGGTCTTCGATCAATATTGTAGAAATTACAAACGGAATGACAAAGTTATATATACCCTTTTACTTCCGGTGAAGGGTATAAAAAATTATATAATTATTATGAAAAACAAATAAATATGTATGTATATATTTATTCCTACTAAAAGAAAAACCCAAAAGTAAATATATTAAAAAAGGCAAATATTGGCGCGTATTGTGTTGTTTAATTGCCGCACAAGACCCCAACAAATATTAGTACATTTTTGTTATTTTTATTGACGCGCGGTTGTATATTAAGTAGTCACACGATTGCCGCACCAGAGCTGCATTTTGTTGGTAATAGTAAGCAAAATATTGTCTTCGATTGGTACATGAGACAATCGAGGAGCCAATGAGAAGATTGTGCAGTCACACGATTGGGGGTATTTAAAAGTGTGAAAACTGGAGTATTGCGGCAATCGTGTGATCCCAGTTTTACAATTAAGCAAAACAATTAGTCAATTCACAAGGTATCCTAACATGTCATATTGTCAAAATGTCCTAATATTTCACAATGGTTTAAAAATATTGTTGTTGGTTTGTTAACAAAAAGTGTCTTAAATAAATAGAACGTTGCTTGCTGTGTTTATTGTGCTGTCGTAATTAATCGGAAAAGTCCAGCGCTGAGCGGCTGAGCCGTACAACAATATTTTTAAACCATTGTGAAATATTAGGACATTTTGACAATATGACATGTTAGGATACCTTGTGAATTGACTAAATGTGTTTCAGTTTTTAAATATCGCGTTATTTACAGTATGGTCAGATCCTACATATTTTTACAGCTAAATCTGGCATGAAACATATCCAAAAAATGATTTTAAAAACACTTATTACCAGTATGAAATTTTGTTCGAAACCAAATACATTTTAGTAGCTTATTTGTAACGAAATTGAAATGAATGGTTAAATTTACACAAGTGGATAGATTTTGATTAAACATCAGATACATATAAATATGTAGCACAGGATCTTGAGATTAAATTTTAAATTTACGGGGCCTGCAAACCTCTGCTACATGCATAAATGAAACTTTTTTATTTCTTTGCTATACATAATTTTTTACATAATTTTTTTTCTTATAGTTTAAGGAAAGTTGAAACAGTTTAAAGCAAAAAATTTGTTTAAACATTTACACTATAGAATTTTTATCTAAATACAATGCGAAATTTCTTTGTAGTTTTATATCGTTATAACAAATGGTAAATAATTTTAACAATCAATATAACAAGATTGGTGAGATGTTTCTTAAGATAAGAATTATCCATTTTGTTACGAAATTTCGTTTTTAATAGTTTGGTGGAGAGATTGAAGAAGTGTTGGGAGAAGTCAAAGTAGGTGCAAGTGCAATAAGAAGATTTATTGCCATGAATTTTTAAAAAAAATAATTTTTAACACACAAAAATAAAAGCAATATACCTATGTAGAATTGTTAATGATTAAATAAAAAAATTATATATGATTATGCATATTAAAAAAATTGTCTGTCTATTTTATTTTCCTAAAACATTTCATATTTTATTATTAGGCAATTCACAAAGCGTTCTATTTTACTATATTTAAAAAAAATTAGCTATATGTAGCTATGTATATACATTTTTATTCTATTTCTTATTTTTTAAAAAAATGTTGAGCATACCCTCTATTATGTGTACTTTGCTGAATCGCCCTCATAGAACCTGCTGTTGCTTCAGCTGAGTCCGCACTTCTCCTTGATAATTCAGCTTGCACCTCAGCAGCGCCAGCTAACCTTTCAATAGCATCAGCCAACTTTTTTACTGCATCAACCTGGTCTATGGCTGTTGCTGCAGTTTGCTCGGACACCCTAATTTTGCGAAGAGATAACTGGGCGTCGATGTTTGTTTTCTTTTTTTAGCAGAGGAGAAAACTAGATTTTCTGTACCAGTGTCAGTTGTTGTGGCAGCATTTTTGAGCACTGTGGCAGTTCTTGATCAATATTTTTTGACGGTTGCACTTTCTCAGCTTCTTTGCACGGTTTGGTGTAATCACCACCGCTCCGTATTTTTTTGGCGGTGTCTTTTCCAACAACTGAAAGCATTCTTCGACTGATTCAGTTGCTGTATTTTCTGCGCCTATACCAAACACCCTATCACTAGATGCTGCAGCTGAATACAAGCACAAAGTTCGTCTATAATTTGCACCAGGGCAGTTAAATAATTGAAGCGGTAGAGACCGCCACCAGCTTCCCGCATACTCTTATTATTTTCCCCAATTTTCGGTTTTTTTTTGGTTCGAGACTTTAAATCAGCCCAAGCCTGCAATTAAAATGAAAAATGAAAAACAAACCTTTTTCCATTCAGCAAGAGAACGTGTAGGAGACCCGAGGGAATACAATTTTTGACATACATTTTTCCACTCCTCCTCTGTCGAAAGCTTGGTAGCTCCGAACACTGGGGAACCTCTAGCTAATACTGGATTTTGTTCCATATGCTAAACAAGAGTCTTCAACAGCTGAATTGTTGATTTTTTTATCCTTAAATAATTAAGAACTGTTAATAAGGTAAAACAAAATTGCAAAATTTTTTACTTACCCTTTGCTATCCATTGCTTATATTTTTTTCTGATTTACTTATATTTCTTAAATCAATTTTTATTTTGTATGTTATATTTTTTTTAAAATTTGTTTAAATTTCTTCTTGTGTACTTTCTAAACGAAAACAAAACAACAAGTGCTTGATTTTGACACTTACCTTCGCAGTTGACAACCTTTTCGACATTGTGAAATACATTTTTGTATGATAGCACATACGTTTTCTTTTGCTTTATCGTTCGAGGCAGCGTTAGCACGAAAGTATGCTTAGAGAAATCCAAATCAATTTCTTCTCGCTTAGACTGCGAACGAAATCATTCATTCGAAATCGTGAAATATGCTATAAGATAGTGCTCTAATGCAATAATGGAAGATTTTATATGTTTAGAGAAATCCAGGAAAAGGACATAGAAATATGTTATTATGCATTATGGGTTGCTTTCGATAAGTGAAAGAATTTTTTCCATGTCGAATTTTATCAAAACTAAAGGAAAGAATCGAATAAACCATTAACATTTAAACCAAGTTATTTTTCTAAAAGATTATTTTATAGCTTAAGAAGATAAGCTATTGAGATTACTAATCAAATTATCTAACAGCTTATTTTTAAATTAATCTATATATATAAAATTGTAACGTTACTGACTGACTGACTGACTGACTGATTCATCATCGCACAGCCTAAACGCCTGAAGTTAAAAACTTGAAATTTGGACCAGGGGTTGGTCTCTCCCCAAATCGATCCACTAAGACGGGATTTTTGGAAATTCGAATGTTTAGGGGGTAAAAAAGGGCAAAAACGGGTAAATTCGGTAACCTTATATCTCTAAAACTAAAAAAGATACAAAAAAAAATTTATACTTTTCGTTGTTCTTTAGAAAAATAAGCGGACAGGTGTCTGGTACTTTTTGGAAATTCAGCCCTTTAAGGGAGTAAACGGGTAAAACCTGCATTTTGGTACTTTTTTGTCACCCCATCTATCTTTTAAATGCATAAACCTAGAAATAAGGGTTATACCACATTTGAAACTTATCTAAAAAATCCAAATACGCATTTGGTATTTTTTCGAAATTCGGACGTTTAAGGGGTAAAAAGCGTAACTATTTT
This sequence comes from Pollenia amentaria, assembly GCA_943735925.1. Lineage (NCBI taxonomy): Eukaryota > Metazoa > Arthropoda > Insecta > Diptera > Polleniidae > Pollenia > Pollenia amentaria. The sequence goes on from OX031011.1 coordinate 14,748,975, forward strand.
TGGTACTTTTTTTATAAAACATTTTTTTTATTTATTGACATAAACGTATTAAATTATGGGCTCCCACTACATTATTGAAATTTTTCATGCTTCAATGGGGAGAAAAAAAGTACCAAAAAGGGGAAATACGGAGTAAACGGGTAAAATCTGTATATTGGTACTTTTTTGTCATCCCATATATCTTTTAAACTAATAAACATAGAAATAAGGGTTAAATCACATTTGAAACTTATCTAAAAAATCCAAATACAAATTTGGTACTTTTTCGAAATTTTGACGTTTAGGGGGTAAAAACCGTTACTATTTTTGGTACTTTTTTACAAAACATTTTTTTTTTATTCATTGACAAATACGTATTAAATTATGGGCTCCTACTACAATATTGAAATTTTTTATGCTTCAATGGGGAGAAAAAAAGTACCAAAAAGTGGAAATTCGGGAAATTTTATATCTTACTTTAGGTTTTTGGTTCCACAACTGACAATTTTTTTTAATTATCGTTAATATTGGACCTAGAAACATAAACTTCAACATGCAATGTCCTGAGTGGATAAGAACCTTTGAGGGTACTTTTTGGTATTCTTTGATCTTAAACTGGTACTTTTTTAATTTCCGTTAGTATTAGACCTAGAAACATAAAACTAAACATGCAAAGTCCTGAGTGAATAAGAATTTGTTAGAGGGATCTTTTTGGTACTTTTTCATTCTTTAACTGGTACTTTTTTAATTTTCGTTAAAATGAGACCTATTAACATAAAATAAAACATGCAAGGTCCTGAGTGAATGAGAATTCGTTAGAGGGATCTTTTTGGTACTTTTTCGTTATTTAACTGGTACTTTTTAATTTTCGTTAATATTGGACCTATGAACATAAAATTAAACATGCAAGCTCCTGAGTAAATCAAAATCTGCTAGAGGTGCTTCTTGGTACCTTTTGGTCTTTAACTGTTACTATTTGAAGTTCCGTTAGTATTGGACCTAAAATCATAAAATTCAACATTAAATGTCCTGAGTGGACAAGAACCTATAAGAGGGATCTTCTTGGCACTTTTTCGTTTTTTAACTGGTACCTTTTTTATTTTCGTTAATATTGGATCTACAAACATAAAATTAAAAATGCAATGCCCTGAGTGAGTGAGAATCTGTAAGAGGGGCTTTTTGGTACTTTTTATTCTTTACCTGTTACTTTTTGAATTTCCGTTAAAATTGGACCTATAAACATAGAATCAAACATGCCTGTTCCCAAGTGAATGAGAATCTGTAAGAGTGGTTTTTGGTACTTTTTCGTACTGTATTGTTTGCCAACAGTTACTTATTGAATTTTTGTTAGTTTTGCAGCTACAAACATAAAATTAAACAAGCAAAGCGTTGAATGAGCATCTGTAAGAGGCAATTTTTGGTACTTTTTTGTACTTTATTTTGTGCTTTTATTGTTGTTAACTAAATAAAAAAAGAGAACAGGTGTCTGGTACTATTTCGAAATTCGGCTCTTTTAGTGACTCAAAGTGTAAAACCTGAATTTTGGTTCTTTTTTGTCCCCCATCTACCGTTGAAATCAATGCACATAGAAATAAAAATTATATAAAATTCGTAACTTATCTAAAAAATGCCAAGTGAAAATTTTGTACTTTTTCTGAATTCGAACGTTTAAGATATTTTTTCTTCATCTATTTATTTTCATCGCACAGCCTAAACGCCTGAAGCTAAAAAGTTGACATTTGGACCTGAGGCAGGCCTTTCACAAAATCGATCACGCTGACCTCATATCTGCTAAGCTAAAGGAGATACAAAAAAATTTAATACCTATTCTTGTTTATTAAAAATAAGCGGACAGGTGTCTAGCACTTTTTTGAAATAAGGAGTAAACGGGTAAAACCTGTATTTTTAAAAACTTTTTTGATATGCCATCTATCTTTTAAACCAATAAACATTAAAATAAAAAATATATCACATTCGTAACTTATCTAAAAAATACAAATACAAATTTGATGCGTTTCGAAATTCGAATGTTTTTTTTAAAACCTTTTTCTTCATCTACCTATATAATATAAAATTGTAAAGTTACTGCCTGATTCATCATCGCACGACCTAAACGCCTGAAGTAAAATGCTGAAATTTGCCCTGGAGGTTGGCCTCTCGCGAAATCGATTACCTATGATGGGAGTTTTGGAAATTTTTATGGTTAAAGGGTAAAAAAGGGTAAAACGGGAAATTCCCTAACCTGATGTTCATTAAAATAATAAGCGGTTAGGTGTCTGGTACTTTTTTGAAATTAGACCCTTTTGGGGAGTAGACCTGTATTTTAAAACTTTTTTACCACGCCATCTATCTATTAAACCAATAAACATTGAAATAAAAAAATATCACATTCGTAACGTATCTAAAAAATACAAATAAAATTTTTCGAAGTACGAATGTTTAGAGGTACAAATCGTCCCTTTACAAAGTAGCGGGTTTAAACCTAGAAACATAAACTTTGGCGTAAAAATATGTCCACATAAGAAAAAGGGGCGCTAACGAAGTAGCGGGTTAAAAGCTAGTACATAATATTTATGCATTAATTAAAAAATATGTATTACATATTTATGAATTATATTTTTGTTTGCTCGCTTTAGTTCAAGAACTGTTATTATGTTTTTGTACTTATAAACTCAAAATAATACATAATATATGCATTTTTGTTTATTGATATTACATAATTTATAAAAAAAATTTATTAATCGGTTAACCCATCAATAACAAAATTAACCGATTAAGCCCAAGCCTCAGTTAATTAATCGAGTGATTAACCCACTAAAGTAAAAGCCCGATTTAATGAATACCCTAGTCGCTTTACATTATCAAGGTTTTTAAAATCTATATTAAACGATAGACATCTTTTCTTTTTGGGATCAACAACATTTTAAATGGCATACATTTTTTCACAGAAATCGAATCTTAAAAGATTTTGTTTGTTATGCTTAATTCCCTTTTTTAATAATTGATAAAAAATACTGAAATTTATTGTTGGAGGATAAGCTGTTCCTATGCGCATTTCACTGGTTGCTTAGGCCCGATCATCAGGAAGCGTTCTCCTAAATAATTTTAGAAAAGCCAAAGCTATCAGCAAACAAGAATACAGAGGGAATGAGAATTACCTACAAACACTCAAAAAGTCTTTTTTGCAACGATATCAAAGCTTAAACAAAATACCAAACAATAAACCAGTGATGAGTTTATCTCTTCTTACATTTGCCGCTACAATTATTTGGAATTCTCCCAACATTAATTGTAGTTGAAAGTGGGTAAAGAAAAAACATATTAAAAACAAAAACAAAGTGCTTTTATTGTTTTCGCAAGAAATAGACATCTTTTCTTTTTGGGATCAACAACATTTTAAATGGCATACATTATTTCACAGAAATCGAATCTTAAAAGATTTTGATTGTTATGCTTAATTCCCTTTTTTAATAATTGATAAAAAAATACTGAAATTTATTGTTGGATGATAAGCTGTTCCTATGCGCATTTCACTGGTTGCTTAGGCCCGATCATCAGGAAGCGTTCTCCTAAATAATTTTAGAAAAGCCAAAGCTATCAGCAAACAAGAATACAGAGGGAATGAGAATTACCTACAAACACTCAAAAAGTTTTTTTTTGTAACGATATCAAAGCTTAAACAAAATACCAAACAATAAATCAGTGATGAGTTTATCTTTTCTTACATTTGCCGCTACAGTTATTTGGAATTCTCCCAACATTAATTGTAGTTGTAAGTGGGTAAAGAAAAAACATATTAAAAATAAAAACAAAGTGCTTTTATTGTTTTCACAAGAAATCAAAATAAAAAAAATTTGCCAGTTCAAGTTGTTTTATCCAAGTTGTTTTTGGGAATACTATTATTTATTAAAAGAATCTTTATATTAGTTATTTGTTTTTAATGAATGAATTTCAAATTCCCCGGAAAACAGTTCAGTACGCTTAAAGCCGTAATACATATCGCTATCATAATAAAATTTGGTACGTCACAGTTCTATAGGACGATAAATCACACTGCAATTGCGTTAAGATCGGTCCATAATTTGCCCTAGGCCCCATATAAACCCTACTCTCGAAAAACAGTATATTTTAAGGTGTTACAAACGTCAGCACAAATGTATAACACCCTCTCCACTATTGTGGTGTGGGTATAAAAAATGCATTCTTATTGGTAATTGTTACTGTTTTTGTTTTTTTTTTTGAAGTAAAACAAATAAAACTTAATAAACAATGGGATGGTAGTACTGCGATATTAAGCATCTTATTAATTTTTGTTAAAGGATACAAAAAAAATTGTGAAATTTTATACAGGAGGGTTAAAAATCGTTTAAATAAACGATAAAAAGGGGACGGCATGTTAAACGTTAAATTTGCTAAAGGGTGCTTAAGTTCACTTCTCATGTACGTACAATTATTTATAAGAGCTCTTAAGGTCTACTCACGTACCCATATTTGTATCATAAATGTTCTCATAAACACACACACACTCACACATATATATGAATATATAAATATAATCTTAATTGAATTTACAACGAACGTCTAAGTAGTACTTCATTTACAATTTTTTATTTGCTCTTATTAATTCATTTGAAGAAGAGAGCTTAAAAACGTTACAGCATTATGCTAGATTTTACAGTGGCCATGGAGTTTAACAATAAGCACAAAAGATTTGAAGCTAATTGTAAAAAATATATGAAATATAATACATGTTTTACAAGAAGTATGCGTAAAACAAATATGATAATGTTTCGTTTACTTATATAATAGTTAGAAATAATAACATCCAAAAGAAATAAACTATTTGACAAAATTTATAACATAGCTACTCGCATTTATGATTGTATCTGTAAACCGCATTTTTTTAAGAATATAATTTGAATATTTTGCTTTCAATAATTGCCAGACTTTTCGTAAAATAAAATTGTTTTTTCTTAAAATGTAAACTAAAATAGCATGTTAAATATTTTTTAAAAATCTCAATCAATTAATTTTAGCATAGCAATATGCATTAAATCTAGCACTGAAAATATTAAAATGGCTTCACTTATTTACAGGTATGTAGAGCTACCAAGACCAAAAAATTATTATAGCTAAAATGTTTGAAAATGTTACCAAATGTGATAAATAGCCAAATTTAAAATGCCCTTTGTAAATCAAAAAAAAATTTTAATTTATTTTAAGTTGCTTTGTTATCAAAAGGTTATTTGCGCTTTATAGTTAAATAACAATTACAAATCAAGAAAACAAAACATGAAATGTAACTTTTTACATATGGAAAAAATCACGAGAAACCTTATTTATAAAAAATATTTTTGTTTTGTAAGAGTAAAGCCCATTAAATTTCCATTCGGTTTATTAAAAGTTTATATATACATTTTTTTTGAATATCGACCTTACAATAAACGAAATTCGTACTTTATAAAAAACAAAAATGGAAAAATTAATTTTTTCCGCTTTATAACTGTCAGTGGGAGGGCTGTCAAAAGTGGCGATTTCTCCTCAAACATGACGATTTTTTAATACTCTTTGCTAAGAAACTCTGATGGTTTTCAAAATTTTATTTTCCAATTGTTAATTTGTATCCCCAAAAAACTATTTTATCATCCCCAAAAATCCCCATTACATAATCTTAAACTTTGTCATAAAATATTTTATTTGTATAGCAGTTCATTTTATTTTATAGTACCTTAACCCAGTGCGCTTCGCTGCCCTCATTGAAATAATATATGAATTTTTTCATTCAAATCTCGTGCCTTGTTTATGAAGCCGTTCCCTAGATATACAGAAATGTAGTTTGATTCACGCCCACTTCTTCAATCCCGCACATTTCTTACAGATGCTGTCAATATATTGATAATCATACTAATTGTACCAAATTTTCACAATCTTACACTTGCCGTTCTTCAAATATACCTGATTTTGTGCCACGCCCACTTATATAATCGTGCCAATTTTTTACTGATGTTGCGTATTTATCACCAAGCTATTTGTACCAAGTTTCTAAACTTTAGCTTATACCATTCTCTAGATATACACGCCCACTTATCCACTCTCACCTTCTTTTTTACAGATGTTGCGTATCGATAACCTAGTTATGTATACCAAATTTGGACAGTACTGCTCTTACCGTTCTTAAGATATAAATAAATATATTTTGTGTCCCGCCCACTTATTCAATCTTGCCCAAATTTTGTCGGATGTTGTGTATTGCCTACCAAGATGCTTGCAGAAAACTTGGAAACTTTAAGTCTCTTTATATTGTCTTTGTATGCGTGGGGCGTGTCGCCCCACTTAAAATTTATATATACTGTAAATGTTTCATAAATATCGGTTACTCGGCTTGGGCGGCTATAAGGTACAAACAAAGAAATAAACATACATACATTCATTTATATATATATATAGATAGATTTTAATTTTACATCAACTAACTAAATATTAATTTGATTAACAAAGTCAAATATCACAATCAAATTTATCATCCTGCTCAATTTTTTGGATTCATAAATGTCTGTTGAAACATTTATATTCATATTCAGTTGAACTATTTTTATCAGGTTATTTATTGCTTTTTTCATAAAAGTTCGATGATAACAGCTTCTTTTTTGATTTTAAATAACAGTTATTTTTTATATATTTTTTTCGAGCAAAAATAAAAGTTATTCTCTAAAGAAATGCATGTGTTATAATAATTAAGTTGACTTTAAATATTTATTTTAATGTCCATAAGAAATTGCAATGATGATCACTCATTTACAATTCTTCAGAGAGTATCTCTCATTTATTTATTTCAAATAAATAAAAACCAAAGAATAACTATGTTTGTTCAAAATATAAATTTTAAAAAATAACTTTTATATTTGATCGAAAAAATAAAAAACTAAAACTTTAAAAAACAATTTATTTTATCATTGAATATTCAATAAGGATCAATATGGAATACTTGAATCAGTTATCCGACATTTACTTCTATATCCTTTTTTGTTTTCATTTTAAAATAACTTTATTTTCGGGCCCTGATTTTTATAATTAAGCTGAACTTAGGCTGACATAATGGGTTAAAGCATTTATTTGGAACAAAGTGTTTGTATGTCTTCGTGGGAAACGCTTTACCATTTGTTGCAATAAACTTTTTAGATATAAAAGAAGACTGAATCTCTCGATTGTTTTTCTTCTCTAAAATCGTAGCCTAATAACACTGAATCTAATGCAAAGTAGGATGAATATGTTGTCATCTCCTCAATTATATTTTTTTCTTTTTTACTTGCCTAATCAAAAATAGAGTGAAAAAAAAAAATTCAATAATTAAAAAAAAAAAATCAACAAAATGAATATAAAAACTCCAACAAAATCCCCAATCCCCAAGTCATTATTTTTATCCCCGATTTGAAAATAAAATCTCCAATTTGGAGATAAGTCCCCAAGAATGATATCACTGCTTTTTTTTTAAATTGGAAAAGGTTAGCGAGGGTATAATTTTTTCTCTTGCTTGTAAATTTTATTTTAAATTTATAATTGTTATTCTTATTGTTCCAAAATTGTTCTTTTTAAAATATTGAAATTAATTAACATTGCAGAACGTACATTCTTTATCAAGAAGTATATGATGACAGTCAAGGTTTTTTTTTATTATAAATTAAATATATTGCCAAATAAATATCTACAAAACATTAAAAAAATTTACATACCTACAAGTTATAATGAGCAGAATTTAAATTTTCTTAAATTCACAGCCATTTTCTTGCAGTAATACATTTTATATATGTATATACAATTTTGAATAATCTTTAAAATTACTGTGTGCATTTCCAAATATTAAAATATTATATTGCAAAAACTCTTAATTTATAACATTTACTTTTATTAGGTTATATGTTATTATAAATATTAAATTTACTTGTGTGTACTTTTTCAGCCATGTTCTAAGTCGATTCTGAGTAACATTGAAATTTAAAAACACCTTGTTTTTATAGTTCATAAAAATAACCGCTTATATGCATGTCATACTACTCTTAAAAGAAGGAAAAACTAAGCTCATTAAAATAAAAAATAATTGAAAATCTCCATCGTTTTCAACATCAATTGATTTCGATTTTTAGTGTCATGTTTCAATTTTTTCTTAACAAATACCTCAAGAAAAGTAAATTTGGCAAATTTCGGTGATTTTCGAAGTACATATAATTTGTGTTGTGCAAGGAACGAAATAAAACCAGGTAAATAAAAATTTTAAAAATAGAAAAATGTGATTTAAGAGTGTATCAAGCAAAATAAAAAATATTTATAGGCGTTATTATTTTAAGAAAGAAAAGTAACTAAAATGAAAAAAAATATTCGCTTTTCCACATTGAAAATAATATAACCATATTTGGTTAGAAATGACCAAACACGACAGTTCTGTTTGTATGTTTATTCCATGTTACAGGCTAGTTACAAACGCAAAAAGGTAGCAGGGCTACAAGCTACTTTATGCCAAAGGAACAGGTCGGATTATATTTTGTATTTTGTCTTAAAACAGATTGGAAATCTGTGGCCCTAGACGCTAGCGGTAAGTCAATCTCGATTTAAGGGACTGCTGTAGCGGTGTGGAAAGCTCCTCGGAGACAAACCGGTTACCTAAAATTATGGCTTCTTTCCCGGCTGTCCTAAGTTGCATTTAGTTGGCTGATGCAAGTTGAACCACGAATAGTCAGGGGACGCTAAGTCAATTACTTGTCCGAATATATTTCTGTATCCATTCCTCTGGGTTATGCCAGGCTCAATTGGGCAATGAATAATCTTCGCTCTTGTAAGTCGCCTGGCCTGGATTGGTCTTCAGAAAAATGCTGTCCGCTATTTATACGGAATGTATTTGAATTTCGTACGATCCTACTCGCTATGCTGTGTGAATGGTGGTTTCCATTCCAAAGGGAGGGAAAATATTCCACACTATGCCAAAGGAATACATGCCAATCAGTCTGTCATTTTTTCTTCTAAAAACTTGATAGAGCTTTTGATATTCACCTGAAGATATCTATTCCTAGACGCTTACTGTCTACTTCGCAACACCAAAGACAGGTCTGTTGATAGGGCTCATCAATTACTAAGGGTTAAATAAAGAAACTCCTTAAATTCCGAGAATACTCCCTTTAGCCAATATGGACATTGAGGGGGCATTTAATAACGTTAAATCTGATTAAATTTTGCCATCTATGGGGGAGTTAGGTGTTAAAGATTTCAATTGTGGATTTATTGGAAATCTTCTTGGGAATATGATTATATGGATTCTAAGTCGGTACTCTTGCTCTGGTGCCACGGCGTTACGGCGAAGCAGTAATGGGCGCTGTTTGACCGTTGCATCGACCCGATGTTTATAGGACCGAGAGGTAAGGCCGCAAGACGGAATTGCGTAAATAAATGTCTATTATATAGCGCCCTTAATATACATTTTCAGTGTTAGTGTTGTTATCTTCTATTTATTAAACTAAGTGATTTTGATTTATAAGTGCTTAAACCTATTAAGTTTGTTTAGATTTGTACTAAAATTACAAATATATATATATAGAAAAATCATTAAACAGTGCAAAATTTATTCCCGTCTGTTCTACTGTAAGAGATTTTATTTCTTTTAGTTATTAACATCTTGTAAAGTCATTATTATTATTATTATTAATGTTACACAATGTAATTTAAATATACTCGTACCTTCAGTTATTGTTTGCGCCAGATATGAAAATCATTTTAAACAAACAGACTCGTGTATTAAAGCTGTAGGGGTGAACGTACGTAGACATATACTACAAATGTAATAATATTTAAGAGTGTTACGAAACAGATTAATTTATTGGTTACACAATAAAAAGCTTACACACTTATATTTTTTTACTAACAACAACACATAGCTCTGATTTTAAAATTGAAGTCCTTCATAGGTGGCTAGATACACAACGACAGGCGAGTATGCTTTAGTTAAATTTCCGTTTGTCAATATTTTAGTCTACTTATTTTTTTAAATTATTACAGACCTGGGCGAATTAGTGCAAAATTATTCGAATACGACTAACTTTAAAACATTTAATGGCCTATTTTTGCACTACATTATTTTCTTATCAAAATAGTGCATTCACATTTAAATACCACTAAAGTGTATGCCAATGAATGCACTACTTTTGCATTGCTGTGCATTATTATTGCACGTTTAGTAGAGTAGTAGAGCACTTAAATAAATTGTTTTTGATTACATGGCAGAAATAAGTAGGGACAGTAACAATTTTGATATTTATCATAAAATCAAAACATAAAGCGTGAACCATTTCGAGGTTCCCTACTTTTTTAAAGAAAAAAACACAGAAAATTAAAATTTAATGGGGAAAGTTTATTATCATTTGAAAGAACATTCTTTGGCATTTATTTTTTGAAGATTATGTTTATCAAATGTTGGCCGTTGCTACGTTGCAGATAGTCCATCCGTTGAGTCCAATTTTCGATGACTCGTTCGAGCATTTTGACTGGTAACTGGCGAATGACACACGTGATGTTTTCCTCCAAGGCCTGACGAAAATAAAAGCGGGTTTGTGCGCAGAATCCTTAGACTTTACATATCCGCACAGGAAAAAGTCCAACGGTGTGATACCACACGATCTTGGTGGCCAATCGACCGGCCCAACACGGAAAATTATGTGCTTACCGAAGTGTTCTCTCAATAAATCCATTGATTGATGCGATGTGTGGGAAGTGGCGCCGTCTTGCTGAAACCAAATGTCGCCGAGATCACAAGCTTTAGTTTTAGGCATCAAATAGTCAGTTATCATGGCACGATAACGGTCGCCATTGACGGTAACGTTCGCACTGTCATTATTTTTAAAGAAATATGGACCGATGATTCCACCGGCCCACAAACCACACCAAACCGCTGTTTTTTTCTGGATGAAGTGGCAGTTCTTGAATCTCTTCAGGTTGCTCTTCGTCCCAAATTCGGAAATTTTGTTTGTTTGCATACCCATTGAGCCAGAAATGGACCTCATCGCTGTACAAAATTTGCCTCGAAAACTTCGGATCTTCTTGGAACTTTTCAAAAGCCCATAGAGCGAAGCGATGTTGCTTGGGAAAGTCGAGCGGCTTCAGCTGTTGCACAAACTGTATTTTGTACGCTTTCAATTTAAGATCTCAACGTAAAATGCGCCAAGAAGTTCCATACGTCAGTCCGAGTTGCTGCGAACGGCGCCGAATCGACTCTCCACGGTCTTCGGTCGAATATTATCCAATAATGAATGCTGAGTCTCAAAATGGATGATGGTGTTGCGAATAGTACGCTCAGTAGGCCGACTATGTTGACCATTAGTTGAGCGAAGTGCACGAAGCACATTTCTCACAGAACGTTAATTTTCGTAATAAAGTTGAACGATTTGTAAACGTTGTTTAGGCGTAAGTCTTTCCATTATGAAATGCCAAACAATACTAAACAAATATAACATGACAGCATGACACGATTCACACGTGATCAGTCAAAAACAAAGGCTATTGAAGAAAGTATCTCTACTTGTTTTTATTTTTTTATGGTGAAGAAATAAAAGTTCATTATAAATTGTTTTCCACAAAGTTTCTGATATTTACTTATGACTAGGGCAAATTTCTAATGCTTTTTGCATGAAAACTATGCATTTGCAAATTTTGGATTTTTTTTTACATATTATGCAGGTTGGCAGCCGTTTTTTAATAAAAGACTTGCTTTTAAGGCAATCTGATGCAATTGACAAAATAAAAATATAATATGCATTTGCTTATAGCGGAATTTTGAACAAGAACTAAATGAAGTTAAATCTGGTTATGTTTTTATAAAATAAACGGATACTGAACAGTTTTGGATGTTTTGATTTTGAAAGTGATTTATTTAAAAATGCCAAAAGGAACTAAAAAAAATTTAATGGTGAGAGATAACCTAGAAATTGATTGTTCCGTTCTGTTTTGTATTGCGCTTTTCAAAGTTTATCAGTCATAGAAGATGTTAATGAAAAAGTTCAATGAGATGTATGTGTATTTTATTTTTATATATTAATACAAATATATACTTAAATCAAAAACAAATTATAATCTATAAACAATTTTATATTAAACAATATTAGTAAAAATTTCTTCTAAATAGCTTTGGGTTTCATTTTCCAGAAGTTGTTTAGCTTCTTCCTCTAATTCGATTGAGGTTGATTTCCATTTTTGTCGAATACTGGACATATATGGATCTGATGTGCACAACAAAATAGTAATAAGATCTGCATAAGTACAACATCTGGACATTTTTCTTGTATTATGCTCGCGGAAGAATCTGTAGTCTTTGTTCCTTTTTTCTTACGCTTCTTCAGATAGATCTCCAATTGGTAGGATATTGTGTTGAACTATTTGTTCCCCATGGTATAAAATTTTATGAACTGTGTTTGGCATATGTCTCCAAGAGTATTTTTTGTTATAAAGAATTGCTGTTTCATTTGCATACTGGCCAAATTTTTTTGCATTTATCTTTCTGCTTCATGATATAACTTGTAAAATGATCTGGAATCTTCTTATTAATTCAAAATGTACTCCTGTGATAGATGCTGCAGTTTCTGGATCGGAAAAGAATCTCCTTGCAGTGTTTCCATCATTTGAATTTCCTTCTCCTTGTTTTGGCTGATCTGATCTGAATTATAAGGCCTAGGTGAAGGTATTTTTCTTAAATTTGTTTTTTTCTTTGCTTCCTTTTTCCACATTTTTTTTGTTTTTTCTCACTGTTTCGCCTAACGGGCCAAATTCCAAATCCTAACCCAATTTAAGAATATGCTCCATGAAACGAATTCTGGTATGAAGAGGGGACATTCCAAATTCGTATGCTTCATTGAAACTATTGTCTTGTGATGGGGGTTGGCTTAATTGACTTGATGTCTTTTGGCATATGGTACAGCTTGACGAAGACTTTGTTTCGGTTAATGCTTGTGCAACTTTTCCATCGATCATTGTAAGGAACATTTGAAAATTAATTTCAATGCATTGGTCATCAAATTTAAATATTGCCGGTTGAAGTTCTTTAATTTGATCTTTTATTTTTCGAACTTCTTCAGTTATGACATCTTTAGTTTCCTTTTTGTAAACAAACTTTATTGGTCTGCAATACTTTGTTGAAGAGGGAATTTCATTTTTCCATACATCCATTTCTGTAACTCTACTGGTTGACGGCTCTAAGCCAATATAAGTTTTTCTTAAACGTAATGGAACGAAAGATACCATGAATAAGTTAGCATCAGATGAGTTTTCTGAATTACATTGCTTGTATTGTTTCTGACCAGAGCTTCCATCACATCCCCATTTAGAAAATAAAGTGATGCTGCAATTTTTAAGTTTTTTTAAACAGTCAGCATAAAGTGTATTTAATAATCGTTCTGCAGTGTGTTCGAGAAGAGCCTGCAATTTTACTTCTGCTGAAGTTGAAGTTACACTAATAGCCGTTTGTGAAGGTAAGCACTCTTTTTTGACGGAAACTAAATCTCGATATGCTGGAAAGATTCCACAATTTTTTCATTGGTTCGCTTTCGCAGTTTTGTATACTGATTTTTTGTCAGTTTTAAATCCAAAAATAGTGCAAATGCTTCTTCTGGAGTAAATTTCATTTCTTCAGTTGATGTAGGCATACTTTTTAAAATCCTCTTTGTGCGTTTAGGGCTCGCTTCCACTATTTTTTCAATTATTGCAATTTTTGTTCTCTTATTTTGCGTTGGTTGAATTTGATGCATAAATGAATCCTTTATCATACTATGAGAAATTTCTTCATTGATATTTACAAGCTTGCGTCTTCGTGATCTTTCACTGCAATTGTCAATTTGTTTTGCGGGCCGACCCACTTTTCCAGTTTCCTTAGCGGTTATTGACAGCTTCTTAAAAATCAGATCATTTGTTAGCCATTTTTCGTTGCGTAAGTAAAACGTTTTCTTGTTTCTAGAACATTTAAGGTACCGTTTTCTTAATGTAAATGAAACATTTTTTCATTTTTATCTTATGAATTTTGATTTCTTGTTCGTTGCATAATTTAAAGAATGGATTATTCATTATATGTAACACAAAATCTTTTTCATCTTTCTGTTAAAATATATATCTGCGAGAACTTTATAACTGAACTTAGCCATTGTTTAAACCATAATAAAGGTAAAACTATGAATGCATGCATTTTTATACTTTTGATAGAAGTTTTTTTAAATGATCTTTTGTTACCACTTCTTGGAAACATAAAAACCCTTTTTTAAATACAAATTTAATCTTTTATTACCATTTCTTTGAAACATAAAAAAACCCCTGTTTTCACACTTTTTAAAAGGATAACATACCGGCAATAAATTAACAGGTAACATGTAGGTAATTTTCACGTAAATATAACTGCTCTTCAATTTTTTTTAAATTAAGTTGCAATTTTCAGGTAATTAAACTATGTAGTTTATGTTGCGGCTATTTACTAATGTTTAACCTTTTAACTTACTCAGAAATCTAACGTGTTAGTCTATTTATGTCGCCTATTCATTTTGCAGCATCCGTTTACCCACAATAAGTTCATAACAATGGCAATACCTTTACCTTCTCCAAATTAATTGATAACCTGACGTGCTAGATAATTTATGTGGCCTGAACTGCTTTATTTGTCGAAAATTCTTTAAGATTCACCTTCTTTAATTTCAGCAATGTTTCCTTGCAGGACTTATGTTGTATAAAATAGGAAATTTCCGGGAAATTTTGACATTAAAAAAAAAAAAAATTAAATAGTTCTGCAGGTCGCAGAGTTTAATGCTTTAAACCAAAAAAAAAAAAAAAAAAAAAAAATAAACCACGTATAGCTAATAAGATAAACTAATACACAAAACTTATTCTGTCAAAAAATCTTGAAAAACAAAAAAGTTATGAGCATTTCAACTTCAAAAGTTTACTCAGAAATTCAAAACTATAACCAAATACTGAGAAAGTACATTTGGGACCACCCTGTTCTCAATGAAATAGTTGAAATAGGGTTGAAATTTTTTGGCTCCCGAGGTTCACTAGTATTTACTTTCACATGAATAAAAAAATTTCAAAATCGGAGAACATAAAAAAATAGTTTTGGCCGCCTTCTCAAAATATGAAGCAGTGTGCGGCGCACAGTGGCGCATTTAGACTTTTTTTCGTTCAAAAATCATAACTTTTGGAAAAAAGTAAGATGTTTAAAAGAATTAAAAAGATATTGAAAGAGGACACTTTAGGCTTCAAAATCTTGATATCGACATACTGCTAGAAGAACAGGGTGCTCTAAATATTGCAGTCAAAGTATGATAATTTTTCGGGTATAAATTTAACATGTTTATTTTATATAAATTTTTTATATGTATCACAAATACACATTTTTGTATAATTTTAATACTAAAATCAAAGTTAATTTATATTATATAACTAATTTAAACTGGTGCGCTTTGCAATACATGTTGTTTAAATCCAAAAGCCTAGAAAATAAACAGTCATTCTATGTGGGTGAATTGATTTTTCGACAATCACTCTTGGATTATCATTCGCCCAAATGCGGCAATTCCGCTTATTGTCGAATCCACTGAGGTAAAAATGTGCCTCATCACTGAAGATGATTTTCACGATATGCATTTCGATTTGAACGCCCATTTTTATAACAAGCCTGTATAACTTTAACGCGTTGCTCGATTGTGTATCTTTCAATGGTTCAAATTGAGTTAGTCTGAGATTTATAAATGTCATATGAAATATAGAACAAAAACTTTACGTTTAGGTGTGGTTCAAATTCAACATCGGCCCTTAAAATAAACCGTCCGTTACAAACACATTTTTTAAATATTTTTAATATTAATATATTAATGCTATAGATCTTAAGTAATTTAATATATATTTTTTTTTTTAATTAGAATAAGTTTTTTATTAGTTAGTTCTCTTTTAAATAGTCATTAACATTGAGAGCGTTATCTAAAAGACATAACATATCGGAGCTGTAATTATGTTTTGAGATCTTACATGTCTTCGTGATGAAATTAGTGGGTTTGAGGAGGACGCCAACATATTGAAAAATTCCTCATTCTGTCTAATCCGTTAAATCTTTTAAGTATGTTTGTGTTTGTGTTTCTAAATTTTTTGAAGTCTTTGTTTTTGCATTCCTGGTCTTCTTCTGACAATTCTCCAATTGGTAAGCATTGATATTCAATTAAATTTTTACCATGAGCCAAAGTCTTATGAACCTCCAACGGTTTCTTCTCAGTGTGCATTTGAGGCAAAAGTCGGGCGGTTTTTGATGCTTAGAGAAATTCCATATTCATAGTTTTGCTCATCACTTGAATCATCAACATCTTGAAATGCTTTCTATGACTTTGCAAATTGCACACCTTTAAGTTGACGAGGTATCTGTTATTGCATTTAGACTTTACCATCAATCATTGTAAGAACAAATTCATAATCAATCTAAACAGCTCTTCAATTCTTCATTTCAAGAACAAAAGGCTTAAGTTCAGAAATTTGCTTTTTTATATCGTGTACTATAGATTTGATTATTTCTGAAGACTCTTTTGAAAATTGAAAAATTATCGGACGGCAAAAATGAACTGTTGATGGGCGAGGATTTTTCTAATGCTGAGAGATTTCACTTACCAGTCGTAAAGGAACTACAGAAGCCATAAACATATTTTTGTATTTGCATTAGTTATGTCATTTGTCGATATTGTGTGACCGGATGATCCATCACATCCCCATTTATTTGTCAATGTAAGCCTATCTGGAAGTGATACTGCTTCCTCTTCAGGTAGACTTTGAATAAGGTGTATGATCCATCAAGTCTTGCATTTTAACCTCTACTGATACTTCAGTAAACTTTACAATAGATTGATTCTTTTTTGGCTGATGTAATCTTTTTATATCCAGGAAGAATATTCCAATACGATTCCTTAAAGAGCTTCGTAAAATTTTTTCCCTTTGATCTCTCAAATCCATAAACAGCGCAAGGCTTTTTCTAGGCTATACTTTGGGGGTAAAGTAAAAATTATTATACCTATTTATCATAATATTAATTTTCAGGCTCTTTTCTATCTTCT
Organism: Pollenia amentaria; assembly: GCA_943735925.1. Taxonomy (NCBI): domain Eukaryota; kingdom Metazoa; phylum Arthropoda; class Insecta; order Diptera; family Polleniidae; genus Pollenia; species Pollenia amentaria. Next base: position 14,766,056 of record OX031011.1, read on the forward strand.
TACAACATGTTATATATTATTATTAACATTATGGGTGTTCATAGGAAACACTTTATTGTCGACACAAATAAAAAAACCTCATTTATTATTTTTTACATTATCTAGACTCAAAAACATAAAAAATAAACTCTTTAAAAAATATAAAATAATTGGCTTGCTGTCTGATTATAGCAGATTTGCGGTTTCACGTGCTGAATATAACTTTTTAAACCCAAATCTGTATAAGCACTATTTATTTATTTATTTTTTATTTTATTTATTTATTTATTTATTTAGCACGCCAATGCTATAAGACCAAGTCTCTTTAACAGCATTGGGAAAATATTGTTAATTAATACATACATAGTTCCAAATAAGTAATAAAATAATTAATTAATTATAAGGTATAAGTTATACAATTAATGGAAGAAATAACAAAGTAACAAATCAATATTTAAAGTTTGAACAAGTTGTTACAGGCATATTTATCATTTGTTATGTTAAATTTAACAAGTTTATTCCAAAAAATTTCAAATTATTAAAATCAAAAATAAAATATCAACAAAAATAAAAGAAAGTGTTAACAAAGTTTAATAATTAAATAAAATTAAATCATATATGTTACGAAAAATGCTTAAAAATCAGACATTTAAAATGCTTTGCATTGCTTGTCGTTGGAAAATTATGAGGTAAGTGGTTCCAGAGACTAATAGTGTTTATTAAAAAGTGTTTCTTAGATTTCTCATCACGATGTGGAATACTGTTTATCTTTTTCCCCCTATTTGATCTGAAGAAATTGAGCCTACGATACAGGTAATTCGGCTGCTCTGTGTATATAATCTTGTGTAGTAAAATTAACGAACGGCACTTTAACAGGTTATCAAATGATATCTATATTGTATATATAAAAATAAGTTGCATTGTGTAATTAATTGATGTTCTCTGGTATGCGTGAACCGATTTTATTTCTGCAAAGTTTGTATGAAAGGTGACGTCAATACCAAGGTTTTTATGTATAAACGGTCTCTGTGTGGTTCATTAGTTATAGCCATTTTAGTGAACACTGCATTCATTTCGAAATATTTGAAAATATTTGGGTTAATATTTTGAAAAACTGAAATACAATTCGTTTTTAAATTCATTACAATTCAATTTCAGTCAAACCATTAATTTAATTTATATACTTAGCTATTGTAAATCACAACTTCGGGGATCTATGAAATAAATTACATATAAACACATCACTAAAAACTTAAATATTTAAATACATTATGCACAGCAATGAGCTTTCTTATATGTTAGGCGAAGATGTATTCATTCCACGCATCCCAATGATTCCGTCTGATATGCCATTTGAATTTAAACGACTTCAGTTCCCTATTCGCCTTGCGTTTGCGGTTACCATTAATAAGGCGCAAGGCCAATCCTTAGGAATTTGTGGGGTGAATTTAGAGTATCCAGTTTTCTCACATTGATAATTGTATGTAGCCTGTTCGCGCTTTGGCAAATCATCGGTTTTTTTCAAATTGCATTTATGTGATCTGACCAATTTAGTTTTTTATTGAAGATTATTCCAAGATTCTTAGCAGTATCAACTAGTTCAATTGTTGTATTATTCATCCTTACTGGTGGTACTAAAGATGGAAACCATTTTGGTTTTCCTATTATCATTGCATGAGACTTTCTGGCATTTAAACAAAGACCATTCCTTGTCGCCCATTGGTTAATTCTGTCCAAATCTTCGTTAACTTACTAATACAGTCGATGACTCGAGATGGCTCACAGCTAATGTAAAGCTGTACATCGTCTGCATACATTTGGTTTCCACAATGCAGTAGTTGGGGAGGTAAGTCGTTTGAATACATGGCATATAGAAGAGGTCAAAGTATGGAGCCCTGGGGTACACCTCTAGAAACTGCGCAACAGTTAGATGTTTTAGAACCATGGCAAGCTGACTGCGATCTATTACACAAATACGACGATATAAGGTTTACTGCTGTGGATGAAAATCTAAAAAAGTGTTTGAGTTTTAGGCAAAGAATCGAATGTTCTACGGTGTCAAACGCCTTAGAATGGTCTAGTAACACTAAAAAAGAAATTTTCTTATCATCTATTTGGCACCTTAATTCCTCTGATACATCAATTAGCGCCGTAAGACAACTGTGTTTAGGTCTAAAACTGATTGCCGCTCAGTAAGTAAAGAATTTTCATAGAGGAATTTGCTCATTTGTTTGTGAAGCAAACGCTCAAAGACCTTTGACAAAAAAGTTAAAATGGCAATTGGACGATAGTCCTTATCTGATTTTTGTATCGGTACAATCTTCGCATGTTTCCACATAGTAGGGTAACAGGATGTTGTTATTATCGTGTTAAAAAGGTAAGTGACATGTGGTAAGATATACGGCAGTATAAGTTTTAAGAATTTGGGATGGATTCCATCATGTCCCACATATTCAGATTAAACATTCAAAAAAGACTCCAGAACATCTTCCTGAGTAAAATGAATGAACTCAAAGCACATGTTGGCGTTAATGTTGTCATTACTATTGTTGGTATAGTTATTGGAACTTTCGATATATAGATTGTTGTAAAAATTAAAATCTGCTTCAGGCATAGGTATATTTGCGAAAGTGGAGTTTAATTTATCAACGTCAAGAGCGCTCTCTGTGTTATTATTGTTTACAATTCCCATATTCCGAATATCCTTCAATTTCTTTTTTGAACAAACAGCGGATTTAAATTTTCCTCGTAATATTTTGATTTTGCGATCTTAATCTCTGAGTGAACCTTTCTTCTTAATGATTTAAAAATTTGATGGAGCTCAGTTGTTTTGAACCTTTTCCATCTAGAATAGGCCGAATTTCTTACATCAATAAGCGATTTTATTGCATTGGAGAACCATGGTTGCTCACAACGTATACGTTTTGACTTAAATGCGACATATTTGTTGTAAAGCAAATCAAAGTTGTTCTGTAAAAACCAGAGTACCGAAACGCTCGCTAATTCTTCATTCATGAGCGAGCGTGAAAATTTAAAAATTTTTCTGGAAATTCATCCTCATGAGGGTGAGGAAAAAAACTATTTTGATTTTCCTCGCTCATGAGGAGTGAGCAAAAACAAAAAATTCATATGTGATTTTTCAGATATGAAAATTTTGAAAAAATTCACGTTAAAATTCTTCACAAGGAAAAAAAATGAAATTTTCCCAACCATTTCCAGCGGGAAAATCAAGTAGTAAAGAGGCCTTATAGAAGGCCTTTTTGCAGACATAAGATCTCCCAGCCGCATTCCAACTTTATTACCAATTAGCAAGGTGTGTCATTGGAGACCAACACCTTGCACTTTTGCATATATTTTAAACACTTCTGGAAGGGGTTCTAAACAGATTTAAGAATTAGGCTTTATCCAAGTTTAATTGTTGTGGCTAATAATACGAAGTGAGTAAATTAATAACTAAACTTGCAACACGTTCTAACATAACTACTAATAAAACGATTGCGACAGGCCTTATCTTAGAATAGAAAATTTTAATTTGTAAAATATTAAATAAAAACCTTTCTAAAAGACCTTTTCAAAAAAGGCAGACTGGAATAAGTAAAAGTTTACTAAAAATTCAATTGTAAACATTCTTAAAGGCCTAAAAAGTGATTCGCTTGCAATTTTCCCCGCCGGGCAGCACGTTTAGTCTGTGTGTATTTTTTTTGTAAAATTATTTCTTGACTGGTGAACCAAAATGTGTGTGTTGTTTTTTATTTTTGTAGGCAAATATTATTGAAAAAAAAATAAGAGAACTGCACATATCGTCATCTTAAATGCAGAACATTGTAACATCAAATTTCATAAGTTTACATGAGAAGCAAAAAACGTTGTAAAATGGAAATTATATGAGATATTAGAGTAATATTAAATATTTAGAATAAAAATGCGATAACCAGTTTTTTTTTTTTTGATAAAAAAATATTTTTACTGTTCCTTATTTAGTTATGTGTGCTACGTTATTTTAATTTGTAATTCTCTGAAGCAAAACGACGAATCAGCAACGAAAGTATGATAATATTAAGTTAAACAATCATTTAAAACATTAAATAATTAAATATTTCTGTTAAGTTACAGGTATAATAGAATATAAAGATAAATATGGTTAAATGCACATATAAAAATGATAATCACACAATTAAGATGCAGCATCATTAGGAATGCGTTGACATGGTGAAATAAGTTTGCTTTTCTGATGCAGTGCAGGCAGTACTGCATTTGAGAACGTATAGATGTTATATTATTAGAGATATTATTATGAAATATTATTTATAGTTTTTTATTTCTAATTAGAAGTGGATTAAACTAAAAAAAAGTACTTCATTAAATTTAAATTAATTTTAAAAATTCAACTTTTCCATTATAACTAACGTGTATTTTGATGTCCTTATAATGAATTTTCTTAATTGAATTTTTCTTTACAATAAACAAGTTTTGTAAAAAATTTGACTCAATACATATATGCATATTTGCCTCCATATAAGGAATTATTTCGAAAAAACTTCTGCAAGAAGTAAATTTTAATTAGTTAATTTCTGAAAAATTTAAATAAGAAGAATGAAAGAGTTTTTCAATTAAAAGTAGTATTGATAGCAGCCCGCGTATTCAGTGGAAGAAAATGTTGTATAAAGAATCACTTATCCTTAAAAAAAATACTATTAGTATTTAATAAAGCCGTAAAAGGATTAACACAAAATTTAGCTAAACAATTTATATTCCAGCACTTGATAAGAAATGCTATTATTCTAAATATGTAGAAGACAAGTAATTTATTATTTAATACAAAAGGCTTTATAACAGTCTTTTTGATGATATTGATGATAGACGACTTGGAAGAATGCAATCCTAACAAAAATACCAGACTATTTTAAATAATCTTGGAAAAAATATTTCTATTGTATTATAAACTTTCTATATTAATAATGAAGATATATTCTGATCCAATAGCAACAGATTCATTATAGGGAAATTCGACTGTATTAACATTTATTAAAAACTATATATGTACATATATAAACTCATAAGGTTGGAAAACGAAATAAATGATGGAAAAATCATATAATAAAAATAATGGCAGTCTGCTGGAACAAAAAACTAAGGACCTGCAGATGGTACTATTTATTCTTGGAAATTCATAGCGTATGGGAGTGCAATGGGTTAAGCTGTGAAATTTCTAACAGTCCAATGTAGAAGAAGCTAATAGTCATACTTAATATAGGTTTTTCAATACATATACATATATTGATTCGACTTATATTTATTTAACAGCACTGTTTTTCTTTTTGCTTATGCAATAATGTGCAGTTTGATCACTTTTTCCACTAACACGTTCAGAGTATGAAACAGAATACCCATTTTTGACGTTAAAAAAAAATGAATTGTTCGTAAAAATATATCAAATACTCTGCTAATTTTTTTTAATAAAGATTATTCATTATGTTTTTTAAGGAAATTATTTACTTAATGATAAGCCATTTTTGATTTTGTTAATAGATTGGATATTTTTTAAGGTGGAAGTTTAAAATTTTTTTTAAAGATTTAACGTGAATCGTAATCAACAAAAAGTCTATTTCAAAATTTTCAATGATACATTGCTTTGCATTTTAGCAAACGATATTTATACTGTTGTAAAAAATTCTTTGATGCTTTTAAAAGGGAACGTTTTTTTCTTAAGCAGACATAAAGGCAAAACTCATTGAAAAAAAATTCCAAGTACTCAATACGTGTTGTTGTTGTAATATAATTTTGGTTTTACCCACCAAAACGGTTGTTCGTTGATAACATTTTTCTTAAGTAGGTAACAAATATTTGAAATTAAAGTAAAAAAGGCTTGTTTTGCTAAAAATTATGTGTAAAAGCAAATGTGACAGCAGGTACAATCGAACTTCCCTATAATATATCTGCATGGGACCATAAAATCACTTCATTTACGTTAAAAAAGCAACAATTTTACAACTTTGGTTTTTGTTCAAATGTATTTTACTTGTAGATTTGTAGTTTTGAGAAACAGCGCTCAGGTTTCTATACTTGCTCATGGAGTTTTTTTTTTCAATAAGTTTTGCCTTTATGTCTGCTTAAGAAAAGGACCGACCCTTTTTAAAGCATACATTTTTTTTTGCAATAGTATACATATGGTTTGCTAAAATGCAAAGCAATGTATCATTGAAAATTTTGAAATAGACTTTTTTATTGATCACGTTAAATATTTAAAAAAAAATTTAACTTCCACCTTAAAAAATATCCAATCTATTAACAAAATCAAAAATGGCTTATCATTAAGTAAATAATTTCCTTAAAAAACATAATGAATAATCTTTATTAAAAAAAAATTAGCAGAGTATTTGATATATTTTTACGAACAATTCATTTTTTTTAACGTCAAAAATGGGTATTCTGTTTCATACTCTGAACGTGTTAGTGGAAAAAGTGATCAAACTGCACATTATTGCATAAGCAAAAAGAAAAACAGTGCTGTTAAATAAATATAAGTCGAATCCATATATATATATGTATATGTATTGAAAAACCTATATTAAGTATGACTATTAGCTTCTTCTACATTGGACTGTTAGCAATTTCACAGCTTAACCCATTGCACTCCCATACGCTATGAATTTCCAAGAATAAATAGTACCATCTGCAGGTCCTTAGTTTTTTGTTCCAGCAGACTGCCATTATTTTTATTATATGATTTTTCCATCATTTATTTCGTTTTCCAACCTTATGAGTTTATATATGTACATATATAGTTTTTAATACATGTTAATACAGTCGAATTTCCCTATAATGAATCTGTTGCTATTGAATCAGAATATATCTTCATTATTAATATAGAAAGTTTATAATACAATAGAAATATTTTTTTCCAAGATTATTTAAAATAGTCTGGTATTTTTGTTAGGATTGCATTCTTCCAAGTCGTCTATCATCAATATCATCAAAAAGACTGTTATAAAGCCTTTTGTATTAAATAATAAATTACTTGTCTTCTACATCTTTAGAATAATAGCATTTCTTATCAAGTGCTGGAATATAAATTGTTTAGCTAAATTTTGTGTTAATCCTTTTACGGCTTTATTAAATACTAATAGTATTTTTTTTAAGGATAAGTGATTCTTTATACAACATTTTCTTCCACTGAATACGCGGGCTGCTATCAATACTACTTTTAATTGAAAAACTCTTTCATTCTTCTTATTTAAATTTTTCAGAAATTAACTAATTAAAATTTACTTCTTGCAGAAGTTTTTTCGAAATAATTCCTTATATGGAGGCAAATATGCATATATGTATTGAGTCAAATTTTTTACAAAACTTGTTTATTGTAAAGAAAAATTCAATTAAGAAAATTCATTATAAGGACATCAAAATACACGTTAGTTATAATGGAAAAGTTGAATTTTTAAAATTAATTTAAATTTAATGAAGTACTTTTTTTTAGTTTAATCCACTTCTAATTAGAAATAAAAAACTATTAATAATATTTCATAATAATATCTCTAATAATATAACATCTCTACGTTCTCAAATGCAGTACTGCCTGCACTGCATCAGAAAAGCAAACTTATTTCACCATGTCAACGCATTCCTAATGATGCTGCATCTTAATTGTGTGATTATCATTTTTATATGTGCATTTAACCATATTTATCTTTATATTCTATTATACCTGTAACTTAACAGAAATATTTAATTATTTAATGTTTTAAATGATTGTTTAACTTAATATTATCATACTTTCGTTGATGATTCGTCGTTTTGCTTCAGAGAATTACAAATTAAAATAACGTAACACACATAACTAAATAAATGACAGTTAAAATATTATTTTTTTTTAAAAAAAACAGGGTTATCGCATTTTTATTCTAAATATTTAAAATTGCTTTTATATTTTAATTAATTTCCATTTTACAACGTTTTTTGCTTCTCATGAAAACTGTGATGTTATATTATTCTGCATTTAAGATGACGATATGTGCAGTTCTTTTAGTTTTTTTTTTTTAAATAATATTTGCATACAAAAAATTCAACACACACTTTGGCTCGTTGCTTTTAACAAAAACAAAATACACACAAAGGCATTTCGTGCTGTGGTCATGCAAACTGCCGAGCAACAACAACATTACTGGTGAGGAGCGTTAAGAAAATTTTTTGTTTCCTCATTTTTCATGACTGAGGAAAGGCAAAAATTTATTTTTCCCCACGCTCATGAATGAATTGGCAAAAAAATTCACAATTCATTCATGGTTGTGAAAAAAATTACACGTTTTAAATTCCTCATTCATGAAAAAATTCATGAATGGTTAAATATGAGCGATCATATATGAATTTTCGGAACTCTGGTAAAAACACAATCTGATTATCCACAGCAGGCATATAGAAGATTTGATTCCACGGAATCATGGCCAGCTCAGTCTCCAATGAGTTATATTCAATGTTCTTAAAATCCCTAAAAGTTATTGTGCAATGGCTACAGGCTGCAGTGTTAAAATCGTATGTTAAGAAAAGAAGATCATGTTTTGAAAATAATGATGCAGAAAGCTGGTCAAACAGTAGCAGTCAGGACTTGTTGTTAACGAAACACAAATCAAGAAGTGTGTTAGATGTTTTAGTAAAATGTGTTGGTGTTGTATAATTTACCAAACATAAGCCAATTGCCCGCATACTTGCCATGAGTTCCATATTTTCTAAAATATTGTGGTTAAAATCCCCCACAAGAATAACATCAGAAAAGCCCATTTTTGTTGTTGCTAGTTTGGTTAGCCAGTCATCCATTTTAATTCTTTTGTTTGGGCTGTAGATTGTGCCTAGTAAAAGCCACAAACAAAATTTTAACTGCGACCCGAAATCATTTTATAAATTTGTTAATTCCAAAAAGAAATCTGGTGGCTTCCCTAAAACAATTAGTCAATTCACAAGGTATCCTAACATGTCATATTGTCAAAATGTCCTAATATTTCACAATGGTTTAAAAATATTGTTGTTGGTTTGTTAACAAAAAGTGTCTTAAATAAATAGAACGTTGCTTGCTGTGTTTATTGTGCTGTCGTAATTAATCAGAAAAGTCCAGCGCTGAGCGGCTGAGCCGTACAACAATATTTTTAAACCACAGGAATAATATAACTTACATATCTATAATCTTTTCGTCAATTGTTTTAATTTTACGTTATTTTTCAAATTTAGTTTTATACACACAACATAAAACATAAATTTTTTATTAACAACACAAACTATTACTATTAAAAAATTATAAATGTTAAATTATAAAATTTTTTGCCAAACTATATCACAGATGGTAAATTATTAAACTAAAATATTGCAATTGTATATATTGCATTGGTGTTATTTTTGTCCTCTTTTGTATTCAGTGCCCTAGTAGCTTTTTCCTGTATTCGCAAACTTTCAAGAGTGTATCGCTTATTTGTTCTCTTTTCCTAGTCTAATATTTTGATGTTTGTCAGATCGGGTACATGTTGCTCTTTAACACAGTGTGTGGACAGAGCTGTTGTAGTTTTGTTTTTCCTTATGTCTGCTTCGTGTTCTGATACTCTTGTACCGAGGCTTCTTTTTGTTGTACCCACATACACTTTACCGCACTGTTCATTTGTTTTTCCAAGGCATGTTATTTCATATACAAGATTACTTTGGTCAGTTTTTTCTATCTTTGTCTTTGTTTTTGTAAATAGTGTATTAATTGTTTTGTTTGCTCTGTACGCCAGTTTTATCTCTTTGTCATTTATGATTTCTTGGATTTGTTTGTTTTCTGTGAGTTTTGGAATGTAAGAGAGGCTGTAATATTTAGTGTTGCCATATGTAGTGTTTATGTTTTCCCCGGTTACTTTTTCTGTTTGCGGTTTATTTATTAAATTATTAGTTAAATATGTTGGATAGCTGTTATTAGTCAAGATGTTTTTTAATTTTTCAATATTTTTGGATTTAAATCTGTTGTCACTTAATTTTAACGCCGTTGTTTTTGTGTGGAGTGATAATTAATTAGACGTCCGGATGCAATTGTTTTCGAGTACCAATCCGTAATTATGGTTTTATTTTCTCGAATTATTTTCATATCCAGATATGGAATAGAATAATGTTCTTCTTTTTCTATTGTAAATTTAAGCTTACTGTGGTAGTTATTGAATTTTCTTAGAATGTGTTCCTCGTCCTTTGTTTTTATAATAGCATACAAATCGTCTACATATTTTGATATTATTTTTATGTTTACGCCGTCCTTTCTAAGATCTGCGGTGACTTGTTCCAATAGTGTATCTAAAACGATATCAGCTATTGTTGGTGATAATGGATTACCCATGGGCATTCCGTAAGTTTGATTGAATTAAGTATCCCCATACATAAAATAATTGTTGTCGGTTAGACAAAATTGTAATATTTTTAAAAATTGAGTATGAGGCATTGTGGTATGATTTTTTAAAATATTCCATTGTGCCATTATATTATTTATTGCTAAGTAAATTGGTATATTTGTAAATAGGGATACTACGTCGAGAGAGATCAGAATTTCGTCTTCGTCTAAAGTTATATTTTCGAATTTTGCCTTAAGTTCTAACGAATTTTTAATATTATTTTTTTCTAATATAATATTTTTTAAAATTTGTCCAATATATTTTGAGAGGTGATAGCATGGTACTTCTATCGAAGATGAGATTGGGCGAAGTGGCATGTCGGGTTTGTGGATCTTCGGAAGTCCATATAGTCTTGGTGCTGTGGCGGCATGTGATGTCAGTTTAAATTTTTCGGACCTTGTTGTGTCCCTCTTTGTATAAATCCATAATTATCCTGTTGTTTGTGCGTTGTAGTTTTTGTGTTGGATCTAATCTTATGGTTTTGTATGTTGATTTGTCATCTACCAATTTTCTCATTCCTGATTCGTAGTCTTTTTTGTACATAATTACAGTCTTATTTCCCTTGTCTGATTTAGTTATAACGATTTCCTCCTTATATTTTTTCAAAATTTGTTTTGTCTCATTAAAAATATTCAAAATAAATTTAACCTTTAGATGGTTTACTAGGTACATCGTAGATAATTCTGATTTTATTTTACTAAACGACCAATCTCCAACCTTGAGGTGGTTTATTTTCATACATTGAGTCATCTTTCTGTTCATCTAACTTGGCTTCAAAAGCAGAGTGGAAAACAACAATAAACTTTGCACCTCTTAACTGCTGTCTTGGCAAAAAAGCGAACTGGCCCAAATACAGAGATCAATGTACTGAAATCCAGCAACAAACACCATTTTCTGAAAATATCAATAAAGAAACAGCAACAATATATATAATATAATTTTACAGTCAGCCAATAACTCCATACGCCTAAGTCAAAATAAACCAAAAATGGTCCCTTGGTGGAGTAATGAATTAAATGAACTGAAGAGAGAAAAAAATTGCTTATGGTACATCTTTAACGGAAACATGATTCAAACGAATCTGATAAGCTACAAAAAAATTAACGCTTTATTTAAAAAAAGTAAAATTTGCTTAAGCTGCTTCTATTACAACATTAACTTCTTCCATCACCCTAATATTCCCCTTGATAGAATCTTGTCTAACCTTTAACTGTCGAGGTGAAATTTTGGGACATAGTTAATGACGTGGTGGTAAATTTTACCCCTCTTAATCTTACTAAAAAAAATTTAGATAAAAATATTTTTTTATAATTATTTGTTCTTGAAAAACAAGGTACCACATATTTAATCACAAAAAATAAAGAAACCAAAAATTATTTTATTTGTTTAAACGAAAAACGTACTTTACTTCACAAACCTTTTTTTTAATATGAAAAAAACGATATATCAAAAACTTATTAAAAAAATATGAATTAAAAAAAAAACAAAAACTTGAAGGGCATTTTTTTCACAGCCAAATGTATATACTTAAAGATATAAAAGAGATCATGAAAAAAATAATGAGGTGTAGAAACTACAGGTCAACATTTTGGAAGTTTTTTTACTCATAAAAATCAGCATCCCATACACATTGGCTTACTACATTGCAGGCAAATCGGTAAGAGCTAAAGCTTCAAATTTTGGTTGTAATATCTTGGTAACCAATGCACAACATCTGACAAAATCTGGGCGGCAGTAGTGGGCGTGGCACCTTTCATACAAAGACCTTATAGATTTCTATATATCTGAATAAGAGTCAAAGTTTCGCAATGAAGTACAGTCATCTTTGTTAGCAATACACAACATCCGACAAAATGTGGGTGGGATTAGAGAATTGGTCGTGGCACAAAATAAATTTTCTGTATCTAATGAACGGTAAGAAGAAAATTGTTCACATTTGGTACACACAGCTGGGTTATCAATAAGCAACCACTCTACAAAAATGGGCGGGAAGTGGGTGTGGCACCTCTTATACACAGAGATTATAGATTTCTGTATAACTGGAGAATGGTAACAGTAACAGTATTCAAACTTGATACACACAGCTTCCTAAACAATGCGCGAGACCTGTTTTTAATAAAAGTGTATTTCTTTTTTTTAATTAGGGTAGCAAAGCGCACTGAGTTAATGAGCTTATATCATATAAAATATTTTTTACTAACACGAAAACGAACGAGTGGTAAAATAATTCCATGAAAATAATATGTTAATTTTGATGTGGGGTAAATTTTTTTCTACTAAATACTTACGCTAACGCTAACGTGGTGGTAAAATATTTTCAAAGAAAATATTACGTAAATGATGACGTGTGGTAATTTTTACACCAGCATGTCCATAGCTCCGCTCGTGCTAAGTCGAGCTCAGCCAAAATACAAGTGAATAACGGCGATCACGATATGAGAAGATACTAAGAAAATTAAATTTATAGAGCGCAATGGAACAGAGTATTTTGAAAAAATGTAAGGAGAGGGTAAAATTTACCACCACCTCAACAGTTAAAGGCTAATATAAGAAATTTCTCTGGCTATAAAAACTCGTACAACATCTATTGCATTTCATCGCCAAACAATGCGGACACATTTTTATCTGATAAATTTGAAATACTTAAGTAATGCATTCTGGCCTCTTCTGATTCAAGATACTCTGCACAATTTCAGTTAAACAAGCAAAATATATTTAGGAATTTTCAATTTATTGAACCAACTTCCAATGCTATTAAAATTGAAAGTGAAATAACTTCTTAATAATGGTATTTAACTTTAAATAAACTAAAGGGGAAAACTCCAGGAATAGACCGAATCTCATACGAAATGATTAAAATGTTTTCCGACACTATGAAGAATAGAATTCCTAGATTATATAATAATATATTTTCTAATTATATACCTTAACAATTCAAAAGCAGCGTTGTTGTTCCAATCCTTAAACCTGGAACCGAAAATTTAAATTTAACTTCATATCGCCAAATTTGACTAAGCCCTTGCCTTTCAGAACTATTAGATACAATAAGAGCCATATTATGGTGGTTTTTCACAACGAACAAGCTTCTAAATAACCGTAAATGCACGAAAACTCGCGACCATTGTGTCGCTAGATTTTGAAAGGGCATTTGACAGAGGAGGTATTCACCCCATAGTCGAGCAATTAACCGAGTGGAGGTTTGGACGGAAAGTAATAGAATGTATTATTCACTTTATGTCAAATAGGAAAATAGCGGTTCGAATTAAAAACCGTAGCGCTTCTTCTCTACCATTATTTAATGGGATTCCTCAAGGCTCCCCATTATCAGTCATTTTCATAATAGCATATAATAAACTGAACCAAGTCATTTCTTGATATAAAGAGATTGATTTTTGCGGCTATGCGGATTATTTTATCTTATTATACGTTCCAATCGTAAAAAAAACCTCAACTAAGATATGGACAATATTTTTGAAGGCATAAATTCATGGTGTGAAATTTCTGGGGCATATCTCTCAAAAACCAAATGTAAGTTCACTCACATTTGCAGACTTAAAAACTGTCAAAATCGAAAATTGTTAAGTTAACCAAATAATTTTTGGTATTATTTTCAATAAGCGATATAAATAGAGTGAACATATAAATATTTTATAATCTTTTTTAACTCAAAGACTCAATATAATTAAGTGTATTTCTAACAAAAAACTAAAGTGTTATACCAGCTCCCTTATTTCTGTTACTAAAGCCCTCATTTCATCCAAAATAAGCTACGGATTGGCTTTATTGGGTAATGCTCCGAAATCTCAACTTAGAAAATTAGATACTATACTTAATTCTGCCATCAGATCATCCCTAATTGCTTTACGTTACTCCAATCAATAATATTCTTTTCGAAGCCAATTTTGAATGAACAAAAATAAATACTGACAACTAAACTCTTCAGCAGTTTGTTATATGGCAATAATATTCCAATTAAACGAATAGTCAAAAAAGTAAATTTTAGCAAGTTAATACCTAAAATACCGTCAACTATTTATAGAACGATTGAAAACTGCAAACAAATTGGTATTCCTTTGATCATATCTCCTGTAAGTCACAAATGTATAGAAATCCCTCCTGGTTATTTACATAACAGATGCATCAATACTTCATTGCACGCACTAGTTAAATCTAACACAAATGCATCTGATTTTAGAAGGATGTTTACTATAGCAAGAGATGCACTAAAGGATTAAAAATTCTTATACACGGACGGTTCCAAAACTAATGATTTTACGAGGTCCAATTACAAATGTTTAGAATTCTCTCCTGGTTATTTACATAACAGATGCATCAATACTTCATTGCACGAACTAGTTTAATCTAACACAAATGCATCTGATTTTAGAAGGATGTTTACTATAGCAAGAGATGCACTAAAGGATTAAAAATTCTTATACACGGACGGTTTCAAAACTAATGACTTTACGACGTATAGCATAACGAAGGATAAGATAGTTAGCAGAACTTCGGTTTTACCTTCATGCAGCTCGATATATTCCGCTGAGGTAATATCAATTTACGAAGCTTTATCTTATCTCAAAGATAAAGTTGGCAAATTTGCAATTTGCTCACTTAAAAATGTTTTCAGTAACAACTTTTACACATCTAATATTCGAAATATCTTTATCAGTAAATCTCCAAATATTATTCATATATAGATGCCTGGCCACTGGCAAATACAGGGTAATGAACTCGCTGATTCTAGTGCTAAAGGAGCTTCACAGCTTCCTTTATATATGACGCAAAACTTCAACCGCCTAGATCTTAATAAATTCGTAGTAAACTACTACACCCAATATTATAAAATGCATATTTTCAACTTAAATTCCTTCTGGTATAGGAGAATTAATATTCTTCGCAAATCACTTCAGGACAGTGCTACTGCATGAAGACTTGACCATATTAGAATCACACGACTCCGTCTGGGTCATACCAGACTTACTCATGGGCATTTCTTTGACCAAAACTCCACACCTTATTGCAATAGCAACACTTCCCACCCAACAAACCCTTATCATATCTTTATGGAATGTCCATGGACACTTAATTCCAAAACTACTATCTTTCGCAACTCTAACAATACTGTTTTAATTATTTAATTCCTTAAAATGTTTAATAATTATAGGGAAATAAGATTTCTGAAATAAATGTAATAAGAAAAAATCTCTAATATTACTTATCACAAAGAAAAGTTCCTACCATTAAATCACTTTAAGCTGAAGGCCAACGCTGCTATTGCTGTTATAATATTAGCTGTAATTGGTAGTTATAAGTCCCATTAATATATAAATAAATAAATAATATTATTTAAGAAGCATTTCTACCTTCCTAAAAGATATTCCTTTACGTTTTTTTTAAAGATTGGTAGCCGATTACACGGTTTTGAACTTTCTGGCAAAGAAATTCTTTGCTTGGTTGTCTTAAATCTACATCGTGTCATTCTAACACAGGGTCTCCACCTGAGATAAGATATAAGATTTTTATATCAGCAAACGTCAAATTCAATCGCAGAGAGTATTATCTTACGTGTGGACTCTCAAATAGTGGTAGTATTAATATTATAATAAATGTTATGAGACAGTTGTTATAGGAAATCTTATAACAACTATCTTAAAAGATGAGCTGTCAAAAATACACATATATACACACATATACAACAATAATAAGCCACCATTATTAAAATGTGTAATTTATTAATGAAAATAGTGCCGCTCTAGTGAAAATTGTTTAAAAAACAAGTGTACAGATGCAGACTTTACTCAAGTTGAAGGACCAGAGTTGAATACTTAGCCAGAATTCTCCAAATAAAACCAAGTAGAATTGAATTGCCAAGTAGAATACTTTTATTTAGATTTTTCTCGTTTGACTGCTAAGTCTTAACTAACAAAATGGTTTTTGGTAGGAATTATTCAAATACATTTCTTTACAATTTAGTACAAATATAATGGCCTCAACGCCCTCTGGTTATAAAATTCAATTTATAGCGAATAGGGTTTCCCCATATGAATATCCCGGCACCCTTGCAGGGACTGCAAATATTCTTGTCGTTTTCAATTCATTTTTAAATTAGCAGAGAGAGACAGGAAGTTCAATAATTATTCTAAAATTCAAATGGTTTTTCCTTACTTCCTCTAATATAGGTTGTAAATCATTTTAGCAAATTCATAAGAAATAATATCAATATCAAAATATATATAAAAAAAATATCAAGTTCATTAAATAAAGAATATAAGGTATACATTACGGAAGTGTTGCTTTATTTGGTGGTTTAGATAGCACAGGAGCCGGATAATACCCATCCGAAAATCGTATCTTGAGCCATGGGTAACCCGCCTTCTCAAGGAATGACTCCAGCTTTCAGGATTTTACTATATGATTCATTTCCAAGCACCAAAGAAACGGATTGGGAAATGTAAAATTCGTTATCAGCCAGCTTGAGGTGTGAAAACTTTGTCACAATGGTAGAACTAAGTGATGAAAGAGGCGTTTTCATTGCTAATTGTGACACAATCCTTGCGTCTACGGCTAGACGGATTTGGGGGTCTATCTTCGATGATAACATGAGCTGGCAATACGTTTCATTTTCGACTTTATATGTTTTCAAGTGAAGTTTACTGACAAGTTGCTGCTCAATACGGCTATAGTGCGAACAGACATCAATCTAAGCTCTGGAAGTAAGCTTGGTGTGAGTGGAAACGATTATCACTTTAACTGTGGGTAATAGAGAGATGACGTGTCGGGAGAGAATAGTCGAAACAGAAGTACGACCGTTGCTACAGGATAGGGTGATACCTCTACTTCGAGAGTAACGTGCTGAGTTATGTTGACGGTTATGAGTTGACGACTTCTCAAAGTGCAGTAGTGTGTGATGTCCTTTGGAACAAATGTGGCAGCCTGTGTCTTGTCGGCAGTTATTTCCAGAGTGCTTATGAGCGAGACAATTTGGGCAATAGCCTAACCTCACCACGGCTCGCAAACGTTTCCCCACGCTCATTCTAAGAAAAAATTCGCATCTTCGTAGGGAATGATATCTTCTACACAATCTGCATTTAAACGGACTATAGTTTGTGCTGCTTCTATAGAGAATTACGTCTTGGTAGGAGGACATATTTTCACCTAAATAAAAGAAATTATTAGTGGTTTTCATTAAGATAAGAGATTGAAAGGCTTTATGGTTATATATAATGAAATGGAAAGGAAGAAAATTGGAAAATTAAAGAATATGGAAAAGTTAGGCTGGTAATAAGATAAGTTTAACTATGGGGCGAGTTACAATTCCGCGTTGTGTTCTAATATCAGCAACTCTAACCCTTTGATCGGACCCAGTATGTGTTTTCGTAACGCGACCTAACCGCCATTCATTAACGGAAGCATTATCGTCCTTGATGACTACCATATTTCCGACAGATATATTTTCTTGAGGTATTTTCCATTTATTTCTCTTGTGAAGTTCCTTTAAATATTCATTTTTCCAACGATGACAAAATTGTTGCTGGATTGATCGTAATCGTTGCCAACGATTTATATAAGATATTGGTTGGTTAATGAATGAGAAGGGGACTGCCAATTAGAAAATGCCCTGGAGTCAAGGCATTTAAGTCCATAGGATCTTCGGACATTGGTGAGATTGGTCTTGAATTAAGGCAGGATTCGATTCTGGAAAGTAACGTCGAAAATTCTTCAAAGGTGTATTTAAACGGACCCACGACTTTTCGAAAATGGCTTTTAAAGCTTTTTACGCCAGCTTCCCACAAACCACCCATGTGTGGAGAACCGGGTGGAATAAAATGCCATTCAATATTCTTAAGGGTTAAGCTAGATGTGAGTTCGGTGCGGGATGCCAATAGAAAGTCCTTGGCCATTTGTCTGGAAGCGCCGACGAGAGTTGTACCGTTATCGGAGAATAATTTAAACGGATAGCCTCGTCTGGCTACAAATCTATGAAATGCCATAATGAAAGAAGGGCTTGAGAGGTCTGTAGTGGCTTCCAAATGAATAGCCTTTGTGGCGAAACACACAAAAACGCAAACGTATCCTTTAGTTATACGACAAGCTCTACCTGTGAAACTTTTTAGATCAAAAGGGCCTGCGAAATCAATTCCAGTATTGTAGAAAGGTCGCTGTAGCTCTGTTCGTTCCGAAGGTAATGCGGCCATTATTTGGCTTCTGGCTCTGCCCCTATCAATGACACACTTCCTGCAATTACGAATCGTAGTTTTGATAAGATTTTTCAGTTTAGGTATCCAAAACTGCATACGAACTAGAGATAGCACCAGCTGGTTACCTCCATGGAGTGAGAGGAAATGAGTAAAATTAACTAGTAGTTTCGAAAGTTTGCAGTTATACGGCAGAATTATGGGAAATCGTTCATTATATGATAAAGATAGAGAGTTTGCCAGACGGCCGTTTACGCGAAGTAATTTTTTGGAATCAAGAAATGGATTCAAGTTGAGGATTGGACTTGTTCTAGAGATGTTTTCATTATTTTCGATAGAATTATATTCATTGGGATATGAAATTTTTTGAGCAATTTGGATGAGGCGATCTCGAACATGGGCAACTTCTTGCGCGGATAACGTAATAACTTCAGAGTGAAAGGAGTTCCTATACGTAGGGGATGTTCGATGAATGAAACGAAAAACGTAACAGAGTGTTCTGATAGCTTTGGGAAATGTGGAAAATCGATCTAAAATATCAGCGTAATTTGAAAAATATGAAAAATGTACTCTTATAGGTTTCTCTTCTTCTTTTGTCTCCAGAAACGTAAGATTCGATTTTGGCCATTGATTAGATGGAAATTTTAACCAGGTAGGCCCATGCCACCATAAATCATTATGAACTAAGTCCTGAGGGTAAACTCCACGGGTCGCGATATCTGCAGGATTATACTGAGATGGAACGTGATACCAATTATCGCATCCTATCGTTTGTAGAATTTGAGAAACTCTGTTTGCGACAAATGTTTTCCATTGATGAGGAGATTTGCGTAGCCAGGAAAGCACAATAGTCGAATCACACCATTTGTAAATTTTACAATTTGTCAGGTTAAGACTAGGAAGCATGGAATCTAGAATTTTGGAAAGCAGAACAGCGCCGCACAATTCTAGTCTGGGAAGAGAAATGCATTTTATAGGAGCAACTTTAGATTTCGCGGTAAGAAGATGGACAGAAATGGATTCAATAGTTTCGATACGAACATAAATAGACGCTGCATATGCTCTTTCTGAGGCGTCACAGAACCCATGTATTTGAACGTTGCATTTTGGAGTGAATGAAATCCATCGGGGAATTCTTATACTTTCAATTTCTGGATAATGTTGAATCAACAAGTTCCAATCCTGGAGGCAGTCATCACCCAAACTTTCGTCCCAATCGGATTTTGATTCCCATATCTTTCTCATTAGGATTTTAGTCAGTATTATGAAAGGCGAAAGCCAACCTGCAGGATCGAACAATTTGCTTATTTCGGACAGGACATGTCTTTTGGTTATATTCTTACGATTTGACACAGCTTTTGCTGAGAAAAAGAATGTATCAGATTTTGCATTCCATCGTACTCCTAAAGTTTTTGCATTGCTAGTATCGTCAAATATACAGAAATCTTCTTGTAGAAGATCACTTTTGCTTATGCCTGCGAGGATTTCGGCAGAGTTCGACGTCCACTTTCGAAGAGAAAACCCAGCTGAATTAAGGGCTTCGTTCAACTGATTCCTAGCTTGGATTGCCGAGGGAATATCGGGTGCGCCGTAAAGTGCGTCGTCAACATACATTGAGTTTTTTAGTATATCGCTAGCTAAGGGATGACTGTTCTCGGTATCTGATGCTAATTGGATAAGAGTTCGAATTGCCAGGTACGGCGCACAGTTAAGCCCAAAGGTTACTGTTTTTAATTCGTAATCTTCGATTTCATTATTCTTGGAAGTACGGAAAAGAATTCGCTGAAAGGGAGTGTCATTTGGACTAACGAGTATTTGTCGATACATTTTCTCTATGTCGCAGTTAAAAACATATCGATGAAATCTCCACTTTAGGAGAAGGACAATGAGATCATTTTGCAAGACAGGGCCTGTGTATAAAATATCATTCAACGAAATACCATTGGAAGACAGACAAGAAGCGTTGAACACAACCCTTACTTTAGTCGTAGAACTGTCTGGCTTGACCACCGCATGGTGTGGAAGGTAAAAGTTTTTAAAATTTTGTGTTTCGGAGGGTGGAGACACCTTCAGGGAGACTGAAGAAACACATGATAGTACACGAGTGGACGGGGATGAAGTTTGGGCTAAGTTCCCCGAAATTACCCAACCAAAAATGGTTTCCTTAGCTTTCAATCTTCCGTATACATTCCTCTTGAAGCCGTCCAACTCAAACTTGTCCATTGTATCTTCACCGATAAGAATGTCTATTTGTGAACATTCATAAAAATTTGGATCAGCCAACCTTAAATTAGACAATTTTGAAACAATTTTTGCGTCCACATAATTACTTGGAAGGTTTCCTGAAAGTTCCTTTATAACGAGTGCGTCGATTGTGACCTTAGTGTTACTATAACCATTAGAACCAAGGACGATTGAACATACTTTTCGAGATATTGCAGAAATTGACCCGTTCAAGCCGCTTATTTCGGCTTTTACCGATCTATATGGAAGACCAATACGTTTAAAAAGCCTTTCTTAAATAAATGTTCCTTCAGAACCTGAATCGAAAAATGCCTTTGCAGGAAATTCGATTCCCTTGCAATATACTTGAGTCATTGCAGTAGCTAGCAAAACAGATTTTGAATTTGAGGAAAAACATGATCGAATATTAGCGGATGTGCTTGGTTCAGTTGAGAGTGGGGGTAAGCTATCGGAGGTGGGACTAAGAGTCGAAGAACCATCTTCCTTGTGCAAAAGAGTGTTATGTCTTTTACGACAGGTACGGCAGTTAAATAAGCTAGTGCAGTCTTTAACACGATGATGCCTAGCAAAACAATTTATACATAATTCAAACCTTTTTATACATGAAATTCTTTCATCTATATTCATTTGTAGAAATTTAGAGCATTGTCGAATAAAATGTTGACCAGTAGTGTAAATACGACATTGGTAGGTTTCGTTAGGAATGACATTAGAGTGATTGTTCTTAACTTTTCCGGAGTCATTCCTATGACCGAAATGGGTATTGTATGTGGCAGATGCAGAAGCCCCTTTAACTTCAGAAACAGTTTCGAGGGTTTGAAAACGGCCGGTTAGAAATTGGTTCATTTGAGACCATTTCGGAATTTGTGTTCTATTAGAGAGGGATTGTTCCCAAAGGGAAAGAGTAGTCTCTGGAAAACGTGTTGAGCAAATATAGTCAAATATAGCATCCCAGTTCTCTATATTGATTTTATAAAGTTCTAAGGAAGAGACGCAACTATTGATTTGTCGTTGCAAGGTTTTAATTTCGTCACAAGATTCATTTAAAACTTGGGGCAGGTTAAGAAGCAAACGAAGTTGGCTATTGACGAGCATTCTTTTGTTTTCAAATCGTTTCTGTAGGCTCTGCCATGCTAGCTCAAAACCTTCATTCGTAGGAGGATGTTTTTTTACAATGTCCTTCGCTTCACCACTGGTATTTCTATTTAAATAAAAAAGTTTCTGGACATTGCAAAGACGAGGATTATTAATGTAGAGTGCAGTAAATAAATCCCTAAGCGTAGGTCATGATTCGTAATCCCCATCGAAAACGTCCGTATCGCAAGGAGGGAGATGTACATTATTAAGGGTCATGGTTTGGGAGATATTTGGTTGTGGGTTTTGTCTTGCACTCGTTAATTCCTGAATATGTGAGTTTAAGCGAGATATAAATCTAACATACGTGGTGTAGGAGGACTGATGCCTAGATGTTATAGTTTCCTCATCTGCTTTTACAGAGGCCCCATCATCATTATTAGATTCACTCCTATTTACCTCTTCAAGGCATTTCTGGTAAATATTTTTTACTCCGTCCCAAATGGACCTCATTTCGTCGCGATGTACCTCCAATGAGTAAACCGAGGATCCCTGAATTTGTGATTCATCAAATTCTGCATCGAATCGAATAAGTTCATCCGTGGCCCGAATGTATTGTTGTAAATAACACATATTTGTAGGGACAGACACTAATCGCAACGAAAAAAAAAGTGGGAATGAATAACGATTTTAATTTATGGATTGTATTGATAAGAAACGTGACCACAACGTGACGCACTTGAGTTTATTTTGTTATAAGTTATAATCAACTAAAACTTGGGTAAATCGATAATAAGAAAAAAGACTATAGCTTTATTGTTAAAACAATGGGAATTAAGATGGAATGGTAGAGTAATGATTTTTTTTGCTAGGATTTATGAAAATGTAAAATTGAAAATTTTTAAAGTGTAGTTACCAGTAATCTTCGTTCTTTACTTATGTAGGTGTTTGTCCAGTGATAATTGATTGCTTTAGCTCGTCTTCTTCTCCTGATAGCTTTTCTAAACGGCAATGTCTTGGTAGTTGATAAAAATTGAGTTTCTCACAACTTTGCACCAGAACTTGAGTGAGGAGAACTTAACCAACACACTGTTGAATGCTGAAAATTCCTTGATGCTGGTTTTGTTTTTATACAAATTAGATTGTGTATGGTTGTTTTAAATTTAGGCTTGTCGCAAAATTTTAATGTTTTTTTTTTTTCTTGTTAATTATTTATATAAAATTAAGTAAAAGTCATTACAAAGGTTATCGAAACAATGTTTATAAGAAATTTCAATTTGAATGTCAACTAAATGTTGCGAAATGTTGCTAGACTTTTACTCTGTTTCGAATAAACTTAAAGACGAAAGAGAGACGAGAGAACGGAATGTGTGTAATGCAACGTTAGATTTTTGCTTACGAAAAAGGGGTCGATTTTAAGATGTTTTGAGCATTAAATATAGCTAACACTTTCTGGTTCTCTCTTTGCTCTTTTTGTTTGGGATTTTGTTTTAATGTTTTCAACGAGTAATCCAACTAATTTTTAAGTGATTTTTAGGTATAGAGAAAAGGACTAACGGTATTCTAAAAATGACTTTTTTTTTCTTTGCGCACTGTCCGTATATAATATTTGTAACTATTAAAAAAAACGAACGGCACTTAATACTGGTTGTACCCGTGTAACGCTAATATTTACAATATAAGCTTTCTTCCAACACAACGAATTTAATGCTCTTTTGAATTATATCACTTTTTGAATGTTTTGTGTTTAATTTATTAGCGTATTTTGTGGAGTTTTCCCTTATTTTTGGTTTTAAAACCTTCTTTTTTTTCGCGTTAACACCTTTAGTTTGATTTTTCTTTCTGCACAGACGATTACTTCTTGTGTATATTTAATTGTTTCTGCACTCATACACTTATCGACCTTTACTAAATTTGTTCGTAGCCGGCACGTTTAACACAGAGAACTAATAATCTGTACTTAGTAATCTGTGACGTTCAATGATCAAAGAAAAACTAAAAAATTGATGCAATGGAAAGTTGTGAGTGACTTACATAAATGTTTCGTGGTTGTCTCTTCTATCGTCGTTTTTTTTTCTTTTTATAGAGGTGTACAACTATGTACGTGTAGTTGACAGCTTTTGATAAAAGAAGGTAGGGTTCCTTCGAAAATTATGACTTTTCGTTAGGAGTATAGGTACTTTGGTTTTTCTAGAATTAGAATTTGGATAATTATTTTTATTACAATTTTATTAATGAATTAATAATTTATTAAAAAATAGTCGAAATAATTTGCTGAGTGACGATATCCTTTTGGACCTCCGCACAGTGGGTTGAACTGCAATCAAAGTGACGCTTAACTCAGGCAATAATGTTAGATATTTTTTTTTTAAGATTATGCCTTACTAAGTTGAAAAAAAGTAAAAATATTAAATATAAAATTTTAGAAAAATAATTTTTGGTAAAAGAAAAAATTTATTCATATTTAGTAAACACGTGTGTAAAATATCAACACTAATTATTAATTAGAATCACTATCAGTCTCTTCATCACTATCATCATGAACATCATTATCATCACCAAAATTATCATCATCGTTAGTATCATTATCATTATTATCATCATCATTATCACCATCATTATCAGCATTAACACTATCATCTTCATTGTTAGAATTAGCGAAAACTAAATCTCGAGCTAACTGCGGTAAAATGGTTTGTCTTTTCTCATATTTCCTGCCATGTGTGATATAATTGGGTCCGAGCTAAAAAGAAACCTATTAAATATATCTTCATTAGACTTTTCTCGACTACATTTACGTGAAAAATGTTCTCTGTAGTTCTTAAAGTCCTTGTTTCGGGCTTCCTGTGCTTCCTCAGATAGCTGTCCAATCGGCAAGAGTGCGTTTTCTATTATTTCAGGACCGTGAATTAAAAATTTGTGTAACGTAGGCGGCATGTAATACCATGGATATTTTTCTACAAAATACATAGCAGTATTTTTGGTGAAACTTCGGAAACGTTCTGTATTGATTTTCTGACTGCAGGATACAACAATCAGTGTTGTGTGCAACATGTTTATTAGATCAAAGTCTATTTTTGTTATTTCCGCAGAAAGTTGTGCGTGTTAAAAAAACGCCTGGCTGTATTACCATCATTGGAATTACCAAAGCCAGGTTTTGGTTGGTCAATAATCAGGCCGGTTTTTTCTTTAAACTCCTTTTGAATGCGCGATTTTGTTTCAGCTACAACATTTTTTTCAAATTCTGTCATTGCTCTGTACTTTTTAATTGGGAGTTTGTATGCTAGATGGAGAATGCACTCAAAAAACCTAATCCATCCATGAAGAATAGATAACCCAAACTGTAAGTTTTCTGTGTTTACAGGTCTTTCAATCATTTCCTGTACTAAATTAAACTGTTTAGTGGTTGCATTACAAATGTAACAATTTTGGGTGGATAAAGTTTCCGTAATTGCATTGCATACTTTCCCGTCAATCATCACCAACATTAGAATGTGGCTAACTTTTACTGATCTTTCTCCAACTGACACAAATGAATCTAATAAACACTTTTGTTCTTCTAATACTCTTTCTTTTTTACGCTTACAGAGTGAAGCAGTTTCTTTAGTGAACTCAATTTTAAGTGGTCTGCAAAATCTAGTAGAAGATGGTCGAGGGTTTTGCCATATTATTTTATTCTTGCAAACCATTTTAAGTGGTACAAGGGAAGTAATAAAAACTGAACAATCATTTGCATCTGGCCCAAGAAATGCTTGCTTATATGGACTGTGCCCGGAGCTTCCATCAAAGCCCCACTTACAATACAAAACGATTTGAGATATCTCTGTATTGTCTAAGGAATCAATAATAGATTTCTGCAGTAAAATAAGACGTTGAACGGTATGGTTTAGAAGAGCTTGCAGACTAACTTGGGCAGAAATTTCGCTAATTTTTATGTATTCTTTTCTAGGATAGCATTCTGCTTTAGCCTTTTGAATAATGGTGTACGAAGGAAACTTTTCTGGCGCAACTTTTCGAATGACGTTATATGCATGTCTTGATAGCTTTCCTTCTACCAAGACACCTAGAGCTTCTTCAGCACTCAGTTTTTTTGGTTTTTCCTCTTTGAGCATGTTTCTGTACGTTATAGCTTTAGTTGGCGATGTTATAAGTTCTTTTATTATTTTGGATGCTGCAGCTTGACCAGACTTTCTAAATGACATTTGTGTAGCATGAGCTAACACCGATAAACTTGTGTTCTGCCTTAATTTCTTACATTTCTTAGCTTTTGTTTTTTCGCTGCTCTCTTCAAAAGAAAGCTTTCTTCGCCCGCCTAATGTACATGGTGGAGGAACAAATGATGTCGATGCATCCAACCAATTATTATTTTGCTGTAAAAAGCGCTCCTTATGCCTGTTACTTTTTTGCCATCGGGTTTCAAACGATTGGATAAAACTATTGAATCTTGAACTAAAATCTGTCATATCAGAAGGACAAATGCGTTGAATAATTTCTTTCTTAAGAAAACTAATTTTAGCTTTATGACTTTTAATGTCTGCATTTATAATAATATTACAAAGCTCTCGATGTGATATGAAAATTGTTGCACGACTAGTCCCTGAAACATTTTAAACAGTCTTAATGGAATTTCCTTTTAATTAAAACCGATTACCGAATACAACGAACATCACTTATAACAACAGAAATTTTTGCTAAAACATCAAAATACATACTGAAACGCAAAACAACACCACAACTAAAATAAAAATAAATCGACTAGGTCGAATTTCAAATAATCTAATCAGCATTAATATTAATAATCTCTTAAATTTATATATATGCAAACAAAACGTATTATAAAAACAATATTTAAAATAATGTTTGTAGGGTATACATAATAAAAAATTACCACAGTAATGAAAATGAACATGTCTTATTAAAAAATTTAAGTGCATATACGTGACTTCATCATACTCACGCGTACATCTCTAATTAAACAAAACAGATTGTCAATAACAATAATAACAAAAATAATAAACAATAAAGAATAACAAAATAAAAAAAAAAATGTAATAACAAAATATATGTATATTCATTTTATTTCAAACAGCGCGAGTCTTTTCATAAAATCTTATTTTAAAGAAAGGCGCGCCAGTATGCGCAAACTTTTTTTTGTTAAAATAAGAGCCTAAATATTTTACTTTTGTTATTATAAAGTTTAAAAACAAACAACTACAAACATTTTTAGTTATTATCCATCAAAAGTAGAAAATACTCCAAATTTGGAACATTACAAAATATAACAACAAAAACACTTGGACAAAAATAATCAAAAAAATTTTTTTTATCCATATACTTAAATACCTGAAGTTGAAGGTTCCATCATTAAATTTTAGCTTTTAAAAGTTTTGAGCAAAAAATAAATTACTTTAATTGTGTTTAATTTTAACTTTTTTCACTTTATCCAAAATTAGAAAAAATGCATCCACTTTGACAGTATACTGCTGAAAAAGTATTCAACTTAGAATAACGATTTTAGTTCTAGTGAGGTAGAATTTTGTCTTCTTTTACCCGGTACCAAATTTAATAAAAAAAATAATTATTCTAAAAAATCAATTAAGCGCCACTTTGAACACGATTCAACCCAACGTGCTCCGTGTAATGGATATATTGTAGTCTTAAGAGTTGATGTGTCCTTTTGAGGTTCAATTTTGGTGGATATATCAATAGGTTGATAAATCCGGCTCGATGAGGACCATGTACAGATGCAGACTTTACTCAAGTTGAAGGACCAGAGTTGAATACTTAGCCAGAATTCTCCAAATAAAACCAAGTAGAATTGAATTGCCAAGTAGAATACTTTTATTTAGATTTTTCTCGTTTGACTGCTAAGTCTTAACTAACAAAATGGTTTTTGGTAGGAATTATTCAAATACATTTCTTTACAATTTAGTACAAATATAATGGCCTCAACGCCCTCTGGTTATAAAATTCAATTTATAGCGAATAGGGTTTCCCCATATGAACAACAAGATTTTAAACTAAATAATCAAAAAACTAAAAAAGAATAAAAACGATACAAGTTTAATGTACGAGAATCAGTCGATTATGAAATCTTATAAGATACGTGTTCCCCTTGCTTAATATTAAGATTAACATAAAGAAATGTGTTTCTCATTCTGTCGACGTTCTCTCAGATATTATATCAGATATTATCTCAGGTGGAGACCCTGTGTAAGATTTCCAGCATTTCTTGTGTCAAAACGACTTTGATTAATAGTAAGTTTAACTGAACGATGTCCAATGTTGTTTATAGATTTATGAACGTAGAACAAAAGTTTTTTTTTCGTACAAACCATGTATTGGTGAAATATTTTTACAATAATCCTTAAACAATGATATAGTACTGTGTGTAAGAGTTAAATTAAAAACAGATTTAAGAGCTTTATTTTGAACTGCCTGCAGTGATTTTAGTTCATTACTATTTTTATATGCATAAATAATTGCAAGGAACTCGAGACGGCTATGTATTATAAATTAATACATTAGCATTTTTGTGCTTGTACTTAATTTTCTCTTCAATTTATAAAGCATCCCGGAGGCTGAAGCTATTTAAGACTTTAAATATACCATATGAGCAACCCATGACAAACTGCTTGTCAAAACAACACCCAAGTATTTTATTTCATGTTCTTCATTTACTATCTCCCAGTTGACGAACATAGCGAATTTATTATTCATAACTTGAGAATGAGGTCTAATACGTAATAATTTTGTCTTATTAGCATTTAGTGCAAGTCGATTTAGTCTTGCAAATTAAAATAATAAAGATGAATATCGTTCCATTTGAGTTTTGACTACCAAATCAAATTTATAAGGATACAAAATCGATACATCATCAGCAAACATAAAAATTAAACCATCAAGTCCAATATTATTGATATCATTAAGATACAACATAAAAAAAGAGATCCTAAGACACTGCCCTGCGGCACACCGCACTTCACAGACACAATAGATATTTTCTGTCCAAAAACATCAAAAATATTGTTTTCTGTTTGTTAAAAAAAACTCAATCAGTTTAAGTTCCGCTCCGAAAACGCAGTAATATTAAAGTTTTTCGATTAAAATTTTGTGATCTACCAGGTCAAAAGCTTAACTGAAATCATAAAATATAGCCTTGATCCAGACCATTGCAAACAGTATTAACAACACTGACAACTGACTCGTCAATACCACTGCCCTGAACAAATCCAAATTTATTTTTGTACTAGCTTTTAACCCGCTACTTCGTTAGCGCCCCTTTTTCTTATGTGGACATATTTTTACGCCAAAGTTTATGTTTCTAGGTTTAAACCCGCTACTTTGTAAAGGGACGATTTGTACCTCTAAACATTCGTACTTCGAAAAATTTTATTTGTATTTTTTAGATACGTTACGAATGTGATATTTTTTTATTTCAATGTTTATTGGTTTAATAGATAGATGGCGTGGTAAAAAAGTTTTAAAATACAGGTCTACTCCCCAAAAGGGTCTAATTTCAAAAAAGTACCAGACACCTAACCGCTTATTATTTTAATGAACATCAGGTTAGGGAATTTCCCGTTTTAGCCTTTTTTACCCTTTAACCATAAAAATTTCCAAAACTCCCATCATAGGTAATCGATTTCGCGAGAGGCCAACCTCCAGGGCAAATTTCAGCATTTTACTTCAGGCGTTTAGGTCGTGCGATGATGAATCAGGCAGTAACTTTACAATTTTATATTATATAGGTAGATGAAGAAAAAGGTTTTAAAAAAAACATTCGAATTTCGAAACGCATCAAATTTGTATTTGTATTTTTTAGATAAGTTACGAATGTGATATATTTTTTATTTTAATGTTTATTGGTTTAAAAGATAGATGGCATATCAAAAAAGTTTTTAAAAATACAGGTTTTACCCGTTTACTCCTTATTTCAAAAAAGTGCTAGACACCTGTCCGCTTATTTTTAATAAACAAGAATAGGTATTAAATTTTTTTGTATCTCCTTTAGCTTAGCAGATATGAGGTCAGCGTGATCGATTTTGTGAAAGGCCTGCCTCAGGTCCAAATGTCAACTTTTTAGCTTCAGGCGTTTAGGCTGTGCGATGAAAATAAATAGATGAAGAAAAAATATCTTAAACGTTCGAATTCAGAAAAAGTACAAAATTTTCACTTGGCATTTTTTAGATAAGTTACGAATTTTATATAATTTTTATTTCTATGTGCATTGATTTCAACGGTAGATGGGGGACAAAAAAGAACCAAAATTCAGGTTTTACACTTTGAGTCCCTAAAAGAGCCGAATTTCGAAATAGTACCAGACACCTGTTCTCTTTTTTTATTTAGTTAACAACAATAAAAGCACAAAATAAAGTACAAAAAAGTACCAAAAATTGCCTCTTACAGATGCTCATTCAACGCTTTGCTTGTTTAATTTTATGTTTGTAGCTGCAAAACTAACAAAAATTCAATAAGTAACTGTTGGCAAACAATACAGTACGAAAAAGTACCAAAAACCACTCTTACAGATTCTCATTCACTTGGGAACAGGCATGTTTGATTCTATGTTTATAGGTCCAATTTTAACGGAAATTCAAAAAGTAACAGGTAAAGAATAAAAAGTACCAAAAAGCCCCTCTTACAGATTCTCACTCACTCAGGGCATTGCATTTTTAATTTTATGTTTGTAGATCCAATATTAACGAAAATAAAAAAGGTACCAGTTAAAAAACGAAAAAGTGCCAAGAAGATCCCTCTTATAGGTTCTTGTCCACTCAGGACATTTAATGTTGAATTTTATGATTTTAGGTCCAATACTAACGGAACTTCAAATAGTAACAGTTAAAGACCAAAAGGTACCAAGAAGCACCTCTAGCAGATTTTGATTTACTCAGGAGCTTGCATGTTTAATTTTATGTTCATAGGTCCAATATTAACGAAAATTAAAAAGTACCAGTTAAATAACGAAAAAGTACCAAAAAGATCCCTCTAACGAATTCTCATTCACTCAGGACCTTGCATGTTTTATTTTATGTTAATAGGTCTCATTTTAACGAAAATTAAAAAAGTACCAGTTAAAGAATGAAAAAGTACCAAAAAGATCCCTCTAACAAATTCTTATTCACTCAGGACTTTGCATGTTTAGTTTTATGTTTCTAGGTCTAATACTAACGGAAATTAAAAAAGTACCAGTTTAAGATCAAAGAATACCAAAAAGTACCCTCAAAGGTTCTTATCCACTCAGGACATTGCATGTTGAAGTTTATGTTTCTAGGTCCAATATTAACGATAATTAAAAAAAATTGTCAGTTGTGGAACCAAAAACCTAAAGTAAGATATAAAATTTCCCGAATTTCCACTTTTTGGTACTTTTTTTCTCCCCATTGAAGCATAAAAAATTTCAATATTGTAGTAGGAGCCCATAATTTAATACGTATTTGTCAATGAATAAAAAAAAAATGTTTTGTAAAAAAGTACCAAAAATAGTAACGGTTTTTACCCCCTAAACGTCAAAATTTCGAAAAAGTACCAAATTTGTATTTGGATTTTTTAGATAAGTTTCAAATGTGATATAACCCTTATTTCTATGTTTATTAGTTTAAAAGATATATGGGATGACAAAAAAGTACCAATATACAGATTTTACCCGTTTACTCCGTATTTCCCCTTTTTGGTACTTTTTTTCTCCCCATTGAAGCATGAAAAATTTCAATAATGTAGTGGGAGCCCATAATTTAATACGTTTATGTCAATAAATAAAAAAAATGTTTTATAAAAAAAGTACCAAAAATAGTTACGCTTTTTACCCCTTAAACGTCCGAATTTCGAAAAAATACCAAATGCGTATTTGGATTTTTTAGATAAGTTTCAAATGTGGTATAACCCTTATTTCTAGGTTTATGCATTTAAAAGATAGATGGGGTGACAAAAAAGTACCAAAATGCAGGTTTTACCCGTTTACTCCCTTAAAGGGCTGAATTTCCAAAAAGTACCAGACACCTGTCCGCTTATTTTTCTAAAGAACAACGAAAAGTATAAATTTTTTTTGTATCTTTTTTAGTTTTAGAGATATAAGGTTACCGAATTTACCCGTTTTTGCCCTTTTTTACCCCCTAAACATTCGAATTTCCAAAAATCCCGTCTTAGTGGATCGATTTGGGGAGAGACCAACCCCTGGTCCAAATTTCAAGTTTTTAACTTCAGGCGTTTAGGCTGTGCGATGATGAATCAGTCAGTCAGTAACGTTACAATTTTATATATATATAGATAATAGCGATTCTTTATCAAGAAACCCCCTCAACTGAGAGTGAATTATTTTTTCAAATACTTTATCAATAACTGTAAATAAATACACAGGAATACTATTTTAGTACTGATTTATATCAATAAATTCATAGCCTTATATACTATTTTTGAAATCTTAAAACTAAGTGAAACTAAAGGAAAAGCATAAACTAAAATTAATAATAGAACTAAAAGATAAGAATTCCATTAAATATTTAAAATGCAGATAAGGGTGTTTTTAGGTACAAACACTGATAATATGTTTGCCATAGATATAACGTTATTTCATAAACAAAGATATGTACCTAAATACAAAGTGTCATGTAACATACATATGCTCATTATTTTTACTATTGAAAATCATATTCATATTTAAAACTATTTTTATTACCATAAACTAAGATAAGTACAAAAAATCTTTAATCCTAAATAAACATAAACCTAAAACAAATTGTTATTTAAAATACAAATGCTCTTATTTATACTATTGAAGATTATGTTCATCTTTGAACATTCTGCCGGCCGGAAAGTGAGGCGGGAACTGCGAAATCTATCTGTATCTGTATTAATTTTAATGAAGATTATTAACATAATTATTAGTGCCACCAGTATGATGACTAAAGATGAATGCCCACTGATTGCATGGAAGCGCAATTGCCTTAGCTCAATTTGGGTTGACTGGAGTCTTTTCAGCTGCATGGACAAGTCGTCGAGTTGTGTCAAGTTGGAAATATGAACTTTCAGTGGTTTAGCGTGCCAGGAGATAAGTTCACTCACATTTTTGTTCCACATGATGTTTCTGGCTGTAATCTCTGCATTGGACGTAAATTTTCTTGATGCATCTAGGAAAATTTGTGGGGATTTCGCCGTGCATCCTGATTTTAGTGTTAAAATGCCTTGGAGTGGCAGAGTTAGCCAGTGTTGATAACCTTCACCACAACTTACTTCAATGTCTATATTTTCAGTCACTTTGTACAGCCAACAATTTTCTTTACGAAGTTTATGCCAAGTGTTTTTATTTTCGATATGTTTAAATTTGCAATCGGCTTTCTGTTGACCTTTCAGAGCTGACATTTCACATGCCTTATTTGTAGCAGGTATCCATGCCCAGTTCTTATTGCACATGTATTTATCCAAAATCTGTTTGCAACTATCTAAATCTGACTGAGACATCATTGAGTAAACACTCTTTCCAACGTTGTATATTATATAGTCGGCCTCAATTATTGGTATGATCGTCGCATTCCTTTTACTTAGAGGTATAGGAATTATTTTATATATATCTGACGAGTCAGAACTTAATAGAGGAATTTCAGCTTTGATTATTAATCGTCCATCTAATATAACACCTTTGGCTATCAACAAACCATATATTTCTTTCAAAGAAGTTTCGTTGCACCCGCTTGGAAGTGTAAGTTTTCCTGGTAATTGACTCTGAATTTTGTCTAACTCTTGCTGTAATTGAACAGGTTGTAGAAGCTGTGGATTGACATGACCATGATTTATGTCAATTAATAAATTAATTATAGAATTTTGTGTAGTTTCGCAATCGTCAATCATCATGTAAAGCTGTGTCACCAGTTTTTGGAATGCTGACGTTAATCGTTCAGTTGCTAATGTCTTCGATACATCGGTATAAAATTGTTGTAGTTGTCTTGCCATTATTTGAAAGTTATTATTAACCTCGTCCTTAGTTTTCTTGACTATATTTACGGTGGAATTTATAATAGATGTTTGTTGTTTGGTTAGTTGCACCAAATCATCCTGGTTATCTAAAAGATTTCTCATATTTTCTTCCATCTGTTTCTTATCCTGGGCATCCATCATTCCAAAAAGTATATGGTAGAGAGATCCAACGAATTCAAATGGTGCTCTTTTTGTTCTTTTCTGGCTGATTAGCAATTCATTGTTCCGTTTTAAAGTATTGTATCTTCGGATCATTGTATTAGTAATCTGTTTACATACATCTTCATAATAGTTTAATTTAGAACACGTTTTCTGTAATTCTCTTAATGGAGTTTGAATTCCGCTTACTTCTTCAAAATATGAAGTCAAGTCGTAATATATAACTAGATTCCATTTGGAGTTTATCCTGTCTAGTTTTCCGATGTTATCAAAATACATTGCTGTTTGAGTATCGATCGCAAATACCGTTGCTCCAATGGTTCCATATAGTTTTTGTGGTGCCATTTGCACCTGTCCCATTATCATTAGCAGTAGAAAAAGAAACAAATAATTTCTTGGTGAAACGTACTGCTTGTCTATACTCTTCATCGTTGATGATTTTGTGACATTAATTTTATATGTGTTATTTTCCACAGAATCGTAAATATTTGACGTTATTAAAGGGCAAAGTTTATGAATAGGCCGTTTGATATTGCCATTCTGCACTTTTAACGTAACTACTCGTACGTTACCATCCTCACCTTTGTGGACTTCTACTATTCTTCCCAAGGGCCATTTACACGGATGAGTTGCTTCATTTTATATTAGCACTATCTGATCCTTTTTTAGGTTTTCTTGAGCATGTTTCCATTTGTACCGCTGTTGTAATGTGGCCAAGTATTCTTCTTTCCATCGTTTCCAAAAATTTTGCTTCATTTTTTGAATCAGCTTCCATTTATTCAGAGAGGATATATTTGATTCGTACCTTGGTTCTGCGACATCACTTATTTGATGTCCAATAAGAAAATGCCCTGGCGTTAATGTAGTTTCTTCTTGTGGACTACTACTCAGGCTGTATAATGGTCTTGAATTTAGAACCGCTTCAATCTGTGCTAACAGTGTACTCATTTCTTCATAAGTTAACTTTACATCACCGACTACCCTATTTAAGTGGTGTTTCATAGACTTAACTCCAGCTTCCCAAATTCCTCCAAAGTGAGGGGCTGCCGGGGGAATAAATTTCCATTCTATTTTTTCTGCTGCTAACACTGGCGCCACTTCCGCATTATCTTGGATCACTTTTTTGAAGTCTTTGTCGAGTTTTCTTGATGCTCCAACGAAGTTTGTACCATTATCAGAGTAAATTGCCTTACATTTTCCTCGTCTGCTAAAAAATCGTTTCAATGCTGCCAAGAAAGAATCTGTTGTCATATCTGTAACTGCTTCCAGATGAATGGCTTTTGTAGAGAGACAAACGAATATGGCTACGTATCCTTTAAATGTTTTTTGACCTCTTCCTTTAGAACACTTCATTTGATATGGACCGGCGTAGTCGACCCCAGTAAATGAAAATGGATGAGATTCTGTTACACGATATTTTGGTAAGTTACCCATTATCTGACTGCTCGTACGTTGGTTATATCGTGTACATTTGGGACAATATCTTATACACTTCTTGATGATACTTCGGGCTCCGATAATCCAATAATTTCTTCTTAGCGTGCATTCCATCAGTCGATTGCCTCCATGTAATGTTATTTTATGAATGTGCTGAACTAAAAGATCAACTAACTTCGACTTTTGCAGAACTATTGGATGTTTATGGTTGTAGGTAAGCGAAGATAGTTCTAGTCTTCCACCGACTCTTAAAACACCATCACTATCTAAGAACGTGTTTAGCGTCGCCAACTTGCTTCTTCTATCAATTTGCTTGCTTTTTTTTATTGTATTGATCTCTTCCGCAAATTCCTCTTGTTGTTGATACCTTATGATGTTTAGATGTACTAACTCTAACTCTTTTACTGTTAAGTAAGCTTTTTTTTTCAAAATTCTTTTGTTTTATAGCGAACCGCCGTACATACGCTACGATTCTTATCAATTTTACATAGCTGGATATTTTATATATTAGTGTTTTAAAAAATGATCTTCTTTCTGCATTGTTACCGTTGCAATAATTGTTTTTTCTGGTACTAGTTGTTTCCTATTTTGACAACCGTTTTCTGATAACCATGCTGGCCCATTCCACCACAGATTGAATTTTAAAAGTTTTTCTGGAGAAATGCCTCTTGATGCTATATCAGCGGGATTTTCGTTGCTATCCACATGGTTCCAAACTGCTTTAGGTAAGAGTTTACGGATTTCTAAAACTTTATTTCTAATAAATTTGTTTTTATTTTTATTATTTTGTATCCAACCTAGTGTTATAGTGGAGTCACTCCAAGCAAAAACTTTTACGTTGAAATTTGTTGTATTTATAACCTTGTTCATTAATTTTGCTAACAAGTTTGCCGCGCATAGCTCGAGCTTTGGTAAAGTTTTCCGGTGCTTAACTGGGCTTACTCTGCTCTTAGCCGCCAACATTGTTATATATGACCCTTTTTTAGCATATACTACACTTGCGAAAGCTTTCCCTGAAGCATCTGCAAATCCATGAAGCTCCCACAGCTCTGTATTGTTCACCTTTATCCATCTTGGAATTTTTATTTCTTCAACTTTAGAAAGATTTTCTTCTAATTCAATCCACTCCTTGGACAATTCTTCAGTTAATAATTCATCCCAGTCTTTATTTAGTAACCATAACTTTTGTACAAATAACTTGATTCTTACAGTTATTGGTGTTAGCCATCCCATTGGATCAAATATCCTTGCCATCTTTGATAAAACTATCCTTTTTGTAATAACTTTTGTTTTATCATAATTTATTTTAAATAAAAACTCATCTTTAGTAGGGTTCCAGTGTAAACCTAATGTTTTTATTGTATCTCCTTCCTCTATCTGTATCACTTCATGTTTTTTAGAAACTTCATCATGATTTATTATATCCTGACAATTTGACAGCCACTTACGCAAATGAAATCCATATTTCTTTAATTCTTCTGTAATGTTTTGTTTGTAATTTTTACATTCTTCAATTGTATTTGCTCCCGTTAGAAGGTCATCCATATAAAAATCACACTTGATTATGTCTCTTATTTTTATATTTTCACATTTTTCTGCTATGTGTTGTAGGGCCATTGTTGCTAAAAATGGTGCACAAGCTGTTCCATATGTAACAGTTGTTAATTGAAATTCTTTTATTGGTTTATTTCTATTTTCACGCCATAGAACTATTTGATATTCTTGATCTTCTTCTGCTATCTTTATCTGTCTATACATCTTTTCTATATATCCTATTATTACATATCTCCACAATCTCCATTTTAGTAAAATCTCAAAGAGATCTTTTTGAATTCTAGGACCGACCATTAGAACATCATTTAAGCTGCGCCCATTTGTTGTTTTTGCTGAACCATCGAAAACTACTCTGACTTTTGTTGTTAAGCTATCTTCTCTAATCACAGCTTGATGTGGTAAATAATATTTTCCTTCTCTTTTGGTAATTCTTTCTTTCATGTGGTCTAATTTGATGTATTCCTGCATAAATTGAATATAATCTTTTTGCAGTCCTGGATTTCTATCAAGCTTCTTCTCCAAATTTAAGAATCTGGCCAAAGCTTGCTTACGAGAATTTCCTAGCTGATTTTCTTCTTGAAACGGAAGCCTCGTTTTGATCTTACCATCTTCATCTCGTGTGGTGTTCCTTTGGTAGTGCTGAATACTTTTATCAGACTCATTCTGAGATTCGACTTCGATCATATCTTCTGTTTCCCAGAATTTTTCAAAATTTGTCTTCATAGCGGTGATTACTTTGTTTTTATGTGGGAATGATTTTAATACTCCTGATAATATCCAACCCAATTTTGTAGCTTGAGCTAGAACTTTATCATTTTTATGGATTCCTTCTTCTAAAATATTTGAGTAAACATCGCTGCCTAACACCATGTCTATTCTATCTGATTTGTTGAAATTCGGATCTGCTAATGTGTAATTTTTCCAGTCATCATTATTGTATTTAAATGACTTATCTGGAATCGCTGCCGATAATTTGTTGCGGACTAGTGCTTCAATCATAAGTTTCTCATCGCTAAGAAACCTGGGTCGCATTTCTAAATATACCTTTGATTTTGATCTACCAACAATTGTATCTCCAAGACCATGCAGTTGAGTTTTTTCTTTTAATCTTGGTAGTTGTAAGACTTGTGCTGCTTCTTCAGAAATAGTTGTTTTCTGCGATCCTTGATCTATTAGCGCTCTTAACGTTATAAAATTACCATCTAATGCTTTTACTCTTATTTGAGCGGTTGCTAACAACACTGTTGTATTTTTTTCTTGCTCGGTCATCATATTTATGCTTGTTTCTGGACTTTTCGTTTCTTTTTTAAAATCTTCAACATGAAGAAGCGTGTGATGATATTTACCACATGTTTTACAGTTTTCTGAATTACTTGCACATTTTTTATCTAATTTATGGCTCATACATCGGTAACATATTTTATTTTTTCTTATAAAGCCTCTTTTTTCCATAATTGTTAATGCTTGAAACTTTTTGCAGCTTATCAACTCATGATTTGTTAGTTTACAAAATTCACAAGACTTTTGTGATGTGTGAAATGCATTTGACTGCTTCTGGTTTGATTTAAAGCTGTTGTGTTTTTTGCTTCTACATGCTTCTAGAGCTTGATACTGTTGTTCCAAAAAAAGCCACACATCTTCTAGTGTTTGTATGTCTTTTGTTTTCTTTACGCTTTGTTCATATAGACGTACCCCATCTCTATCCAATTTACGAACCATTATTCTTGCGATAAAAGGTTCAGCATCATCAATTTTTATATTAAGTCCTTTTAATGCTTGAACACATTC
The DNA here is from genome assembly GCA_943735925.1 of Pollenia amentaria. Lineage (NCBI taxonomy): Eukaryota > Metazoa > Arthropoda > Insecta > Diptera > Polleniidae > Pollenia > Pollenia amentaria. Next base: position 14,804,859 of record OX031011.1, read on the forward strand.
ATTTGTTGTATCCAACAATTGCTTTACACTAAAAGCTGACTCAGTATTTACCATTGGATGATCAAGGATCTTATCTACTTGTGTTGTAAATAGCAATCTCTTGTTTTCATACCTTGACTTCAAGATATTCCATGCTGCTTCATAATTAGCGTCCGTCACTTTCAAGTGTTGAATAAGTCTTCCAGCCTCTCCTCTGACGTAGTTTTTTAACCGATACATTTTTTCTGCGTTAGAAAAATTATGCTGGCTATGCACAAGATTTTTAAAAAGGTCATAGAATGAAGGCCATTCAGCTACGTTTCCAAAAAACACTGGAGTTTTTATATCTTCCAATTTGACGGAATTATAAATTGTATTTGTTTCAGCTTTTTCTAGTGCAACCATTATTTGTTTCAGAGTTATTCTGTATTCACGAGCAACGTTTTCAAATTCTTCTTCTTCTGCCTCATCGTTCTCAATTACTTTGCTCATGTTTGCATACTCCTTCTTTATTTCTTGGAAACAGTCTTCTAGCTCCGTCTTTGTTATTGATAATTCAGTTCTTTTATTGTTGTTGATCTCCTCAAGCGCTTCGTCCATTAATTCTTGTAGACTATTTATTTTCCTTTTAAATTTTCGTTTTAGCGATACGTGATTACTATTGCTTGGGTTTTCATCTTTGAGGTTATCTTCTACATTTTTTTTAGTAGTTGTTGCTATTTCGAGGTGTTTTTCATCAGATTCTCTCTCATCTAACATTCCAAAGGCTTCTTCAATCACAGTATTAATCGCGCCAAAATAATTTTTTTTAAAATACTGTTCGTCTTCTATTCCCAGTGCGATTAATTTTTTATTATTTGATTCGAACTCAACTTGAATTTTATTCAAACGTTTTCTTTTCTCGTCAATCTGCACTGACCGAAATCTTCCTTCGGCAATTTTCTCTCGAAGCGATATGGACTCTTCGCCAAGTTCTTTCTGATGTTCCAATAGCTTTGGTTTTGACATATTAATTTATGTATATGTTTTACGCGTTTATTACACTTTTTCCGATGTCTAAGCCTCGGTTACGCTTTTGTTTCCGATGTTTAAGCCTCGGTTACGCTTTTAATATTTTTTCCGATGTTTAAGCCTCGGTTACGCTTTTGATATACAACTTCTGAGTCTCTTACCACTGGTGGGGGAAAACAAAGAACAGTTTTTATTTTACTCTATTTTAGAGTTTAGAATTCAGTTTTAAATTCTTTAATATTTTATTAATCTGATTCAAAGTTCTCAGAGCCTCTTACCACTGGTGGGGGAAAACACTGAGAAAAAATTCGAAGGACCAAAATGTAAATAAATACACATGAATACTATTTTAGTACTGATTTATTTCAATAAATTCATAGCCTTATATACTATTTTTGAAATCTTAAAACTAAGTGAAACTAAAGGAAAAGCATAAACTAAAATTAATAATAGAACTAAAAGATAAGAATTCCATTAAATATTTAAAATGCAGATAAGGGTGTTTTTAGGTACAAACACTGATAATATGTTTGCCATAGATATAACGTTATTTCATAAACTAAGATAAGTACCTAAATACAAAGTGTCATGTAACATACATATGCTCATTATTTTTACTATTGAAAATCATATTCATATTTAAAACTATTTTTATTACCATAAACTAAGATAAGTACAAAAAATCTTTAATCCTAAAAAAACATAAACCTAAAACAAATTGTTATTTAAAATACAAATGCTCTTATTTATACTATTGAAGATTATGTTCATCATTGAACAATAACAGAAAGTAATGCTATATGTCGATTTGAGATTGAACTCCAGCAAAATGGGTTCAGTAGAATCAGAGCTATGAATCAAAATGTGGAACCACCACTCCAAAAAAGTTGATAATTTTGTTACAAAAACTAACATAACTGGTGAAATAATGTACGGAATAATATAAAATTTTGCACAACTTCGTTTAATATGACTGAAAATTACAGTGCTAAATTTCATGACGATATAAACGGTAAATCCGTAATAAATAATGCCATAATAATCAAATTTGGTATGTTACATTTTTATAAGACTAGAAAACTCTGGTAAATTTCGTAAAGATCAGTCCATAATTTACCATAGGCCCCATATAAGCCGTACTTTTAAAAAACCGTTATTACGCCTTAAATCGCTATAAACATTGCAATATTAATAAAATGTGGTATATCACAGTTTTATAAGACTAAAAATCACACTGCTTAAATGTCTTGAAGATCGGTCCATAATTTACTATAGGCCCCATATTAACCCCACTCCCCGAAAACAGTTAAGTACGCCTAAAACCGTAATAAACACAATGTCAAATTTAATGAAGATCGGTTCATATTTTCCCATATGCCCTATGCCTACTTTCGGAAAACACTTTAGTACGCCTAAAATCTTAACAAAAAAATACTATCGCAATAAAACTAACGTCACAGTTTTATAGGACAAGAAATCATAGTGCCGAAGATCGTGAAGATCGGTCCATAAATTACTATAGGCCCCATATAATGTCCACTCTCGGAAAACAGTTAAGTACGCCTTAAACCATAATAAACAACGCTATCAAACTAAATATTTCACAGTTTTATATGCCAAGAAATTCTACTGCCAAATTTCATAAAATCGGTTCATAAGTTACCCTAGGCCCCACATAAACCCTGCTGCCGGAAAAGAGTTTAGTACGCCTAAGACCATAATAAATAATGCTATCATAATAAAATTGAGAACGTCACGGCTTTATTGGACTTTATCGCAATGCTAATTTTCGTGATGATCGGAAAACAGTTTAGTACGCCTAAAATCGTATCAAATAATACAAAGGTAATTAAAATTAGTACGTCACAGTTTCATAGAACTAGAAATCACATTGTCAAATTTGGTGAAGCTCAGTCCATTATTTACTATTGGGCTCATATAAACCCTACTCTCGGCAAAAAGTTTATTACGCGCTAAGCTAGGGTTGCCAGTTTTGAAATTAGAGAAATCAGTACATAAGAGTAAAACATCCGTACAATTGGAAAAAAACAGTACATACTTTTTAATATAAAATTATATTTTGGTAAATAAAAAGCTTTCATCCTTTTTAAAACAAAACTGGACTTCTTTGTATAAATTGCCCATACAGTATTTATTGCTTACTAGCATATTTTCCCATATGCCCTATGCCTACTTTCGGAAAACACTTTAATACGCCTAAAATCTTAACAAAAAATACTATCGCAATAAAACTAACGTCACAGTTTTATAGGACAAGAAATCATAGTGCCGAAGATCGTGAAGATCGGTCCATAAATTATTAAAGGCCCCATATAATGTCCACTCTCGGAAAACAGTTAAGTACGCCTTAAACCATAATAAACAACGCTATCAAACTAAATATTTCACAGTTTTATATGCCAAGAAATTCTACTGCCAAATTTCATAAAATCGGTTCATAAGTTACCCTAGGCCCCACATAAACCCTACTGCCGGAAAAGAGTTTAGTACGCCTAAGACCATAATAAATAATGCTATCATAATAAAATTGAGAACGTCACGGCTTTATTGGACTTTATCGCAATGCTAAGTTTCGTGATGATCGGAAAACAGTTTAGTACGCCTAAAATCGTATCAAATAATACAAAGGTAATTAAAATTAGTTCGTCACAGTTTCATAGAACTAGAAATCACATTGTCAAATTTGGTGAAGCTCAGTCCATTATTTACTATTGGGCTCATATAAACCCTACTCTCGGCAAAAAGTTTATTACGCGCTAAGCTAAGGTTGCCAGTTTTGAAATTAGAGAAATCAGTACATAAGAGTAAAACATCCGTACAATTGGAAAAAAACAGTACATACTTTTTAATATAAAATTATATTTTGGTAAATAAAAAGCTTTCATCCTTTTTAAAACAAAACTGGACTTCTTTGTATAAATTGCCCATACAGTTTTTATTGCTTACTAGCTTAACCCAGTGCGCTTCGCTTCCCTCATTAAAATAATATATGTTATTTTTTTAATACAGAACTCGTGCATTGCCTATGAAGTTATTTGTACCAAGTTTGATTACTCCTATTGTTACCATTCACCAGTTGCGCAGAAATGTGTCTGTATTGAAGTTATCCCTTCTATATCTACAATAAGGCAGTGTGCCTTTTACGGATGTATATATCAAGCTATTTTTTTTCCATAATTGTACGATATAGAAAATTTATCCAAGAGATATATGTACATAATAAATAAAAATAATTAGATCAGTTAGTTCAATATTAAATGTTAAAGTGATAAATGTTTGGTTATTGTTACTCATTGTTTTTTAAGTTTTTGTTGTGTTATGCAAGTATTGTTACAGTGATAAAATAAATTTATTTGTATTATTATTATTATTTTTGTATAGATTTCCTGATGATGCTTACCAATGGTTGAATAAAAAAAAATATTTTAAACACAGACTTCGAGCCTGATTATTTACATAATTTATTTAAAAGTTAAAAGGTCTAAAGAAAAACATATTTAGTATTAGCATTTGTATGTAAGGAACCAAGATCACTTTACCACTTCCACCTTTTTTTTTTGACAGGTGTTCAGTGTCGATAGCCCAGTTATGTGTACCAAATTTGGACAACTTTTATCTTACCGTTCTCTAGATATTAATAAGTGTATTTAATGCCACGCAAACTTCAGCCAGCCCGCAAAGATTTGTCAGACGTTGTGTATTACAAACCAAGATGCATGTACCGAATTTGAAAACGTTAGCTCTTGTCGTTCTCCAGATAAAAATTAATCTACAATCTCTTTGTATGGGAGGTGCCACTTCCACAATTCCAATTCCGCCCACACCTTATCGGATATTGTGTATTGATAACTGAGATATTTTTACCTAATCTGGACACCTTAGCTCTTACCGTTCTCTAGATATACAGAAATCTATATCTTTCTATGGGAGGTTTCACGACCACTACTCCATTTTTTTAGAGAGTCTGTGTATTTATAACCCAGTGATGTCTACCAATTTTGGACAGTTTTTCTCTTACCGTTTTTTAGATATAAATAAATCTATTTTGGGCCACGCCCACTTCACCAATCACGCCCATATATTGTCAGATGTTGTGTATTGCAAACTAAGATGTTTGAACTAAATTTGGAAACTTAGGCCTTTCCGTTCTAAAGATATAAAGACAAACAGATAATTTTAATATCTTTTTAGTCTTTATTCTTATACGGTATTTGATCAATTGTTCTTTTTATATCCTGCACCACCACTAGTGGTGAATGAGGGTATTCCGTGTGAAACCTTTTTATTATACATCTAAATCCTCATAAAGTATATATATTCTGGCTCCTTGAGTAATTCTAAGTCGATTAAGCCATATCCGTTTGTCTGTCCGTCCGTTGAAAACACGCTCACTATCGAAAAACGCAAAATAAAAGAACAAACTTGGTCAAATTGCTTGTAGTTATCCTAAGCAGTTTGGATTGAAACCCAGCAATATCGGTTCAGTAGGATCAGAACTATAAATCAAAATGTGGAACCACCACCCTTAAAAAATCGATAATTTGGATACAAGAACTAACATAAATGGTGAAATAATGCACCGAATGACGAATTGCGCCAGTTCACTTTACACGACTACAAATCATACTGTTAAATTTCATTAAGATTGCTACATAATTGACCGGAAAACAGTTGAGCGGAAAACAGTTTAGTACGCCTAAAACCGCAATAAATAACGCTATCATACTAAAATTAGGTGCGTCACAGTTTTATAGGACCAGAAATAACACTGTAAAATTTTTTGAAGAGTGGTCCCTAATTTACACTAGGTCCCATATAAACCATACTTCCGGAAAACAGTTAAGTACGCCTAAACCCGTTATCAATAACGCTATCATACTTAAATTTGGTACGTCACAGTTTTATAGGACCAGAAATCACACTGTAGATCGATCCATAATTAACACTAGGCACCATATAAACCCTATTATCGGAAAACAGCTTATTTCGACTAAAACCAAATAAAGCCCACTTTGAGAAAATAATTAAATTCGCCTAAAAACCTCACAGATATAGATATTGCGGTAAAATTTCTTACTTAGAAAAATATCACGCAAATTTGTGAAATTTACTGTTAACCCTAAAACTAATTAATACACTGCTGTATTGAAATTTATTCTAATTTATTTTTTGTAATAGCAGAAATCACTCTTCAGAATTTTGGGATGATTGGTCCATAATTTACCATAGGTCCAATACCCTCCAAAAAATCCTTTTTGTTCGGATAAAACTTTTAGGAATCATGATATTTTACTCTAGCCAGTTCAAAGTTCTAACAAGAAACGCATAAAACTTTCTTATTGTCGGTTAATAATTTAATTCAGGTCTAAACCGCAACCAATTTTCATGCTGGCGTTCTTTTTATGAAGCTTAGTTAATAATATATGTATATATATGTATTTATCATTAAGAGTCCACTCCTGTTGGTGGAGGGTATCACAGATTCGGCACAGCCGAATATAGCATTCTATCTTGTTCATTCAAACACCGTTTTTTTGCCGGCTCTATGTAATATTCAGTCGGTCGTGCTCGATGAGAAAAGACGTGTTTCTTTTAACTCCGCATACGGTTCTTTTTTTTTAACATAAATTAGTTAATTTAACAAGCGAATTTGGACGCTCAATATAAAAGTGAACAATAAAAAAATAAAAAAAAAAATTAAGAAAAAAAATACAAGTAAAAAAATATACCTACATATGTATGTATGTACGCACATACATACTTGCAAATAATCTGTGCAAAAAAAATATTTATTCTTTTTTCTTTTATTATCTCGGTGTAACAACATTATACATAATAAAAAGAGCACAGTTAACAAAAATTAAAAATAAAAAAACGGTGAAAAAAACAAAAACAACTCTATATGAGTAATAACAATGAAACAACAACAAAAATAAATGATACTCATGCTAGTGTAAGCAATGTGGAAATAAATACAACAACAGAAAACAATACAAGCGTTACCATTGACAACATAAATTCGAACAAAGACGTAATGCAAAACAAACAAGAAAAAATTTGTCAAAAACCACAAGTGCAAGTTGGTATGGACAGGTATGTAACAGTGCTTAAACGTGGTCGCAGCCCTGCCTCTTCAGCTGTAGCCTCTGCCTCGAAAGTTCCATCTTTTGATAGAATAAACTCGCAAAATCGTTTTGCAATTCTGGAGGATGAATCTTCTGAAGCACCTAACGTCATAAAAACGTCAAAGCCACCCCCGATATATCTTAGAGAGCAAAACTCAAGTGAGCTTATAAAAAGTTTAATCTCGGTGATAGGTGAAAATTCGTTTTACGTAGCTGCAATCAAGCGTGGTAATATAAACGAAACAAAAATACAGGTTAATCACGAGAATGATTTTCGCAAAATAATTAATAAGTTTGAAGCACTTAAAAAAAGCTTCTATACATACCAACTGAAAAGCAGCAAAGGTCTTCAGGTTGTGATAAAGGGCATTGACTCATGCGTGGACCCAGACGAAATAAAAACATTTTTAGAAGAAAAGGGCTTCAAAATAAAAAATGTTACAAATATTAAAAATAGGGAAAAAAATCCCCAACCACTATTTCGAGTGGAGTTAGAGCCCGGCGATGTTAAGCTAAAAAAAAAATGAAACGCATCCCATTTACAGTTTAAAATACATTCTGTACAGAAAAATCACGAAAGAGGAGCCGCACAAAGGAAATGGGCCCGTTCAGTGTTTAAACTGCCAAGAATTTGGTCATACTAGGGCATACTGCCATTTACCCCCTGTTTGCGTCGTATGTGGAGAATTACATGGTACCGTCCGGTGCGATAAGTCCAAAAATTACCCTAACGTAAAAAAATGTAGCAACTGTGGTGGTAACCACACTGCCAACTATAGAGGATGCCCGGTATATTCGATTGTCAAGCGTTCTGTTGGACAGAAACTTAATCCCCCTCAAACGCAGGCAACTAATCAAGGAAACACGTACGGCGTCCAGATGCCTCAGCCAAATAATAACAGAACCTCGTACGCTAATGTATTAAAATCTAATCCTATGCAACTGCAAGGTGATGTACCAAATAACGACGAAATTCCCATTTCTAATTTAACTCGGCTAGAAAAAACTATGGAAACATTAGTGCAAACAGTTAACAATTTTACTAACACAATGGGTAACATGATGCAAGAAATGTTAAGAATGCAATCGATGTTATTGCAAGCTGTACTAAACAAGCCATGAACTGTTTAAAAATTTGCTTTTGGAACGCAAACGGCATCCGCCAACATAAAAATGAACTAGAATACTTCCTTAAAAATAAGCAAATTGATGTTATGATGGTTTCTGAAACTCATCTGACCTCAAGAAATACGTTTAAAATCAATGGTTATATATTATATGATACCAAGGACCCTCGAGGCAGAGCTTGTGGCGGTTCTGCCATTTTGATAAAGAACCGAGTAAAACACTACTTAATGAGTGATCATCGTGAAGACTATCTCCAAGCAACGAACATTTGCGTTGAGGAATTAAATCGAAACATAGTAATTTCATCATTATACTCCCCACCTAGATTTTCTATATCAGAAAGCCAATATAATAAATATTTCAAATCATTAGGACCTTGCTTCCTGGCTGCTGGCGATTATAACGCTAAACACACTTTCTGGGGTTCACGACTTATTACACCTAAGGGTCGTGTTTTGTTTAACACAATTTGTAAAATGGATCTAAATGTGGTCGCGAGCGGACAACCAACATATTGGCCTTCTGATCAGCAAAAAGTTCCAGATGTTATCGATTTTGGAGTGGTTAAAAACATCCCCGTATAAACGATTTATGTTGAAGCTTCCTTAGAACTATCTTCTGATCACACACCTACAATTCTTACAATAACAAATCCTAATAGAATTGTATCTCCGTCTGATAACTTAGTGACGTCAGCCACTCAAATAGATTGGTTAAAATATAAAAAATATCTCAGTACCCACTGCACTGAAAATATTCCGCTTAGTACACCGGAGAATGTGGATATTTCTATTGTAAATTTTGACAGTTATCTGAAACTAGCTGTTCAACATTCTAGTATAACCCTCAAAAAAACCAAAAATAGTAAAATATATTCTGCAGATGTTGAGCATCTCTTGACTGAAAAAAGGAGAGCTCGAAGAGAATGGCAATTGCATAGATCCCCTCAACTTAAGAATTTACTAAAAGAGTGCACAAAAAGGCTAAGAAAGTTACTGCAGTCTCAGAAAACGGCTTCCCTGGAAAAATATCTTAAAGAACTTGATGCAACTTCTCAATCAGACTACTCATTATGGCGTGCAGCTAGAAATCTTAATAGACCAGTTATCACTAAACCACCATTAAGAAACTTAAATGGAAGTTGGGCACGAAATGATGAAGAAAAAGGAAATCTTTTTGTTAATCATTTGAAAAACGTATTTACCCCGCATACATCTCCCGATATTGTAGTCGAGTTGCCACCAGTTGCTGTTAGAGCTGCTGTTCCCCTTAGATTTGAGATAAAAGAAATCGAAAAGGCTATTCATAATTTAAACCCCAAGAAAGCCCCTGGTTTTGATAAGATCAGCAACAAAATGCTTTTAGAGCTACCCAGCATAGCAAAGAAAATTATTCTTTTAATTTTTAATGCTATTATACGCCATGAATACTACCCACAAGAATGGAAAGTATCCTTAGTTACAATGATACCTAAGCCAGGAAAGGATCCTACAAAAGTTGAGTCATATAGACCTATAAGCTTATTGTCTAATATATCAAAGCTGTTTGAGAAGCTGTTAGTGTCAAAATTAGCCCCAATTATAAATGTAAATAGATGTATTCCTAACCATCAATTCGGCTGTAGAAGAGAACATAGCACAATCGAACAAACCCATCGTATAGTAAACGCCATAAGAAAAGCCTTTGAAGAAAAAAAATATTGTTCCGCCCTCTTCATCGATGTTTCCCAAGCTTTTGATAAAGTCTGGCATGAAGGGTTATTACATAAATTGAAGCTAAACTTACCAGTAAACACACACAAGCTGTTAGAAAGCTACTTAGTCGGCCGAAAGTTTATTATTAAAGAATGTGATTTTATAAGTTCTCCTCAGCCAATTGACGCTGGAGTCCCTCAGGGAAGCATCATGGGCCCACTCTTATACCTTATATATACCTCAGACATGCCAACAAACAACCACACCCTTACTTCAACATTTGCTGATGATACAGCTTTTCTAAGCGTACACGAAAACTGTCATGAAGCATCCCGTTACTTGCAGGATCATATATTTGAACTGGAAAAGTGGTTAAAACAATGGAGGCTAAAGGTCAATGAGCAAAAATGCGTACATATAACATTCACCTTGCGTCGGGAGTCATGTCCCCCTATTAAAATCAATAATCAATTAGTGCCCCAGCAATCGCATGTAAAAAATCTCGGTATTCATCTAGATCGGCGTTTGACATGGAAATGCCATATAGAAGCAAAACTAACACAAATGAAACTAAAAGCAATTCAAATATATTGGCTTATTGGAAGAAATTCTGTTCTTAGCCTCGACTGCAAACTTCTACTTTATAACTCTACTAGCTTAACCCGGTGCGCTTCGCTACACTGACCCCGCACATTTTTATATTGAAATTTATAGTTTACTATAATAGTAGCTTTAACCACGTTTGAAGACTCTCCCTTTAATAGTTCTTCAGTTGAGCGATATTTAATGTATGCATCCTATGGGAGGTATTTCCCCCCCTGCGCCTACCCGCTTTATTTTTATTTTCAAAAGTGTAGTATACCATAAGAGTGACTTTTAGAAAGTTTGAACATTCTCACTATTACAGTTCTTAAGATATGCGATGTTAAACATTGGCGTCCTATGGGGTATTCCTATACCCCCGCTGCTATTTTATTTCAATTCCGGGGCTCAGAAGATCCTACTACAAAAAGTTCAGCAAAATGCGTGCAGCGGCTCTTAAGATATGCGATAATTAATATTGGCATCCTATGGGGGGTACCAATTCCCCTGCCCCTATCGAAAAAATAAGTAGCCTATTTTATTTTTAGGGCTCACGTGATGTTACTGTAAAAATTTCAGGAAAATCGGTTCGATAATTAATATTGGCATCCTATGGGGGGTACCAATTCCCCTGCCCCTATCGAAAAAATAAGTAGCCTATTTTATTTTTAGGGCTCACGTGATGTTACTGTAAAAATTTCAGGAAAATCGGTTCGATAATTAATATTGGCATCCTATGGGGGGTACCAATTCTCCTGCCCCTATCGAAAAAATAAGTAGCCTATTTTATTTTTAGGGCTCACGTTATGTTACTGTAAAAATTTCAGGAAAATCGGTTCGATAATTAATATTGGCATCCTATGGGGGGTACCAATTCCCCTGCCCCTATCGAAAAAATAAGTAGCCTATTTTATTTTTAGGGCTCACGTGATGTTACTGTAAAAATTTCAGGAAAATCGGTTCGATAATTAATATTGGCATCCTATGGGGGGTACCAATTCCCCTGCCCCTATCGAAAAAATAAGTAGCCTATTTTATTTTTAGGGCTCACGTTATGTTACTGTAAAAATTTCAGGAAAATCGGTTCGATAATTAATATTGGCATCCTATGGGGGGTACCAATTCCCCTGCCCCTATCGAAAAAATAAGTAACCTATTTTATTTTTAGGGCTTACGTGATGTTACTGTAAAAATTTCAGGAAAATCGGTTCAGTAGTTTCGGAGTCTATAAAGCTACAAACATACATAATTCATTTTTATATATATAGATAGATAGATAGATAGATAGAAGAAGAAGAAAGATAGAAGATAGATTGAAGGCAATCTGGTGCTACGGTATTCAGCTATGGGGCACTGCCTCGGCCTCAAATATCGAAAAAATTCAAAGGCGCCAAAATAAACTTCTTCGAATAATCACAGCCGCTCCCTGGTATGTTAAAAACTCTAATATTCACAAGGATCTCAATGTGCCATTAGTAAAAACTATTATTACGAAGTACGCAGCAAAATATTTAAAAAGGCTTGAGTCGCACCCAAATCCACTTGCTCGAAATATTTTAAATGACAGTGGACACTCTAGATTAAGGAGAAGAGATACCGCAGGACTCATCCGAAGGGAAAACCGCTGAACATCTACATATGTGAACAGAAACCGTGAGGAGAAAAATTTTCGTCTAGCATTGGCAGGACAAAAATAAAGTATTAGTATAAGATTTGATTAATTATTGTTAGTTCATATTTAATATATGAAGATTCAATAAATAAATAATGAGAGAAAAAAAAAAAAAATATTAGTCATTAACTTTTACACTTAAAGAAATATCATATAGTTAAACCTACTTTATGCAACTTTTGTGTATACAACTGATGAGCTTTAGTTCTAAATACAACCATTTCAACAGATACTATTTTCTGCTCAAATAAACACTCCTTATAATAATTTAATGTTATTTTTTTAATTACACATTTTTTTGACGTCTTTAGACATTTTAATGTCTTCTGAAGTGACAGTTGACAAGAAATATATCTTTGATCTTCACCCTATAAATTCAATCATTATTTCCCCCGCATTTTCATCTTTCATCATTCTCAATACTTTTTTGTCTAGAAGGGGTAAATTTAAAACATTGGTATATTCAGACGTATCGAAAATAAAAGTCATTTGTTTTAATTGAATAAATAAATGTATCGGTTTCCATATAATTTAAGGAAAAATTTTCTCCGTATCTATGGCTTCATTTTCTTCAGCTCGACTGCATACAAATCATCACTAAACTTTGTCAAACTTAGAAAATTTGGTTTAGAGATTAATGATCGTTAGCATAAAGGGTTTTTATTACTTTTTTTTCATCCTGTAGCAATACGTATATCTTTTCTTTATCAACACCTTCCATCGTTTTTCCATAAACTGCATATCTTTTTCAAAATTATTTTTTGCATAAGTTCTGTGCAGCGTATTTAAATCAATATATTTTTTTAACCATGGAGACTTTGAATTTTGTTTTAATACTCTATAATCTATAGTGTTATTTTCTTTAGGCTTAAAACTGCCCTGCAGTTTTATTTTATGGACAAAATGGTAGATCATTATAAATGTCATGAAGAGAGTCAGGATATTCAAGATCAACCTCTAAAAAATAGCCATATTCTGAGTTATCTGAGATATTTTCAACTTTAAAATTTTCCATATCTTCATTATTCATCCATTCAAATTCCACATAAGGTAGATATTCAGACATTGCCCACCCATATAAATTGTTAGCATCTAAATACATCAAATACTCTGATGATTTTTTGTCATCAAAATTTTCCATATACTTATGGTTTGCCTTAGAATATCTTCTGGAGCATTGAACTAATCCGTCTCGTACTCCATTTTGCAAAAAGAGGTATTTTTCACTATCAGTAAATAGATCTAATGTAACTTCTGTTATCTTAAGCATTGCGTCCCAAGAGATATCAGGTGCAGTATAGTACTGACAAGGATCTACATTATAAATACTCTTACATATTTTTCTGAAGTTTTCAAATATGTATGTTAAGAGAAGAACATCAGATATAAGGTAGAGTTCTGCATAGTCAAGAAAGTTCTTGCACTTGAAATGCACCCTTCCCCCTTATAAGATTAAATTGATTATCATAAGAAAAACATTCTCGGACTGTTAGAAAATCATTAATATCAAGATTTTTAGCTAACGAATCTAAACTCGAAGACATAAACCTAATTGAATCTAAAAACCTAAAGGAATAACTTTTATTGTTGCATTTTTTATTGTTGACAGCTCTTTAAAGAAAAAATGCATGTATATAAGCAGAAATATTATGGAAGATCACTAGTATAAAATTGCATTCATTATGTGCAGCTTCTCGAAAATGACCAGTGAGATGGCATTTATAACACTGTGCATGAAATTGTCACTTTTTTTTGACAAGCTGGGCACAATTCGGGTACGCTGAATCCAGTGTTGCCCGCGGTTTTTTAAGATTGGCTCTGGTTTTCGAGATATACCGTTATTTCAAAAATGGAGGAGGTTGCACAACATATGTTCGCGTAACTGAAAAACGCTTTAGCTCATTGAAAAAACAAAAAACCGAAATTCCGCAATAAAATTTCCTTTAAGAAAATTAAAATTTTTTTCTTATATCTGCAGTCGTTTTAGAAACCAAATTTGGAAAAAAAATTATTTTTTTAACAAAATTTCGAAATTTTTGTTTGTTAAAAATTCAATAAAAAATTGGAAAATGCAGCTATGTTTCTAATTTTTTGCAGACGTATAAAAAACAAAATTCCAAACAAAACAAGCCATAAATCATTAAAATCTGTTTGCAACTTTTGATTTTATTCACAAAAGTCGACAAATTTTAATTAATTTAAGAATTTCATAAAACGCAATATTTGTATGGGAGCCCCCCTAAGGGATGGTGATAAAGGGATGGTGATTTGAGAAAATGTTAAGAACAAAAAACTAATGGAGGTCTGTCATACATTTTATCCCCCTAGGGGCGACTCCTGGGCATTTATGGGACTTTTTCTTCAATATATTTCTACTCGGCATTGAACATTTTGTATGGAAGCCCCCTTATGTAATGGAGATAGCGGGTGGGTATGTTAGAAATAAATGAATAAGATGAAAAATAGAGTTGGCTGGTCATACATTTGGCCCGTCTAGGGGTATCTCAGGCGCTACAGGTGCACAATTTAAGGTTAGGGTTCTACGCGTATAAAAAACAAAGTTCCAAACAAAATAAGCTATAAGTGATTAAAGTCTGTCTACAACTTTTGATTTTTTCAGAAAAAATGAAATTTTTTTATTTTTTATATTAACCAAACTTAAAAATTTTAAAGCATTTATTTTTGTTGTTAATTAGTTTAAGTTAAAGTTTTTATTTAGAAATTTATTTTTCTTCCTCCTGCAGATTCCAACAAATATCCCCTAATATCGAATCAAGTTGTTTGCCGCTATTCCAGTGTTCGAGCCTGGCTGTTACTTGGTGAAATCTCTCGCCATGTTCATCAGACTCGGCTGGTGATTGTTCACTTAGTTTTTCGGCATGGTAGTGCAAAAAATGTATTTTCAATGACATTCTAACGTTTAATTTTTTAAATGCGGTTAGCATTTTTTGATTAAAATTCGCCAGTTTTCAGGCCGATGATTTCCTAATACATTTTCTATAACTGATTTCACACAATTCCAGGCCAATAGCTCGATATCATTCAATGCAACCTCAAATTGATGGTCCTTCATAAGACGACGAATGTCCGGTCCATATAAATCTAATTTAATAAAGTAGTTAGAGTTCATACCTTCTTTTACTTTCATGCTGCTTAATAGTGGAAAAATTCGGCGCAATTCGGTAAAATCAACACCATCTGGGTTCAATGCTTTTATAAAATTTTTTACAATACTCAGTTTGATGTGGAGCATTTATGACTTTATTTCTTAATTCTAAGAATTTTTTAATCGGTAACTGTGGATTTTCCAAAATTCCTACCGCAAAGTGAAAGTGTGGTAATAATGCATGCATATTTCTTTGGAATAGCATAAATTTGAATATTTGTTCTTTTGTTTTGTATTGTTAATGGCACAAAAACCGCATTTAAAAAATTTTACGTCAAAATGTCATTGAAAAAAATTTTTTGCATTGGCACATTCTCCATATCGGCCCTTTGCTGCAATAGAGTCATAACTCAAATTTGAATTTCTAGCATCTAAAAATTGAATTCTTCTCTCTAGAGTTGAATATAGAAGATATTTGTATGAATATTTTACACAATATGAAGAAGCGATATGGTTATTAACTCCACATTATTAGCTAGTAGGCGGCCCTATGTTCCACTGTGAGCTAAAGCGTTAAATACATTAGCTCAAAAATCAGCGTTTTTGAGTTATGACTCTATTGCAGCAAAGGCTCGATATATACATTATGTTGAATAAAGAATTTAATAATTAAAAAAAATCCTATGAAATGCTCCATATAAATTATATTCTTCATATATATTGAAGAAAAAGTCCCACAAATTCCCCGAAGTCGCCCCTAGTGGTATATAATGTATGACCGACCTCAATTAATTTTTTGTCCTTAACATTTTCTCAAGACATACTAGCCCTTTATCGCCACTTCTTAGGGGGGCTCCCATACAAATATTGCGTTTAATGAAATTCTTAAATTAATTAAAATTTGCCGACTTTTGTGAATAAAATCAAAAGTTGCTAACAGATTTTAATTATTTATGGCTTTTTTGCAGCTTCGTTTTTGATATGTCTGCAAAAAATTAGAAGCCTAGCTGCATTTTTTAATTTTTTATGAATTTTTAACAAACAAAAATTTCGAAATTTTTATAAAAAAAATTAATTTTTCTTTCAAAAAAAAATTTATGTTTCAATAACGACTACTCATATTAGAAAAAAGGTTTTATTTTTCTTAAATGAAATTTAATTGCGGAATTTCGGTTTTTTTTTAGCAATTTCAATAAACTAAATCGTTTTTGAGTTACGCGAATATATGTTGTGCAACCTCCTCCATTTTCGAAATAATGGTATATCTCGAAAACCAGAGCCAATCTTAAAAAACCGTGGGCACCACTGGATTCAGCGTACCCGAATTATGTTAAAACGCCATGTGCCCGGCTTGTCTGATTTTTCAACTAGCATAGTGTAATTATCAAATTTTTTTACATATGTGACAATTTGTCGATTTATTAAAAAGCTCAATATCATGTATTGTCATTATTATTTTCTCTCCTTTAGACAGGTACTGATTATAAATATCTGTTGCATCTTAAACAATTTTGTAAACAAAAACTTTCGATGCTTCTTCCGCAAAATAATAAATTATTTATTATATGAATCCTTAAAACTACATTTAGTATAATAACTAAAAGCACATTGGATGTGCTTTTGGATATTTGTTGTCTTACTACTTACGCTATCATTTATTTTTTCCAAAACTGATTCAAAATCGGCATAAATCACTTGCTTCTGGTGGTTTACAAAAGATATGAATGCATCTTAGGGATTGGGCATCTTTGATATCTTTTTTCCACACACATTTTTATGATTTTTGGAAATTGATTCATCCTGTGTATGGTAAAAGATGCCACAAATATAACTAGAATGGCACTAAAATGGAATCCCCAAGGTTCTAGAAAACGTGGAAGTCCAAACAACACATGGAGACGATCAGTGAAAAACGAACTTGAACGATATTGTTTTACGTTGGACCATGCCGCAGTTGAAGCTAGAGACAGATTACGTTGGAGAAATCAACATGTTGAAGCTCTATGCTCCATTGAGGAGTAAAGAAGGACAAAGAGAGTGTATGTTATAGACACGTATTACAAACATAAACATATACTAGATCGAATTAGTCTAAAATAAATAAAAAGAGTTGTAATTATATTGAAAAACAAAAAGGTATAGACATATACATATATGTAAAGAAAAACTTACTTGGAAATATCATTTATGAGAACATAGTGCAACTATTCACCGGAATGCAAAAGCAGTAAATTTATATGGATAATTTTTTCCTCAATCGTTATATAATATGGTCCAACAATTGACTCACCATTATATCCAAATACATTTACGCTTAATGCAAAAGCAGTAAACTTATATGGATAATTTTTTCCTCAATCATTATATAATATGGTCCAACAATTGACTCACCATTATATCCAAATACATTTACGCTTACATCATTTTGTTTTTTCAAACCTTTTTAGCGATTTTAAAGGCAAAGGAAATTCTAATCCCTCAAAATTAAACTCCAAGTCATCCACAGCAATTTTATTATTATAAATATTTATATTATACGAATTGCACTTTCTTCTTTGTTTGTTGCTTAAGTCACTACAGAGTGCTGCAATTAAACACAATTTAAAGCAGAAAACATCTTTATTTTCCACATTTATGCATGCTCCTTTAATATTGCTTATGCTCATGGGCAATGGTATAAATAAGGATCCTCTTATAATCCTAGCCTTGTTTACATTCACTTTACATAATTTATTTTAGTCCATCCGCTGTCCCTTTCCTGAAATTCACCTATTTTAGTGGATATTTAGCATGCATGTTTGTCATATGACTCACTGATATCCTCAGCAAGCGTTATAAACATCATTTTGGAAATGTGCACAGTAAATGCTAATTTAATTTCATCGTCCAAAAATTTCATATATTCACATAACAACTCCATGTTAACTTTAAATGTAGTGTGTTTGATGCCACATCTTTTTAATTCTTCAATTACAATTGCCTGCGCATCTCTAAAGAACTCCTCTAGAAACAGAATTTCTTCCATTTCATTCACCAATCTATAGGTATCGATTCTTCCTTTAAAATTACTTTGTCTCACAGTTAATGTTTTATTAATATTAATTGTTTGGCAATTTTCTATATGGCCATTTGTTCTCATATGCGCATTAAATGATGTTGTGTGTATTAATCCATTGCATTCATTACAATGTTTATCATTAGCACTTATGTTCAACAAGTTTTCTTGAACTCACTAAAAGTTTCTGGCAGATGGGGCAGTGGAGGTTAATGTGCACCTTAAGCATTTTTTTTTTTTTTTTTTTGGCTATAGACATTTTGCATATCGGTCATACTTCATAGAATAAAACTTTTGCATACACCGCAATGAAGATTTAAATGAACCTTAAGGATTTTTCTAAAAATAGACGTATTACATATGGGACATACTTCAAAGTCGTTAGCGTCAAAACAATTCCTATGCAATTCCAATATGCACCTTAAGCATTTTTCGACAGCTGAGCTTTGAAGGGCAATATACAGGAGCCATTTTATTTTGTACTTTCTTTAACAACAAGCTGATCTAATAGAATTTTTTTTTTCTTTTCTTTTGAACTTTCAAAAAAGGTTTACAATTTATTTTTAAGATTCTTTTTTATTTTATTAGCTTGATAGAACTTTTTTTCCTTTGTTTTATGTTTTAAAATCTATATAAACATACAGGAGCCATTTTATTTTGTACTTTCTTTAACAACAAGCTGATCTAATAGAATTTTTTTTTCTTTTCTTTTGAACTTTCAAAAAAGGTTTACAATTGATTTTCAAAATCCTTTTTTATTTTATTCGCTTGATAGAACTTTTTTTTCTTTTCTTTTCAACTTTCAAAAAAGGTTTTTAATTTATTTTTAAGATTCTTTTTTATTTTATTAGCTTGATAGAACTTTTTTTCCTTTGTTTTATGTTTTAAAATCTATATACGCAAAAATACAATGTGTCAATGTCGGAATATATGCCTTCATTTTGATTAATGTTGCGATATACTGAATAATGATAAAAATAAACTTTTCTAGCTTAAGAAGGAAATCGGCTCAATTTCTATATCTATATGCACAAAAATATAATGCGTCCCAAAATTTTATTTAAAACGAAAATAAATTAATTGCTAGTTTGCTACAATAATCAGAATAATGTTAAAATAAACAATATACAAATTCTTATTAAATTTTACACATTGTATTGCGAAAGAAAACAAACTGCAATTAATTTTTTGTTTTATAAACAAATTATACATTCTAACATGCCCACTCATGTTTATGATTCTTAAATATAACAAAAAGGTTTCTTCATCAGATTAATGTTAAAATAAACAAACAGACATATCGTTAGCATTTTATTACAAAATACAATTTTTATTCTAATCTTATTAGGACACATTGTATTGGGAAAGAAAACAAACTGCAAATAAGAATAACAAAATGTCATCATAAAGGGAAATACAATAATTCTTAAAACAAAAAAAAAAAAAAAAAAAATTTAAATATTTTGACTGTTGTGTTAATTCTAAAAACTGTTTTTTTTAAATCCACAAACCGAAAATTTTCAACTGGTTTGGAACCTAAACTAATGAAAATGGTTCGGAAATCAATAATCCAGAGTTTGGAAACTAGAAAATGAAAATGGTTGGGAAATTGGATATATCATTACCGTCCACAGGGCTTGGAAACTAAGCAACAATAATATTATTAATATTACCAAGGCAACAACAATATTATAACTGATGAGAAAAAAGCAAAACTACTGTCTGATACATTTTCAGCTTCATACGATCTTACTTCTGCATGCAAACATTCAAATGATAAAACTATAAACTCCAAAGTAAATCGGTTCAAGTCAGCCGGCATCGTTTCTGTAAACCTGACTCTCATATCACTAACGAAACGAATTCATTAATTGCATCAATTAAAGCTTCAAAATCACCTGGACTTGATGATGTATCGAACTTACTAAATAAAAATTTACCCCCCAAAGCTGTGCAGTTACTAACGATAAATTTTAACAGCTGTATAAAAATCCACTATTTTCAATCAATAGTGGATTTCAATAATAGCTTACGAACAATTTGCCTTCAAAAAGCAACATAGCGCAGTACACCAAATAAATCGTATTACAAAAATAATCAAAGCTAATAAACGATTAAAACAGTCAACAGGTCTAATAGTTCTTGACATTGAAAAGGCATTTGACACCGTTTGGCACAACGGCCTAGTATACAAACTGCTTCAAACTAATTTACCAAGATATCTGTGCATGCTTATTGCAGATTTTCTGCACGAAAGAACTTTTGTTGTTGCAGTTAATAGTATATTATCTTCTACTAAAACCATTTCAGCTGGTTTACCACAAGGTTCAATTTTATCACCTTTATTGTACTCTATCTACAGCTCGGACTTTTCTCCCCCCTCCTACATGAAGGTTGCATACTACGCAGATGATACAGCTTAAATTACATCAAGCAAACTCACAAAGGCAGTATTAAAGAAAATGGAAAAGGGTTTTGCTGTCTGCAGAAAATATTTCTACAAGTGGAAAATTAAAATTAAACCTTACAAAACTCAGTATATTATATTTCCCTACAACAACTCTTCCAACCGATTACCAAGTCGTCAGCTATGTTTGGAAAACGAGAACCTAACAATTCAAGATGATGTAAAATATCTAGGTATGTGTCTAGATAAGAAACTTAATTTTTCTAGGCACATTGACGAAACTTGCAAAAAAAACTTTAACAACTATCCGAGCCCTTTGGCCTATACTAAATAAACGCTCTTCGCTAAGCATACAAAACAAAAATTTAATATTTAAAAATGTAATAAGACCAACTTTGACATATGCAAGTCTCATTTGGTATACGGCCGCAAAAACGCATCTAAAGAAACTTCAGATCATTCAAAACAAATGCCTAAAGATCATCCACAACAAACACTGGAGACACTCTACTCAGCTTCTTCACAACGAAACTGAATATGAGCGAATAGACGACTTCATAACGAGTACTCTTTATAAATGCGTTTCTTTAGCTTCACTTCGGAAAATCCAATCTTGGAAATCCACAATAACGTTAATTTAACCGCCTTTTACTCATATCAAATGTATGAAACTTTGCAGGCATTCATACGCCCGATGACAATACACGAATACATGGGCGTAGCCAGTATGAAATTTAGGGGGGGGGGGGCAAATTTTTTTTTGGTAAAATGCTTTTTTGACTGCCTTCTACTCAATGCAAATGAATAAAACTTTGCAGGCATTCATACTCCCGATGGCAATACACGAATGCATGGGCGTAGCCAGGATGAAATCTAGGGGGGAGAGGCAGAATTTTTTTTTGGAAAATGCTTTTTTTACCCGCCTTTTACTCAATGCAAATGGATAAAACTTTGCAGGCATTCATACTCCCGATGACAATACACGAATACATGGGCGTAGCCAGGATGAAATTTAGGGGGGGGGGGGGGGGGGCAAAAATTTTTTTTTTTGTAAAATCTTTTTAGCTGCCTTTACTCAATGCAAATGGATAAAACGAATAAATGGGCGTAGCCAGGATTAAATCCAGGGAGGGAGGCAAATTTTTTTTGTAAAATGCTTTTTCAACCGCCTTTCACTCAATGCAAATGGAAGAAACTTTGATATTCATACTTCCAATGGCAATACACGAAAACATGGGCGTAACCAGGATAAAATCTAAGGGGGGGGGCAAACAATTTTTTTTAAATGCTTTTCTTTACTTCGGCGCATCAAATCTTGTAACGTTAATTTAACAGCCTTTTATTCAATGCAGGCATACATATTCCCGATGACAATACACGAGTACATGGGCGTAGCCAGGATAAAATCTAGGGGGGGCACAATTTGTTTAAATGCTTTTTTAACCGCCTTTTACTTTTAATATTTTATCCATTTGCATTGAGTTAAATGCGGTTACAAAAAGCATTTTACAAAAAAAATTCTGCCCCCCCCCCAAGATTTTTAAGCATTGGAAAAGATGGAGAGACTGCGAAATTTATCATAACAGTAAATACTAATCCACAAGTGTAAAGTTTTATTATATGAATATAAATTTTTTTTTATTATATGAATATAAAATACAAAATATGTAAAAAATTTTTCTTATTTAGCATGGAAATTGTGATGTATTAGTTAAAGCTATTCGTTACTAAAAAGTAAAAAATAAAATAAAAAAAAAAATTTTTACGCTTTTTTTTACCTTAACCCTTTCCGGGTCAAAAATAATTTAAGTCGAGCTTGAAATATAAAAACTTATATTTAGGGAAATATGATGGTGCTGAAGCCAGGAAAAATAGTAGTTTTCATCTTGGCCATCTCCGCTCAAAAATAAAGAAACAAATGCAATCTCTATATTGTAATAAACTTAATAAATAACTTAATAAATTTGTATACCGTTCAAGCGCATAGAATCAGAGTACAATGTAATGTCGAATGTATTCGACAAAAACACGGAAAGGGTTAATATATTGATCAGTTGTGAACACAAAATGAATATGAATACTAAAAAAATCGCCTAAAAGTCAAAAAATAAGAACATTTCAAACAGCACAAACTTTTAAATCAAAGTAAAAAAAACCCCCACATCCCTTAAAGAAACGCGTAGTGCGCGTTGTTATGAAACAAAATGCTCAATTATTGAAATTTCGTAACTTTAAACATGATGGGTTGTATTTCATTCGGTCTGAAATATTAAAATGTACTAATTTTATTTATGCTTTCTTGCAAAGAAATCCAGGGTGACTTTTTTTTTTAACATGGACAATATATTTATTCTACGTGGCAATAACATACAGTGTACACAAACAATATATTTGTTAAAAAAAGGGGATATTCTTCAAGCACCAATGTCATTTTGGATGCGTTTGATCTACTGCATTCGATAACAGTATAACATAGTATGTATTTACTATTTTTACTCACCAATAGTTAACAAACATATTTTTAATACCACTAGAAAATATGTAATCAACTTTTTGTTCGGGAATTAAGAACGACAGTAAAAATATGCTCTGAAACTTAGCAAAAAATGGAGGCTGCTTCCGTTGGGTAAAAATTAATACATTTCTAGAAAGTATATGTACAGACATATACACAGCAAAAAAGCAAATGCCAAATTAACAAGGTGTAATGTTGATTGTAAATAATAGTAAAAGTACGGCTTTATTTAAAATTACTCGTATCATGGTTTCATATTAATTTTAAATGAAAAATGTTAAAATAACATTTTGCGTTATTTAATCAATAAAATCATGTTTTACGTGTTTTGTGTGGAAACAACTACAACACTACAAGAAGTAAAACATACATTTTATTTGTTTTCATATTTTATAATATTTATAAAAAGAAGAAAAATTCCCTTCTTTTTTTGATATAATTGAAGCTTCTTCTCACTATTTCACACTCAAGTTAAATTGATTCTACATTAAATCCACATTGTTTCAACTTGAAATAACTCTCATTCAACGTGATTCGTAGTGTTATTTCAATATCAATGTCATTTTGCGAAACTTTACTGGAATGTTAAATTGATATGAATTAAAGTTATTTTAAAAGAAAAATGTTGCTCGCAAGTTATTGCAAAATCATGTTAAATTAACATGAAGAACTATTAAGCAAAATCGCTACCGAAAAATGCAAAATCAATCTTGTTTTAGATGATTTTACATTGATTTTTATGTGTGTAATGACATTTGCATTTACATATCGATGGTCTCAAGTAGAAAGGCCCTAACTCGCATTTTTTATGAAATTGAATTTTCCAGTGATTCCAATAAATTTTACACAAATACCCTCGTCACAAAAATTCATTGCAATATTGTAAAGAATAACGGCTTTACAGCAGTTGTATGAGCAAGTTTACATTTTACTCTTGCCAGAGTAAAATTTTCAGTACAGGCCAAAACGTGAATTAAAGTCTAAATTTCATGTTTTGGGTTTTTGACACCTTACGCTACCTACATATCCCATCGTGTATCTACATCACATAATCGGCCATTTTCTTTTGTTTAATAAGCTGTGTTTGACACTTTAGAACTTTTAACCAACAACAAAATATTGCCGTTCAAAGTGAACCGAGTTGCTACAAAAGTTATTTAGCGTGTTTTTACATAAAAATAAAATGGATGAACAGCAAAGTGCCAAAATTATTGAAACTTGGTGGGTAAAATTCCCAAAACGAAATCAAAATAAACACATGGGCACTTCATAGGGCAGCCAAAATGCTCAAAAACATAGTCAAACTTTAACCTCAATTATCTCGAAACTACCTTTTTTGAAATAAAAACTTCAAAATGCTGTAACTGTAACTGAGATTTTTGCATGATTTTGGTGTCATTTTGTCCTTTATCCATTGGTATCAAAAACTCGATTTTGACCCCTGGCAAGATAAGGTCCCTTTCGTCATCTCGCGTCACATATAAAGTTTATATTATGTGTTTACCTTCTCCTATACAGTTACAATTATTTGAGTTAGGGCCTTTGTACTTGAGACCAACGATAGATAGATATACTTTTATATTAAAATGTATACATTTTTAGTTTGTTAAGCAAACTTTTATATTTTTTATATAAAAATTAATTAATTTTTAATTTTTATGTTTTTTTAGTATAGTTTTAAATAAAAAATATATTTTTTAAAAAGTACCAAAGTGTTGAATAAAGTACTCTTTTGCTTGGAGGTCAGTACCATCTCAATTTTTAAATTTTCCATTACTGTTTGCTATACTAAAAATTCAAAAAGGGGGAACTATGACAAATTTTTAAATTGCAAATGAGTCACGGTAGTACCATGGTACTTTAGAAGGTCAAAGTGTACCAAAAAAAGTACAATTGTACCAACTTTACCATACCTGACGCGTACATAGGATTTGCAAATGTGCCCTTCACTGCATTAAATACATGAAAAAAGAATATTATATCAATGATTTAGGCCCTAATCATGTAAAACGCAATGCAACGCCAAAGAATAACATTAAAAGCACAAACAATGTCATACATTTTTTGTAATTTTGTTGTTGCTTCCTACAGAAAAACCTAAAAAATTTAATCGTTTACAAGTCTTACGTCTATTTAGATGTATTTTTAGCAGAATTTAATGATACAATGATGACATTTGCTTTAAGGCGTTTCACATTTTTAACGTAGAATACCACAAGCACCCACAAATTTTTTGATAATTGTAGCCTAAATTTTTTTTTTAAATTAAGACAACAAGATCCATTACAAATGGTTAAGTATCTTTACTTATTAGTGAGTTACAAAGCTAATAATTAAAACTTATAAGTTGTACTATTTTTTGCAATTTAAATTATTCTTGCTTAAATATATTATTCTTATATAAATATATACATCAATGCACTCATTAACAAGTAAATATTGTAGATAATGTTTCATTTGATATGTAAGTTATATATATTGTAAATTATATGTTTTATTGCTTCGATTTATACTCTCAAAATATTATGTAGCTAAATTCAAAAGAAAATTAATTTTAAACAACTACAAATTAATTTAACAAACGATAATTTACATTTCATTTAAAATAAATTTAATTTTATATATATAACATTAATTTTAAAATTTGTATTTATTAAACAGCACATTCCGTAAAATTTAATAGTTGTTGCTTTAAAAAAATATTTTTTAACCCACAAAAAATCAAACTACATAACAATATAAGTACGGAAAAACATTATTTTTGTATAGTTTGTTTTCGAATAACAAACATAAATGTTAAAGAATAAATGTATTTGTAAAATATTCGTTACTATATTTTTATTCAATTCAACAATATTTTACATTATACTTAACTATATTTTTACAACAATCAGTTGTTGTAATAATTTTATGAGTGTATATATTAGGGAGATCGAACGGTTATTATTCGACCGGTTTTAACCGGTTATTTTAGCTTTGCTCAAGTCGGTTATTTTAAAATGCCCATTTTTCGAATATCGAATAAACCGGTTATTTTGGTATAATAAACCGGTCATTTTAATAATGTGTAATTAATATACATTTTCCTTACTCCTGTTGTAGATGTACCCGTAATTTAAGTATTTTCTAATTGAATATTGGTCAAACTTAAAGTTTTAATGAAGAATGTCAAAACAAAATGTAACAAAGGTCAAAAAACATTATGAACACTGTAATACAAATCGCTTATAAAAGCGATTGTAAAAATCATTGATGAAATATTAGCCCATTGTGTTGCCGAGGACGAAATGCCCTTTAAGGCACTAGAAGCTTTTAAGTAGTTCTAGCATCTCTTCATGCTGAAAACTACAACATTCCGCCGGAATCAACGATATTGGAAAAAATTTTACCAGTTCTATTTATTAAAACACCAAGAACTAAAAAACAAAATTGAAGAAATCAAATAAATTGTAGTCGACGAATTGACAAATATTTCACACAAAAAGCATGTTCATTTTACTATTCGTTTCTATAATGCTGAAACAAATTAATTTGAAATATATAATCTTGGCTAAGAGGTTCTGTTTGGAACTTTTCCAAAATATGGTTGATTTATATAGACATGCTTAACCACCAACAAATCAAAACTCAATAAAAATAAATTTGGGAGAATATTTCAAATAATAACTTTATTAAATTCCTATAATTTATTTGCTTTTGTAAAACGTTTGTCTAGATCAAATATCATTCAGTTTCTAAATTACATTAAAGAAATATCTAAGCTAAAGTTTGATCAATTTACTGATCCCACTTTTCCTGGATTTTATCGTCAAATATTTGTTAGGTCTGATCTAAGTGATATCTTATGTACTTTGTTGGTTCCTTACCTTTGCAAATTGTTTTGTTTTTATTCAAATTAACGTTTTATTACAAAAACTTATTTGATTTTTGTGTTTTTATGTATTCGAATTTAAACCGGTTAACCGGTTATTTAAAAAATGCTTAACCGAAAACCGGGTTTTTTAAAATAGCAACTATTCGTAATATTCGAAAACCGGTTATTGAAAAAAGTCGAATAATCGATCTCCCTAGTATATATTGTTATAAATAAAATTTTTTTTTTTTTTTTTTTTGTCAGTAGTTTTTATTTACAATCTATTTTACAATATTTAGTAAATTTGATCAATTAAAGGAAAACATTACATGTGTTATTAAACTTCAATCAGTTTAATAAACTATTTACATACTTACTACATATTTTAAAGTAATAAGTTTTTAATATTATACAAAATTTTTATTTTCTATATTGGAGGTCTAATACGTGTAACCTATTCAGTCTTCTGACCTCATCTGTTTCATCTAACAAGGAAATTGCTAATATGTTACAATGATTACTAAGTCGTTTAATGTATCGAGTGCTAAATTTATTTATTTCATTCATAACAAAAGGTATCTGAAGATCTCTATGAATTTGTTTGTTGGTCATAAACCATGGAGCATCTACTATTCGTCTTAAAGTTTTTGATTGATATCTTTGCAATATCTCCACGTTTGAGTGACTGGCCGTTCCCCACAACTCAATACCATAGGTCCACACCGGTTTCAAAATAGCTTTATATAACTTGACTTTGTTTTCAAGGCTAAGTTGAGACTTAGGTCCTAGTAACCAATACATTTTTTTGGTCTTGATATTTAGATGTTGCTTTTTAGCTTTAATATGTTCTTTCCATGTAAGTCGTTTGTCAAGATACATTCCTAGATATTTGACACAATTTGTGTTAGGTACTTGTAAGCCATTTAAATACAATGGGGGACACACATCTCTTCGCAAAGTAAATGTGACATGATTTGACTTTTCTGTATTTGTTTCAATTTTCCATTTCTGGAACCATTGTTGTAAAACATTTAATTCCCGTTGAACTATAAAGGACGCTTCAACTGGTGATTTGTTTGTTGATATTATAGCAGTATCATCTGCGTACGTTGCTAGAGTAATATTATCAGTTGTTGGCATATCTGAAGTATAAATAGTATATAATATGGGTCCTAAAACACTGCCCTGTGGTACGCCTGAGTATATTTGATGTGTGCTTGACTTTTCATCTTCAACCTTCACATAAAACGTTCGCTCATTTAAATAGGATTTTAATATTGAATAAAATGGAGCTGGTAAAATATGTTTAAGTTTATATAACAGGCCTTCGTGCCATACTCTATCAAATGCTTGCTTTATATCTAAAAATACCGCTGAACAATACATTTTTCTTTCAAGTGAATCCGTTATAACTTTAATAATTCGATGACATTGCTCCGGTGTTCCATGCTTTTGACGAAAGCCAAATTGATGATCAGGTATAATTTTTTGTTTTTCTAAAATCGGTAGTAATCTAGATGCAAATAATTTTTCAAATATCTTTGAAAAAGTTGTTAGCAAACTTATGGGTCTATATGAGGCAATTGAATTTTCGGGTTTGTTAGGTTTCTGTATCATTATTATTTCAGCCAATTTCCATTTAGATGGA
The DNA here is from genome assembly GCA_943735925.1 of Pollenia amentaria. Classification (NCBI taxonomy): domain Eukaryota; kingdom Metazoa; phylum Arthropoda; class Insecta; order Diptera; family Polleniidae; genus Pollenia; species Pollenia amentaria. The sequence continues at coordinate 14,833,655 of OX031011.1, forward strand.
AAGTACGATAACCTTAAAATAGAGTTATATAAGAGTGATAAAAATAAAATGCTATTCTTGGATAACGATTTAGCCACTGATGAATCAATTTTATCATGTCCTGGGGACTTTTTGTTGTTAAGCTTGGAGATTACACTCCATACTTCTCTCGGGGAAAACGTTTTTATTGGAAGATCCATTTGGTATGGAGATTCTAAAAAATTTAATATTTTACATTCATCGACTGTATTAGATATCGGAAAAGGTTGAAAAGTATGCTTTAAATGTTGGGAGAATGCCTCAGCTTTAATTTTGTTGTTTCTGCACCATCTGCCATCATGTGTCAAAATCGGTACTTTTCTTTTAACTGGTCGTTTTAAGTACTTAGTGGCTTTCCATAAACTGTAATCCGAATCTTTCGAAGTATTCAAATTTTTTAAAAAATTTGATATTTTATCATTTCTTAATTCAGCTAATCATTTTTTAAGTGCATTTGAAGCTTGATTAAAATTGGTCTTGTCCCTCGGATTTCTGCTTAAATGCCATATTCTTCGTAATCTTCGTCTTTCTCTTAAAAGTTCTCTTATTTCTGTTGATAAAATAACTGTGTGGCCGTTTTGTGGTTGCATTGGAGGAGTAGATAATTCTGCAGCATCATGTATGAGTTTAGTAAATTTTTCTACAGCCAGATCCAATTCCTCAGCAGATTTAATATATGTGTTAAGTTCTAAATTCTGATCCATCAAATATTGAAAATAGCTTATATTGGTTTTAGACGAAATAATTTTATTACATTTAGAAACAGTTGGTAAAATTGTGCTATAACTTAAAATTATAGGTGTATGATCCGAATTAAGATCATCAGAGTCGATTATATCAAGTAAATTGTCAGATATACCCAAGTAAACAAAGAAATCTAGTAAGTCTGGAATTTTATTTGGATCTGAAGGCCAATATGTGGGCCTTCCTGTAGACATAGTTTTAAACCCGTATTTGGATATGCATTTATAAAGTTCTTTACCTTTTGGATTCGCAATTCTAGACCCCCACCATGGGTGTTTGGCATTGAAATCTCCGCCTACAATAAATTTGGAACCTAGACTTTTAAAGAAAACTTCGTAGTTTTGAAGATTTAGACTATGCCTTGGAGGACAGTAAATGGCATATATAGGTATTTCAACGTTATTGCATTTAATTTTCACACCACACGCTTGAATTGACGGTTTGCTTATAGGTTGTAAAGATTCATATTTTAAATTTGACTTGATTAATACTGCTGCCCCAGCATGTGCTTTGTCATCAGGATGATTTGCTTGAAAGATATCATATCCTCTTATGTTAAAATGTGTTTTAGAAGTAAAATGTGTTTCAGATAGTAGTAAGATATCTAAATAATTAGTTTTGAGGAAAATTTCTATTTCCCTTGTATGATTGGAGGCACCATTTGCATTCTATGATGATATTCTTAAATTTATTTGCATAATTTTTCCATTATTTTTGCCATCATGTCAAACATTTTGTCCATCATGCGTTCTAACCTTTCCATAAACCTCAACTCAGGGCTGTTTGTATTTCCTATTACTGCTTGAGCATAAGTAACTCCATCATTGTTAGCACCATCATTGATTCTAGTATTTACGAATGAATTAGCATGTGGGAATTGACCATTTGGTATTTGTTGGGTTCTAAATTGATTTTGTCTATTGTATGCGCTTCGTTTCTGTTGTATAATTTTCTGGTATATTGTACATCCCTTATAATTAGCAGTATGATTTTGGAGACAATTTATACATTTTGGTGGTGTTTCTATATTTTTTGTACATTCTACTGTAGGATGTTCTAATCCGCACTTTACACATTTATATGGCCGTTTACAGTAGGACTTGGTATGACCAAACTGCTGACACCGATAGCATTGAACTAAATCGTCAGTCTTCCTTGGGGCTTCAATCGAAACTATAGCATTACTAATATGCTTTATGTCAAAAATTTCTTTGTTGTTTGGATTTGGGTCAAGGTCTACAAAAAACATTGGTAGTGGCAATTTTGTAACACGACTTCTAACATTAACTACATCCCTGACCTGATGCCCTAACATTAAAAGTTCTGCCTTTATATCATCTACTGGTGTTGAGTGATGAATACCTTTGATTACAACTCTATATGCTCGTTCCTGCTTAAGTTGATAAGTGTGATAACTAATTTTATTTGATTCAAAATATTTAACAACCTTTCTATATGGATCAACACTTTGAATGCTTAATCTAATATTATTGTCTCTCAAAGATTTATAATTAAAATCAGTTATTTCCTTGCTTATACATTTAATCATTTTAGAGATATCTATAACATCTGGAACATAAATTGGTGGAGGTTTTGGAGTTTTATCTTCTTTTTCTTTATCTTCCTCATCATCTTTATCGCCAAGCAATTGATATCGGTTATTTCTGGAAGTGCTGGGTTCGTTATCAATATTAAATTTTTTATGCTGGTGCATATTTGGAGACTAAGTTAACCGTCGTTTGTTTGTTATTGTATTTGGTACTTGCTGCCAAACACCATCAGTTTCATCGCTATCACTTTCTTCACTTAAATTCGGCATATTGACGTATTGTTGTTATTACAAGTGTACTGTAAAGTGGACTATTGTTTATTGTTTGTGTAATTTTTTGAATATTTGTTTTTAAATTTGTAACTATTTGTTTTTGTAAACTTGATTATTGATTATTGTTTGTGTAATTTTTTGAATATTTGTTTTTTAAATTTGTAACTATTTGTTTTTGTAAACTTGATTATTGATTATTGTTTGTGTAGTTTTTGAACTTTTGTTTTTAAATTTGTATACTATTTGTTTGTATTTTTTAACATTATTTTTTTGTTTTTTTTTTAATTGTTTTTTTTTTGGATTTTTGTAATTTTGTAATAAATTTGCGAAAATACGTCTGCTTACAACCACAGTTTATCAGAGACTCATAAATAAAATTTAAAAAATTTTTAATTACAATCTTTTTATTTTCTGCATAAGTAGAATGAATTATTTAAATTTCATTATCTGAATGAAATATATTCATAGGTACGATGAATGATTTAACGATTGACTGTCATTAAATCTGTGAAGGGCAACACACATAATCGGCCATGTGCTGAAAATCGCATGATTTGAAAATCACATGCGATCTGAAAATCACCAATTTTATTTAAGCATGTGCTAGAGTTCACGCGTTTTGTTTTTTTTTCGAAGTAGTGGTCGAAAAATAAAACATATGTTTTAGCTGTCAAATTTTAACAAAAAAAAATAATTATTTGCATGAAAAATGCCGCCAGCTTTTATATTTCATTAAAATGTGTTATTTCATTAAAAAAAACTGTATTTTAAAAAAGAACGTATCTGAAAACGTCTTCTAAGGGATTATTACAACCCAAGAGATATTCCTGAACTGTAAAAAGTCAAATTCTCAAGTTCATTTACACGTCTGAATGTCTGGTACCATATTTTTTTCGAAGTTAAATAGAAACAGCTGCTCACAATCAAAACGCAAATTTAAAAGAAATTGTAAAACAACAATCAGTATTAAAACAATGTTGTTTTTTAATTTTATATTTTGTATGAAAATTTTCTCAAAAGATTATGAGTTTTTAAAATAAATGGAAAAGAAAAACATTAAATTTCCTTTTTATATGATATTTATTGATGTTGAAAATAAATTTTAAAGGAAATTTACAAGTTCACATGTGGATCACATTACTGTAGGCTTGTGATTTAAAATCGCCAAATTTAAGGCGATTACGAACTCCAGCACACCTTCTTTGCGATTTCAAATCGTAATCACAACTTTCTTGCGATTTGCGATTTCTAGCAATTTATGCTTGTGTGGGAAGCAGCAAAAACGAATGACGCTCACTATAAGTAAAAGATTTTTTTTATTATTATTATTTTATTTGATCGTTTTCATTTACGTGTTTTTATACATATTTTTAATTATATACATGTTTACATAAATTTTTAATAATACTATAATTCAAATAATAACTGTAATATCAATTAATTACACAGCGGAACAGTTCATTTTGGTGCCGAGCAAATGTCCGATGATGTTGGGTAAGTCGATAATGAGGAATTCAAACCTGAAATCCGTTTTTCTACTTCAGCTCTAGTTTTTGAGTTAAGCCTAGTACTCTGTTCCAATTTGTGGAAAATGTTCAGCAACATCTATTATTTCATGCGAAAAATTTGACATGTATCAATGTTACCTATCTCGAGAGTTTGGACAATTTGACGTTATTAATCTTTTAAAGTATGCGACATTGTTTTGCATATGTAAACAAAACCCACATTTATTTTACTAAAAAGTATTTTTTAAAAAAAAAAATTAAAGTAAATATGGATGAAAAGCTGTTACCGGTTGCGTTATTTACGTTTTTCAGTTCTCATTTTAATATTTAGTTTAAACTTTTTTCATTTGCTTAAAATTCCACGTGAAATAAGTGCAACTTATATTATTTCGCAGTTGTAAATAAAATGTTGCCAGAAACATTTCGCAAATTTTTCATAAATTAAACAGAGTACAACTCTATCAACATTATTTCATAGAAATTCCGCACACGTTTTTTTCATATGAGTTTTGACAGCTTTTCACGTGAAATGTTGAATAGAGTACCATGCTTTAATGACAAAGAAAATGTGAAAATGGTAACTTTTGGCATATTTTAGAGTCTGTAGTGGCCAACGCTGTTTTTCCGGTTACATTCAATATATCAGTAAACAATAATATTCATCTATTGAAGTAACCAAAAAAAATCTGCTCTGTCCACTTTAGTCTCTCAAATATGCAAAAACTACCATTTTTCCCATTTTCTTTATCGACTTACTTAAATCTGTGTTCCCCATTGTTATTATGATTATATATTTAATAATAAATAATATATAAAAGTACAAATAAATAATTAAATAAAAGTAAAATATTTTATTGTTATCAACGATTGGCTAACTCATCCAAATCGATATCTCCTCTGTATTCCTTTATGCGCAAAAGATCGGCTGTGGGTTGGTCAGGAAACTTGTTACGTAGTTTACTTAATATTATTTTTAGGCTAGAAAATGCCACATCGCAATTATATGTAGTCCCAAACATTGAGTACAGCTTGTACATTTCATTTTTAAGTTTAAAATATTTATTTTCATCTATATGCGTCCAATACTTTTCTCCAGTTTCTAGGGGAATTTCAAGATCGTCCTGTAATTCTTTTAGCTCTTCTTGCAGTTCGACGTCCTGCTTTTCTATTATGAAAATAAGTGGATAATAATGTAAATCAATTAATTTTTAAAAACATTTTAAGTCTTGAAATCTACCTGTATAATTCTCCTTTACAGATTTGACGATTTCAGCATATTTTTGTATTTAAACAAAATTGTTGATTTCCGAAAATATGATCGTTGTTTTATTTTTAGATTGACAATACTCTTGTTTTTTAATTAGTGGGTTAATAAATTTAATTTTCTTAAAAAATGGTGTATGATTGTTGCTAATTGAAAAATCTGCATATTTTTACCTTGAAGTTTAGGTTAAGTTTATTTAATAATTCGGCAATATCACATAAAACGCCAAGTCTAATAAAAAATCGTGGTCTTCGAGTGAAGAAATAAGCTCTTCGCGGTTCGGTTTTTCTATGGTTTTAAAAAATGTTATAATTTCGTTTTTAAATTAAAAAGTCTTTCTAAGCTTTTGGCGCGACAAAGCCAACGAACTTCAATACACATCAAAATATCACCATGCCCCGTTTAAGATTTTCTAGAAAATCTTTAAATTTTCTGTGCGTCAGTGAATTGTGTCCACCTTTAATTCTTTTAACAATTTTGACAGCAATGTTCATTGTGTTTGTTATACTTAATTCTTTAGAGAAAAGAGCTTACTGATGTATTACACAATGGAAAGCTGGGCAATTAATTCCATTTTCCTCAACATGTCCAAAAGACCTTTGTATTTTCCTCTCATCACCTGTGCCCCATCAGTTCATATTGAACTAAATTTGCTTTTGTCCACAATTGAAAAAACATTCGATTCTATTGCGTCATGCAAAACGTGTCTCGTAACATTACCATGAAGAGAAACTAGTTCTAAAACTTCATCAAAACAGGTTAAATTTGCATCAACTGTTAAGGTGCAAATAATAAGCTCTCAAATATTATTAATGTCCGTACTTTCGTCAATGATGAAAAATATTTGCAATTTATCAGTCTAGTTTTAGCTGCAGAATGAATCAATTACCTTATTTCTTCTGTCCTACGTACAACTGTACGTCGAGATAAAGGAATTTTTTGGCAAAGTTTCACACCTTCTTCACACTTTTTACCAAAACAGTTCAAAACTATTGATGTTCAATCTTTAAAAAAAATACCATCCTCAAATGGGCGACATTGCTTTGCCAAAGCCAAAGCAACTACATACATAGGATGCCTTTTTTAGAGGCAATGCAACATTTTCTCTTATTAATTGCAAACTGCTTTGAGGATGAATATTAGTTTCATCAAAAATAAATTTTAAGAAAAATTCTGCTTTTAATTGAAATTGGGTTAGTGATCGATCACCCCCTCTCAGGTTATCTAAATTTACATGGCATCAGTAGTAATGTCTTCTTAAACAAAAAAAACTTTTGTTACTTATCACGCGATAAGAAATCACGCATTGCTCCTCACCATACATATTCTCTATAAAAAAAATCATATTCCCATTTTTCATTGAACATTTTTCTTTAGGTGTAATTAAAAAGTTGGGTAGCATGATCTTACTTCAACAAGTGATGGTCTGCAACCACAGATATATCACGAGACGGAAGATTTTTTGTCTCTTTCTTAGAAAGCTGCCCTTTTTTATATCTCTTTGAACCATCTGTTATGCCACAATACAATGAACACAAATTTATTTAGTTGAGATTCATTTGCAAAATTGTTGTAAAAATTAACTTTTAAGTTTATCGCAAAACTAGTAAATAATATTTAAGTAAGTAAATAACATTATAAAACTAAACAATATTACTAAATACATTTTTTTTGCACAAAATAAAACGTTTTTTGAATTAATGCTTTTGTTAAACGTGGTTCGTGTTTTGTTATTTTTGTTTTGATCACGCAATTTGTGTTGATTGTATAGGGCTGTTTTTACACATTGCCACTTCACTACTAAAAAACCGTTTTTTGTCTCTTTCTTCAAAAGCTGCCCATGCAACTGATTTAGGCTATTTTCATACGTCACTGTTTACAATACTGTGTGTAACCTGTGTCTGCAACTGATTTAAATAACTTTGACGAAATGACAACAAATCACAACATTACAACAAAAATGAAAAATAAGTCTCCGTATACTTCAAAAATTATATTAAACTAAAATCAAATCTTGCCGCCGAAGGCAATGAAATAAATAAATTTTTAGCCAATTTTTATTTCACTATGGTTACTATCTTATTTAATTTTAATTAAAATAATGAAAAACTTTAATACTGTTACGAAATTAGATTTGTCTAATAATTATTTATGGTTTTAGTTATAAGTTATCTTGTAAATTATAGTTTTATGTCATATTAGTTACTATTTTTATGAACGCCACTGTACTAAATTTTCTAGCAATTGTAATTGTAGACTTTAGATTTAGATGTATAAGTTATTTTAAAATAATTCGAACACAATTTTCTAGAAACAACTAGACGGTTCTTGAATCAACTAGGAATAGTTTTGAACTATAAATACAGGCTAACTCATAAAAGTTTAGTTTAGTTTGATTGGAGATATTAAACGGTTCAAATCGATACTTACAATAGTGGTTAAATTTTGTGAACATTAATTTCAATAAAGTTTGTTAAGTTGAATTCGTGTGTGTATTAATTTTGATTTGCAATTAAAAGAACTCAAAGGTTTATTATAAAGGGAATAAACCTAAACGCGTTTTATTAAGTAAAAACGTAACAATACAATACAATAATCACAGCACTAAACGTGGACTTTTTGTAAATATAAACAAACTTTGACATAAGACTAGACAAACAATACAAGCGCAAAAATTCGTCATCTGGCGTGCTAATGCCATGAGCCGAATGTACATTGTCGGCAGTGTTACCACCAGCAAAATTCAAAACTACACTTGAGATGACGCGAAATTACCCAATTTAAATGAAATTCACCTGTTCTTTAATTGACGTTTAATTATATAAAAGAAAACTTGAACAAAAAAGAACAAAGTATAGTCGGTAAATTCCGAACATTTTATATGTACAGATAAATATTTAAGAGTGTTCCCTTGTTATGCAATTATGGGCCTATTAAGACAAAATTATGTTATTAGGTTAAGAATAATAATATAAGAATTATAAACGCCGAATAATACCTAGGTAACTACATCTATTTGAGATTTTTTCGCCTTAAAGTGATTTCGGGGAAGGGGCTTATTATTAAGATTTATTTGCATGGGGGCCATGGTAAAATATGGACTGATTCCAAAATAAATTTCGTAAGAAAATTTAGGTAGAATTAAAATATATTTTGGGCTAAATTTTGTCCAAATACCAAAATTATGTACATATTCTTAAAATTTTCAAAAAACGTAGAAAGCCAATTTCATTGAATTATCTTAAAATTTGCCACCTGTACTTTGCGTAGAAAGTCTACATGGACGGACAACCGGCCAGCAGGACGCACGATAGTGAATCTAAGTCGATCGGTGTACTACAACAATTATTTGTATGTGATTCACACATCAGCACAAACTCATAATATCGTACTCCCTTTAATAAGATCAATATTAGTCATACTGTTATGATTTATATAGTTATTCAAAATAATTTAACAAATATAAAATTAAAAACCTCAAATAAATTAATACAAATGAAAAAAAATTAAAATAACAAGTTTTACTTCCATATTTCTAGGGAAGGCTCAAAATATTCATTGTCATTCCTTTGTACACTTTATTTAGTAAACAAAATTCCTGCAATGGTTTCAGAAGACAGTCTATTTCTGAAATCAGTTTAACAAATGTTAAGGGTGCTAAATATTTCTCGACTAAAGCATTTCAAATGTTAAAGCAAGCAACAAATTCATTACATTGTTTAATATTGGAAACATATCTTTCTCCAGTGTTTTTTTTAGTGTAAATACCTTCCTTTTCCAATAAACCTCGGGTACTAAGTCACCATGAAGCTCATATTTATCGAAATCTTATTCTCCATCTGGCGCAAAATACTATCAATCTAAACTATGGAATTTTTTTTTTAATAAAGCAGTGACTTTGGTTGAATATACTGTACATTTTTCAGATCAACAATATCTTAAATGGTATAAATTGTGTAACTAAAATCAAATCCATATATTATTTCTTTTAAAATGAAAGAATTTGAAATTACACCTGATCTACACCTCACAGATATTACCCACGCTCTACCCACGAGAGTAAAAATTACACCAAATTCGGGTAATTACCTACATAGTGGCAGCACTGGTTTGTGATCTTGCCCTCAAATGGAATTTGACCACATTAAACAGTATTACCATTTTTATATCGGTGTTTGATCTGGCTTTCAGATTGAGCTTGGGAGCACTAAACAATATAACCATTTATTATATTGGTGTGTGATCTGGCTTTCAAATTGAGCTTGGCAGCTATAAACAGTATTGCCATTTATTATATTGATATATGACCTTGCTAAGACAACATTGTTGTATTTTTGGGCGTTTTTTTCTATAATAAAAGCACTAAAATGCAATAAAACAACATGGCAACACTGCCAACATGCTCCTCACTTTTGTATGGAAAAAGTGGTCGCGAACGTTCCTAAGCACACTCCTTTACGCCATTAGTGATGTCAATATTTGTTTCAAAACCTTAATAGTATGTAAACCCGCTTTAATTGCTAATGAAGTACACTAACGATAAAATTGTAATAGTTGAAAATAAAAGCAGCTAAATTTGTTCTATAGAAGTTGCACAACATGTAAAACTTCGAGTTATTATATGGTACATTAGAAAGGGCTACATGTATATACTATAACATATTTTTCTCAGAAAAGAAATCCCCATTAGATAGAATAAAACAAGCAATAAATGAACTTTTCTATCAGCGTTACCGCCGTGATACTAAAATTTCAATTTGACCCTTTTTCGACTCTCTTGATATCTTTTATGACCCTTTTTTTAAATACCCTTTTGAACTTATTTTAACGTTTTCGTGCCACTTTTTGACTCTTTATGGATATATCACTTAAATTTGGTTTTTTTTGGCAACAATGCTGTAACAGCTTTTATAAGCGGGTTTGTAACTTTTTAAGAGTTTTTTAACCAGTATTTATAAAATCAAAATAAGATATATATTATCTTGAAACTGTTTGCGAATTCAAGACTTTTGTTAGCTAATTTAAGTTAGAAGAATGTAAGATGAATGACAAAACGTATAAAGCCAAATGCGGAAAAGTATTAGTTTGAGAAAATTTTAGTAAAAAAAAAGATTTAACAAAAATATTAACTCTTGTTTAAATAAATTCATCGCATTTATTTCTTCGTAACTCCAAAGTAGTGCTTTAGCTAAAGAAGTGTTTTCGAAATAAGCATTGCTTAAAAATAAATTTTGAAACAGACTAAAAGTTGAAACTTGCTATTTAATGCCTTTGTCTCTTAATTTGTTTGATACGGAGCTGGAAGAATGGACTTCAAGTAAAGATTTAATAACATAATATAGAAGGAGCATTCGGAAAAAGTAGTTATTTTCCGTAAAAACTATTGTTAAAACATTTATTTTTTGAATTCTAAACTTATTTTATGATAGTAAAGTACAATTTCCCTAATAACATACATAATGTACATATTTGTTATTTTTAATATATATTTTTTATTTATTGAATAACTTTAAATATTAATAAATAAATAAATTGAGTTTTTTGAGCACTACCTGTCTGAAATAAATTATTTTTGTTTGCTCATAAAAAACTTATATATTTTTCATTGAAATTATCCTTTTTTGACCCCTATTTAGGTAAATAACGCTTGTAGAATACTTGACACTTTCTTACTTTGAAATACCCTTTTTGTGATCCTTTTTAAAAAACATCCCTTTTTTGTGACCGTTTTAGTAAATTTCCAACGAAGACGTGCATTTATATAACAAAAAAATTTTTTAATACAAAAAAAATTTGGTTGGCATATGTACCGCGAAATTTCTTTCAGTGCACCCAAAATTCACTCACTACTACACACACATTTTTAATTGCCTCTCTTTGTGATAACCTCTGATGTAGCCCAGTGGTGTCAAATATGATTGTGTTGGTGCGATTACTCTTGTCTCTTACATTCCCAGCGGGAGAAATCTGCGGTTGCGAGGCCTATTACGAGGCCTTATTAACATACATATTTTGCTATGAAGACCTTAGAGCAATTAATAATAACACAATTATCGAAAAATGTTGAGTTATTGACAGACACAATCAGTAATTATTTAAATAAATTTAATTTGGAACCTGCATTTCGCAGAAACTTTGCTTATTTTTTGGAAAAATTGAGCACTTGACAATATATGAAGTCTTTTTACAACCTTATACAATTCTTTCCAATATTTTTAATTTTGTGCACAACATACCTTTGCGAATGCCAACAATGAAAATAATATTTGCACATACCAATGCAAATAATAACCCCATTAAGTTGAAAAATATTCTATAATTACACAGGTCAACAGCAAAAAAGGGCTTGAATAACTACTATATAGATTTGATGCAGCATGGCTACCTAAGTACAAAAATGGTAACATTTTTCAATTCTATGGATAATTTTTTTTTTAAATAATTTTTAAGTAAAATTGTCAATATTTTGAGACATTTCTCCACTTATATTATCATATTTTCCGTAAAAACTATTGTTAAAACATTTATTTTTTGAATTCTAAACTTATTTTATGATAGTAAAGTACAATTTCCCTAATAACATACATAATGTACATATTTGTTATTTTTAATATATATTTTTTATTTATTGAATAACTTTAAATATTAATAAATAAATAAATTGAGTTTTTTGAGCACTACCTGTCTGAAATAAATTATTTTTGTTTGCTCATAAAAAACTTATATATTTTTCATTGAAATTATCCTTTTTTGACCCCTATTTAGGTAAATAACGCTTGTAGAATACTTGACACTTTCTTACTTTGAAATACCCTTTTTGTGATCCTTTTTAAAAAACATCCCTTTTTTGTGACCGTTTTAGTAAATTTCCAACGAAGACGTGCATTTATATAACAAAAAAATTTTTTAATACAAAAAAAATTTGGTTGGCATATGTACCGCGAAATTTCTTTCAGTGCACCCAAAATTCACTCACTACTACACACACATTTTTAATTGCCTCTCTTTGTGATAACCTCTGATGTAGCCCAGTGGTGTCAAATATGATTGTGTTGGTGCGATTACTCTTGTCTCTTACATTCCCAGCGGGAGAAATCTGCGGTTGCGAGGCCTATTACGAGGCCTTATTAACATACATATTTTGCTATGAAGACCTTAGAGCAATTAATAATAACACAATTATCGAAAAATGTTGAGTTATTGACAGACACAATCAGTAATTATTTAAATAAATTTAATTTGGAACCTGCATTTCGCAGAAACTTTGCTTATTTTTTGGAAAAATTGAGCACTTGACAATATATGAAGTCTTTTTACAACCTTATACAATTCTTTCCAATATTTTTAATTTTGTGCACAACATACCTTTGCGAATGCCAACAATGAAAATAATATTTGCACATACCAATGCAAATAATAACCCCATTAAGTTTAAAAATATTCTATAATTACACAGGTCAACAGCAAAAAAGGGCTTGAATAACTACTATATAGATTTGATGCAGCATGGCTACCTAAGTACAAAAATGGTAAAATTTTTCAATTCTATGGATAATTTTTTTTTTAAATAATTTTTAAGTAAAATTGTCAATATTTTGAGACATTTCTCCACTTATATTATCATAACTCAAAAACAACTTGTTCGATTTTGTTAAAATAAATCTACAAAAATCATGATTTACAATATCTTTAAATGATGTATACAAATATTTTTAATGCGACCAATAGTTTCAAAGTTATGAAACAAATTGTTAGCCAAAAAATAAAAAAATTGGTAAAAAAAAATTTTTTTCGTAAGAAAAAAATCTGGGAAAAATCGAAAACGGCAAAAGGTATTATATTTTATTTATTTGTAGTAAATCTACATATCATGAGAATTAAAAAAAATATGGATCATGAAAATCGGTGCATGGTCTGAATGTCTGGTACCATATTTTTTTCGAAGTTAAATAGAAACAGCTGCTCACAATCAAAACGCAAATTTAAAAGAAATTGTAAAACAACAATCAGTATTAAAACAATGTTGTTTTTTAATTTTATATTTTGTATGAAAATTTTCTCAAAAGATTATGAGTTTTTAAAATAAATGGAAAAGAAAAACATTAAATTTCCTTTTTATATGATATTTATTGATGTTGAAAATAAATTTTAAAGGAAATTTACAAGTTCACATGTGGATCACATTACTGTAGGCTTGTGATTTAAAATCGCCAAATTTAAGGCGATTACGAACTCCAGCACACCTTCTTTGCGATTTCAAATCGTAATCACAACTTTCTTGCGATTTGCGATTTCTAGCAATTTATGCTTGTGTGGGAAGCAGCAAAAACGAATGACGCTCACTATAAGTAAAAGATTTTTTTTATTATTATTATTTTATTTGATCGTTTTCATTTACGTGTTTTTATACATATTTTTAATTATATACATGTTTACATAAATTTTTAATAATACTATAATTAAAATAATAACTGTAATATCAATTAATTACACAGCGGAACAGTTCATTTTGGTGCCGAGCAAATGTCCGATGATGTTGGGTAAGTCGATAATGAGGAATTCAAACCTGAAATCCGTTTTTCTACTTCAGCTCTAGTTTTTGAGTTAAGCCTAGTACTCTGTTCCAATTTGTGGAAAATGTTCAGCAACATCTATTATTTCATGCGAAAAATTTGACATGTATCAATGTTACCTATCTCGAGAGTTTGGACAATTTGACGTTATTAATCTTTTAAAGTATGCGACATTGTTTTGCATATGTAAACAAAACCCACATTTATTTTACTAAAAAGTATTTTTTTAAAAAAAAAATTAAAGTAAATATGGATGAAAAGCTGTTACCGGTTGCGTTATTTACGTTTTTCAGTTCTCATTTTAATATTTAGTTTAAACTTTTTTCATTTGCTTAAAATTCCACGTGAAATAAGTGCAACTTATATTATTTCGCAGTTGTAAATAAAATGTTGCCAGAAACATTTCGCAAATTTTTCATAAATTAAACAGAGTACAACTCTATCAACATTATTTCATAGAAATTCCGCACACGTTTTTTTCATATGAGTTTTGACAGCTTTTCACGTGAAATGTTGAATAGAGTACCATGCTTTAATGACAAAGAAAATGTGAAAATGGTAACTTTTGGCATATTTTAGAGTCTGTAGTGGCCAACGCTGTTTTTCCGGTTACATTCAATATATCAGTAAACAATAATATTCATCTATTGAAGTAACCAAAAAAAATCTGCTCTGTCCACTTTAGTCTCTCAAATATGCAAAAACTACCATTTTTCCCATTTTCTTTATCGACTTACTTAAATCTGTGATCCCCATTGTTATTATGATTATATATTTAATAATAAATAATATATAAAAGTACAAATAAATAATTAAATAAAAGTAAAATATTTTATTGTTATCAACGATTGGCTAACTCATCCAAATCGATATCTCCTCTGTATTCCTTTATGCGCAAAAGATCGGCTGTGGGTTGGTCAGGAAACTTGTTACGTAGTTTACTTAATATTATTTTTAGGCTAGAAAATGCCACATCGCAATTATATGTAGTCCCAAACATTGAGTACAGCTTGTACATTTCATTTTTAAGTTTAAAATATTTATTTTCATCTATATGCGTCCAATACTTTTCTCCAGTTTCTAGGGGAATTTCAAGATCGTCCTGTAATTCTTTTAGCTCTTCTTGCAGTTCGACGTCCTGCTTTTCTATTATGAAAATAAGTGGATAATAATGTAAATCAATTAATTTTTAAAAACATTTTAAGTCTTGAAATCTACCTGTATAATTCTCCTTTACAGATTTGACGATTTCAGCATATTTTTGTATTTAAACAAAATTGTTGATTTCCGAAAATATGATCGTTGTTTTATTTTTAGATTGACAATACTCTTGTTTTTTAATTAGTGGGTTAATAAATTTAATTTTCTTAAAAAATGGTGTATGATTGTTGCTAATTGAAAAATCTGCATATTTTTACCTTGAAGTTTAGGTTAAGTTTATTTAATAATTCGGCAATATCACATAAAACGCCAAGTCTAATAAAAAATCGTGGTCTTCGAGTGAAGAAATAAGCTCTTCGCGGTTCGGTTTTTCTATGGTTTTAAAAAATGTTATAATTTCGTTTTTAAATTAAAAAGTCTTTCTAAGCTTTTGGCGCGACAAAGCCAACGAACTTCAATACACATCAAAATATCACCATGCCCCGTTTAAGATTTTCTAGAAAATCTTTAAATTTTCTGTGCGTCAGTGAATTGTGTCCACCTTTAATTCTTTTAACAATTTTGACAGCAATGTTCATTGTGTTTGTTATACTTAATTCTTTAGAGAAAAGAGCTTACTGATGTATTACACAATGGAAAGCTGGGCAATTAATTCCATTTTCCTCAACATGTCCAAAAGACCTTTGTATTTTCCTCTCATCACCTGTGCCCCATCAGTTCATATTGAACTAAATTTGCTTTTGTCCACAATTGAAAAAACATTCGATTCTATTGCGTCATGCAAAACGTGTCTCGTAACATTACCATGAAGAGAAACTAGTTCTAAAACTTCATCAAAACAGGTTAAATTTGCATCAACTGTTAAGGTGCAAATAATAAGCTCTCAAATATTATTAATGTCCGTACTTTCGTCAATGATGAAAAATATTTGCAATTTATCAGTCTAGTTTTAGCTGCAGAATGAATCAATTACCTTATTTCTTCTGTCCTACGTACAACTGTACGTCGAGATAAAGGAATTTTTTGGCAAAGTTTCACACCTTCTTCACACTTTTTACCAAAACAGTTCAAAACTATTGATGTTCAATCTTTAAAAAAAATACCATCCTCAAATGGGCGACATTGCTTTGCCAAAGCCAAAGCAACTACATATGTACATAGGATGCCTTTTTTAGAGGCAATGCAACATTTTCTCTTATTAATTGCAAACTGCTTTGAGGATGAATATTAGTTTCATCAAAAATAAATTTTAAGAAAAATTCTGCTTTTAATTGAAATTGGGTTAGTGATCGATCACCCCCTCTCAGGTTATCTAAATTTACATGGCATCAGTAGTAATGTCTTCTTAAACAAAAAAAACTTTTGTTACTTATCACGCGATAAGAAATCACGCATTGCTCCTCACCATACATATTCTCTATAAAAAAAATCATATTCCCATTTTTCATTGAACATTTTTCTTTAGGTGTAATTAAAAAGTTGGGTAGCATGATCTTACTTCAACAAGTGATGGTCTGCAACCACAGATATATCACGAGACGGAAGATTTTTTGTCTCTTTCTTAGAAAGCTGCCCTTTTTTATATCTCTTTGAACCATCTGTTATGCCACAATACAATGAACACAAATTTATTTAGTTGAGATTCATTTGCAAAATTGTTGTAAAAATTAACTTTTAAGTTTATCGCAAAACTAGTAAATAATATTTAAGTAAGTAAATAACATTATAAAACTAAACAATATTACTAAATACATTTTTTTTGCACAAAATAAAACGTTTTTTGAATTAATGCTTTTGTTAAACGTGGTTCGTGTTTTGTTATTTTTGTTTTGATCACGCAATTTGTGTTGATTGTATAGGGCTGTTTTTACACATTGCCACTTCACTACTAAAAAACCGTTTTTTGTCTCTTTCTTCAAAAGCTGCCCATGCAACTGATTTAGGCTATTTTCATACGTCACTGTTTACAATACTGTGTGTAACCTGTGTCTGCAACTGATTTAAATAACTTTGACGAAATGACAACAAATCACAACATTACAACAAAAATGAAAAATAAGTCTCCGTATACTTCAAAAATTATATTAAACTAAAATCAAATCTTGCCGCCGAAGGCAATGAAATAAATAAATTTTTAGCCAATTTTTATTTCACTATGGTTACTATCTTATTTAATTTTAATTAAAATAATGAAAAACTTTAATACTGTTACGAAATTAGATTTGTCTAATAATTATTTATGGTTTTAGTTATAAGTTATCTTGTAAATTATAGTTTTATGTCATATTAGTTACTATTTTTATGAACGCCACTGTACTAAATTTTCTAGCAATTGTAATTGTAGACTTTAGATTTAGATGTATAAGTTATTTTAAAATAATTCGAACACAATTTTCTAGAAACAACTAGACGGTTCTTGAATCAACTAGGAATAGTTTTGAACTATAAATACAGGCTAACTCATAAAAGTTTAGTTTAGTTTGATTGGAGATATTAAACGGTTCAAATCGATACTTACAATAGTGGTTAAATTTTGTGAACATTAATTTCAATAAAGTTTGTTAAGTTGAATTCGTGTGTGTATTAATTTTGATTTGCAATTAAAAGAACTCAAAGGTTTATTATAAAGGGAATAAACCTAAACGCGTTTTATTAAGTAAAAACGTAACAATACAATACAATAATCACAGCACTAAACGTGGACTTTTTGTAAATATAAACAAACTTTGACATAAGACTAGACAAACAATACAAGCGCAAAAATTCGTCATCTGGCGTGCTAATGCCATGAGCCGAATGTACATTGTCGGCAGTGTTACCACCAGCAAAATTCAAAACTACACTTGAGATGACGCGAAATTACCCAATTTAAATGAAATTCACCTGTTCTTAAATTGACGTTTAATTATATAAAAGAAAACTTGAACAAAAAAGAACAAAGTATAGTCGGTAAATTCCGAACATTTTATATGTACAGATAAATATTTAAGAGTGTTCCCTTGTTATGCAATTATGGGCCTATTAAGACAAAATTATGTTATTAGGTTAAGAATAATAATATAAGAATTATAAACGCCGAATAATACCTAGGTAACTACATCTATTTGAGATTTTTTCGCCTTAAAGTGATTTCGGGGAAGGGGCTTATTATTAAGATTTATTTGCATGGGGGCCATGGTAAAATATGGACTGATTCCAAAATAAATTTCGTAAGAAAATTTAGGTAGAATTAAAATATATTTTGGGCTAAATTTTGTCCAAATACCAAAATTATGTACATATTCTTAAAATTTTCAAAAAACGTAGAAAGCCAATTTCATTGAATTATCTTAAAATTTGCCACCTGTACTTTGCGTAGAAAGTCTACATGGACGGACAACCGGCCAGCAGGACGCACGATAGTGAATCTAAGTCGATCGGTGTACTACAACAATTATTTGTATGTGATTCACACATCAGCACAAACTCATAATATCGTACTCCCTTAAATAAGATCAATATTAGTCATACTGTTATGATTTATATAGTTATTCAAAATAATTTAACAAATATAAAATTAAAAACCTCAAATAAATTAATACAAATGAAAAAAAATTAAAATAACAAGTTTTACTTCCATATTTCTAGGGAAGGCTCAAAATATTCATTGTCATTCCTTTGTACACTTTATTTAGTAAACAAAATTCCTGCAATGGTTTCAGAAGACAGTCTATTTCTGAAATCAGTTTAACAAATGTTAAGGGTGCTAAATATTTCTCGACTAAAGCATTTCAAATGTTAAAGCAAGCAACAAATTCATTACATTGTTTAATATTGGAAACATATCTTTCTCCAGTGTTTTTTTTAGTGTAAATACCTTCCTTTTCCAATAAACCTCGGGTACTAAGTCACCATGAAGCTCATATTTATCGAAATCTTATTCTCCATCTGGCGCAAAATACTATCAATCTAAACTATGGAATTTTTTTTTTAATAAAGCAGTGACTTTGGTTGAATATACTGTACATTTTTCAGATCAACAATATCTTAAATGGTATAAATTGTGTAACTAAAATCAAATCCATATATTATTTCTTTTAAAATGAAAGAATTTGAAATTACACCTGATCTACACCTCACAGATATTACCCACGCTCTACCCACGAGAGTAAAAATTACACCAAATTCGGGTAATTACCTACATAGTGGCAGCACTGGTTTGTGATCTTGCCCTCAAATGGAATTTGACCACATTAAACAGTATTACCATTTTTATATCGGTGTTTGATCTGGCTTTCAGATTGAGCTTGGGAGCACTAAACAATATAACCATTTATTATATTGGTGTGTGATCTGGCTTTCAAATTGAGCTTGGCAGCTATAAACAGTATTGCCATTTATTATATTGATATATGACCTTGCTAAGACAACATTGTTGTATTTTTGGGCGTTTTTTTCTATAATAAAAGCACTAAAATGCAATAAAACAACATGGCAACACTGCCAACATGCTCCTCACTTTTGTATGGAAAAAGTGGTCGCGAACGCTCCTAAGCACACTCCTTTACGCCATTAGAGATGTCAATATTTGTTTCAAAACCTTAATAGTATGTAAACCCGCTTTAATTGCTAATGAAGTACACTAACGATAAAATTGTAATAGTTGAAAATAAAAGCAGCTAAATTTGTTCTATAGAAGTTGCACAACATGTAAAACTTCGAGTTATTATATGGTACATTAGAAAGGGCTACATGTATATACTATAACATATTTTTCTCAGAAAAGAAATCCCCATTAGATATAATAAAACAAGCAATAAATGAACTTTTCTATCAGCGTTACCGCCGTGATACTAAAATTTCAATTTGACCCTTTTTCGACTCTCTTGATATCTTTTATGACCCTTTTTTTAAATACCCTTTTGAACTTATTTTAACGTTTTCGTGCCACTTTTTGACTCTTTATGGATATATCACTTAAATTTGGTTTTTTTTGGCAACAATGCTGTAACAGCTTTTATAAGCGGGTTTGTAACTTTTTAAGAGTTTTTTAACCAGTATTTATAAAATCAAAATAAGATATATATTATCTTGAAACTGTTTGCGAATTCAAGACTTTTGTTAGCTAATTTAAGTTAGAAGAATGTAAGATGAATGACAAAACGTATAAAGCCAAATGCGGAAAAGTATTAGTTTGAGAAAATTTTAGTAAAAAAAAAGATTTAACAAAAATATTAACTCTTGTTTAAATAAATTCATCGCATTTATTTCTTCGTAACTCCAAAGTAGTGCTTTAGCTAAAGAAGTGTTTTCGAAATAAGCATTGCTTAAAAATAAATTTTGAAACAGACTAAAAGTTGAAACTTGCTATTTAATGCCTTCGTCTCTTAATTTGTTTGATACGGAGCTGGAAGAATGGACAAGTAAAGATTTAATAACATAATATAGAAGGAGCATTCGGAAAAAGTAGTTATTTTCCGTAAAAACTATTGTTAAAACATTTATTTTTTGAATTCTAAACTTATTTTATGATAGTAAAGTACAATTTCCCTAATAACATACATAATGTACATATTTGTTATTTTTAATATATATTTTTTATTTATTGAATAACTTTAAATATTAATAAATAAATAAATTGAGTTTTTTGAGCACTACCTGTCTGAAATAAATTATTTTTGTTTGCTCATAAAAAACTTATATATTTTTCATTGAAATTATCCTTTTTTGACCCCTATTTAGGTAAATAACGCTTGTAGAATACTTGACACTTTCTTACTTTGAAATACCCTTTTTGTGATCCTTTTTAAAAAACATCCCTTTTTTGTGACCGTTTTAGTAAATTTCCAACGAAGACGTGCATTTATATAACAAAAAAATTTTTTAATACAAAAAAAATTTGGTTGGCATATGTACCGCGAAATTTCTTTCAGTGCACCCAAAATTCACTCACTACTACACACACATTTTTAATTGCCTCTCTTTGTGATAACCTCTGATGTAGCCCAGTGGTGTCAAATATGATTGTGTTGGTGCGATTACTCTTGTCTCTTACATTCCCAGCGGGAGAAATCTGCGGTTGCGAGGCCTATTACGAGGCCTTATTAACATACATATTTTGCTATGAAGACCTTAGAGCAATTAATAATAACACAATTATCGAAAAATGTTGAGTTATTGACAGACACAATCAGTAATTATTTAAATAAATTTAATTTGGAACCTGCATTTCGCAGAAACTTTGCTTATTTTTTGGAAAAATTGAGCACTTGACAATATATGAAGTCTTTTTACAACCTTATACAATTCTTTCCAATATTTTTAATTTTGTGCACAACATACCTTTGCGAATGCCAACAATGAAAATAATATTTGCACATACCAATGCAAATAATAACCCCATTAAGTTTAAAAATATTCTATAATTACACAGGTCAACAGCAAAAAAGGGCTTGAATAACTACTATATAGATTTGATGCAGCATGGCTACCTAAGTACAAAAATGGTAACATTTTTCAATTCTATGGATAATTTTTTTTTTAAATAATTTTTAAGTAAAATTGTCAATATTTTGAGACATTTCTCCACTTATATTATCATATTTTCCGTAAAAACTATTGTTAAAACATTTATTTTTTGAATTCTAAACTTATTTTATGATAGTAAAGTACAATTTCCCTAATAACATACATAATGTACATATTTGTTATTTTTAATATATATTTTTTATTTATTGAATAACTTTAAATATTAATAAATAAATAAATTGAGTTTTTTGAGCACTACCTGTCTGAAATAAATTATTTTTGTTTGCTCATAAAAAACTTATATATTTTTCATTGAAATTATCCTTTTTTGACCCCTATTTAGGTAAATAACGCTTGTAGAATACTTGACACTTTCTTACTTTGAAATACCCTTTTTGTGATCCTTTTTAAAAAACATCCCTTTTTTGTGACCGTTTTAGTAAATTTCCAACGAAGACGTGCATTTATATAACAAAAAAATTTTTTAATACAAAAAAAATTTGGTTGGCATATGTACCGCGAAATTTCTTTCAGTGCACCCAAAATTCACTCACTACTACACACACATTTTTAATTGCCTCTCTTTGTGATAACCTCTGATGTAGCCCAGTGGTGTCAAATATGATTGTGTTGGTGCGATTACTCTTGTCTCTTACATTCCCAGCGGGAGAAATCTGCGGTTGCGAGGCCTATTACGATTCCTTATTAACATACATATTTTGCTATGAAGACCTTAGAGCAATTAATAATAACACAATTATCGAAAAATGTTGAGTTATTGACAGACACAATCAGTAATTATTTAAATAAATTTAATTTGGAACCTGCATTTCGCAGAAACTTTGCTTATTTTTTGGAAAAATTGAGCACTTGACAATATATGAAGTCTTTTTACAACCTTATACAATTCTTTCCAATATTTTTAATTTTGTGCACAACATACCTTTGCGAATGCCAACAATGAAAATAATATTTGCACATACCAATGCAAATAATAACCCCATTAAGTTTAAAAATATTCTATAATTACACAGGTCAACAGCAAAAAAGGGCTTGAATAACTACTATATAGATTTGATGCAGCATGGCTACCTAAGTACAAAAATGGTAACATTTTTCAATTCTATGGATAATTTTTTTTTTAAATAATTTTTAAGTAAAATTGTCAATATTTTGAGACATTTCTCCACTTATATTATCATATTTTCCGTAAAAACTATTGTTAAAACATTTATTTTTTGAATTCTAAACTTATTTTATGATAGTAAAGTACAATTTCCCTAATAACATACATAATGTACATATTTGTTATTTTTAATATATATTTTTTATTTATTGAATAACTTTAAATATTAATAAATAAATAAATTGAGTTTTTTGAGCACTACCTGTCTGAAATAAATTATTTTTGTTTGCTCATAAAAAACTTATATATTTTTCATTGAAATTATCCTTTTTTGACCCCTATTTAGGTAAATAACGCTTGTAGAATACTTGACACTTTCTTACTTTGAAATACCCTTTTTGTGATCCTTTTTAAAAAACATCCCTTTTTTGTGACCGTTTTAGTAAATTTCCAACGAAGACGTGCATTTATATAACAAAAAAATTTTTTAATACAAAAAAAATTTGGTTGGCATATGTATCGCGAAATTTCTTTCAGTGCACCCAAAATTCACTCACTACTACACACACATTTTTAATTGCCTCTCTTTGTGATAACCTCTGATGTAGCCCAGTGGTGTCAAATATGATTGTGTTGGTGCGATTACTCTTGTCTCTTACATTCCCAGCGGGAGAAATCTGCGGTTGCGAGGCCTATTACGAGGCCTTATTAACATACATATTTTGCTATGAAGACCTTAGAGCAATTAATAATAACACAATTATCGAAAAATGTTGAGTTATTGACAGACACAATCAGTAATTATTTAAATAAATTTAATTTGGAACCTGCATTTCGCAGAAACTTTGCTTATTTTTTGGAAAAATTGAGCACTTGACAATATATGAAGTCTTTTTACAACCTTATACAATTCTTTCCAATATTTTTAATTTTGTGCACAACATACCTTTGCGAATGCCAACAATGAAAATAATATTTGCACATACCAATGCAAATAATAACCCCATTAAGTTTAAAAATATTCTATAATTACACAGGTCAACAGCAAAAAAGGGCTTGAATAACTACTATATAGATTTGATGCAGCATGGCTACCTAAGTACAAAAATGGTAAAATTTTTCAATTCTATGGATAATTTTTTTTTTAAATAATTTTTAAGTAAAATTGTCAATATTTTGAGAAATAAAAATCATGATTTACAAAATCTTTAAATGATGTATACAAATATTTTTAATGCGACCAATAGTTTCAAAGTTATGAAACAAATTGTTAGCCAAAAAATAAAAAAATTGGTAAAAAAAAATTTTTTTCGTAAGAAAAAAATCTGGGAAAAATCGAAAACGGCAAAAGGTATTATATTTTATTTATTTGTAGTAAAGCTACATATCATGAGAATTAAAAAAAATATGGATCATGAAAATCGGTGCATGGTTAAGGTTTTTAATTACAATTAATTGAAGCTGTCGCATATTTACAAGCACTGTAGAAAATGGTATAATGAAAATTCAGAACACAGAAACACAGGTGCATTATACGACCCGGATTTCGGCAAACCCTCTTTACATGTAGAAAATTGTTTGGAAAAAAACCATTATGACATTTTTATGATTTTCAGAATTAAAAATATAAGTAATAAACGAAAGGTTGTTTTACGATTGCGATAGCAACTAATAAACGCTCATAAATGTGCGTGCACGCTGCAATGCTTTTTTTTCCGTTGGCTTCCTGTAACGGATGATTTTTTTGCATTAAATTCCTTAATGTTTTTTATGATTCCTGTTTAATTTTTACGATTGCGGTAGCAAACTAATAAGCGCTCATAAATGTCCGTGCACGCTGAAATGCTCTTTTTTCCGTTGGCTACCTGAAACGGATGATTTTTTTGCATAACATTCCTTAATGTTTTTTATGATTCTTGGGAATAAGAAACAAATTTGCAGCACACACAAACTGTACCCACATGAAGGGTTATCCCAAATTATAGTATCAGTATTTATAAGAGCTCCTTGAGCCATTTTACTTTATTCAAGAATTGTTTGCGATAACGGAAACATCATTTTATCCCTACATAAAGAGTCATTCAGCTTACAAGTTAAAACAATTTACAAGTATTAATAAAAATGAGCAAGAAAGCCAGAACATTTTTATGTAAAAACAATCCGGATTCATTTTGTTATGTGTGCGGCCAATATATCACCGAGAAAAAACGAAACTGCTTCCTAACTTCATTGCAAAAGTCATATGAAGATTGTTATAATATATATCCGCACAATTTGAACCAGCATTGGACACCCAGTACCATATGTATTTCATGTCGATTGAATTTATCTATGAGGTTTTCTAACGTAAAGTAAGTATAGGTTAATACATTTGGAATATTTCATACTTAAAGTATTTCTTAATTAAATTTTGAAATTTTTTTCATTTTACAGACGACGCTTGGAAATTTCGAAGCCTATGCTATGGAGAGAAACAGCGAGCCACGAATCCGATTGTTATTTTTGTTTAAGTACAAAAACCGGCTTCGGAAAACATATGCGATGGTCTTACCCCACGAGGTCTGCTGATGGGTTTACACTTGCAGTTCTACATTCACCAGAAATGAAATATGCTGAAGATCAGGGTCCAAGCTCTAGTCAAGTGCTTTCATCTTCACCAGGACACTTAACCTCAAGTATGTGTTCCAAATCAGAAAGTTCAAATTCAGCACTGCTATCTACATCTGAAAATGACGAGTTAATCCCACACAAAAATTTATCGCCGAGACCATGGAATCAAGACCAGCTTAATGATGTAATTAGAGACCTTGGATTGTCGAAAAGGTCTTCGGAATTACTTGCGTCCCGGATGAAAGAAACAAATCTCATAACAAAAGAAACTAAAGTTTCGTATTACCGTACTCGAGAAGAAGGCTTACTTCATTATTTTGTTGAAGAGGATGATTTTGTGTACTGCACAGATATTTCTGGTTTGATGACTGGCCATGGGCTTCCAGAGATACGATTCAAACGAATGGCGTTTATTTATCGACTCATCAAAACGCAGCTTGAAGTGTGTCCTTTTGCATAATGGAAATAAATTTCACTCCTTGCCGATCGCACATTCAACCAAAGTAAAAGAAGAATACTCTGTAATTGCATTGATCATGAAGAAGATAAAGTATAATGAACATAACTGGGTAATTTGTGTTGATCTTAAGATGGTAAATTTCCTCTTAGGTCAACAAAGTGGCTTTACCAAATACCCTTGCTTTTTATGTTTATGGGACAGCTGAGCTAAAGCAGAGCATTAGAAGAGAAAACAATGGCCTTCTAGGGTAACACTGGTTCCAGGTATGCCAAATGTTATAAATGGGGCTCTAGTGCCCCGAGATCGGTCAAAGATATTGATTTTGGCAGTTCAATGTCAGAAATTGAGAAAAATGCATGGGATTCGTTTGTATGGGTTATTCAAAATTTCTTAGGAAATAACCAGGGTGATGATTACGTTACGCACGTTGCAGAGATGTTAACTCACTTCCAGAATCTTGGATGCAACATGAGCATTAAAGTACATTACCTGCACAGTCACTTAGATCGTTTTTCTGAAAATCAAGGAGACTTGAGTGAGGAACAGGGCGAACGATTCCACCAAGATATCCGGACAATGGAGGAACGATACCAGGGTCGCTGGGATGCACACATGATGGCTGATTTTTGCTGGAGTATTCAGAGTAACACTTCGTTATTCAACAATAGTAGAAAATCGTATAAAAAAAAATTCCAGAGTTTGTAGTTTATAATAATTATTAATTTATTTTCTTATTTTATTTCTTATTATAAATTTAAATAATAAAATATAAATTTTCTACTGTTTAATACATTTAAACTTATCCAATTCAAATGTTTTTCCGAAGAATAGAAACAGTATTGTAGGTAGGGTTTTGCCAAAAAAATACATGAATGTTACTATGTAATGCATTTTCGATGTGAAAATTGTACATAGTTTTCAAAATTCAATAAATCGAAAGAAGAACATTAATTACTCCATTTTATGTTTATACATATATCGAGAAAAAACTAAAATTTTGTGAAAATGAGCGAATTCACTTAATTGTGAATAAATTCGAAAATTATCAATCAATTTTTATGACCGATATCTCAATTTGTTGATTTTACATATGGCTTTGTGATAAAACAATAAATCTGCACAATTTTTGCCGTTTTCGATTTTTCATGATTTTTTTAAAACAAAAATATTTGCCATTTTTACGTAAAAAATATATTTTTGGCTTCAATTTTTTCTTATAACTCCGAAAATAGTGGGCCGATTGAAACGCGATGTATAAATGGTTTAAAGGCTATGTAAATTTAAATTTTTCTAAATTTATTTTAATAATATCGGACTAACACTTTTTGAGTTATCATTAATTATGTGAAGAAACGTCTAAAAAAATTTACAATTTTACTAAAAAAAATTTTTAAAAAAAACCTCTCCATAGAATTTTAAATTTGGACCATATTTGTACTACTGGAACCACAATACATCAAAATTGTATAGTGGTTTTTCAAGCCTTTAAAATTTTTTCGATTTTGTTGCTTTGTGTTATTAACCGCCATTATAAAAAGAGAAGATTTTACTAGCCTTTAAAAATATACTTTTATTTACCAATCATATCTTCTAAATTTAAATTGCAGTTTCGAAACAACAAAACATTTTTTAGGTTTGTGGACGTTAAACAGTAAAGTTTCATTAATACATCAATAATACACATCTTCTTACCCAAAAATTTTACCTGCTGTCACATTTGCTTTTATGTGTATAGGTTTACACATAAATTGTAGGAAAACAAGACTTTTTTAAATATTTTTACTTACTTAAGAAAAGTGTTTTCAAAGAAAAAAACCCACCGACGCGATTGGTACAGAAAGAAAAATATTTTTACAAGCACAAAATACCAACAAATTCTTGTGGCTATTTTTTTTCTTAATAATTTCTGCATTTAGGTACGACTTTTTAACGAAAGAAAAAGGGACCCTTTATCAGGCATCAAAGAATTTTTTTCACAAACAAAACACATATCGTTAGCTTAAATGCAAAACAATGTAGATATTATTTGTCAATCATTGTACAATGTTAAAAACAGAAATAAAACAAAACATAAACAAAGATAATAAATATATTATTTCTGTTTAGGGGCCTCAAAATAGGCCGTGTGATATAGCCCTGTGAATGAGAGTGTTTTGCAGTAAAAAATTATATTTTACGCTCGCAAAATAAAAGAGCGTAAGCGTACATGTGAGTTTTGCTTATACAATTGTGTATGACGCTGACATTCCTGCTTTAGACTTTGAACGAGCACTCGAGAAAATTGGCACACATTCAATATTGGATCAATAAATGGACTGAAAATTAGGACTTAAAATTATTAAATACATCTGTAACTTTTATTTTATTCTCGGTGTTGATAAACAATAACAAATAAGAAGAGCACAACTGTAAACAGTAAAAAAAAAAAAAAACTCTTATGAGTGCAAACAGTGCAAAAACAATTAAGCATAATGATAGAAATGCATATATCACAGTGAGTGTTAATGAAACAAATGCAGAAATAAAAAAAAAGAGTCGATGATAGCAAATACCTAACGGCTAAACCTATTACTCGTACGCGATCCCTCTCACCTTCTGTTTTTAATAATACGGTTGATACACTAACAAATATAAAACCTTCAAGCATTGCCTCAACGGCAAAAACAATTTTAATAAGTGATAAAAATATTAACCCTCAATCAGGCACAATAGAAAACTCTGTATCACCTTCGGTGTCTAATAATACGGTTGATTCGAATACAATAAAAAATATAAAACCAGCAAGCGGTGCCTCAGTGGCAGAAAAGATTTTAACAAGTGATGAAAAGATTACCCCCAAATCAGGCATGATGGAAAACTCAGTATCACAGGTGAAAAGCGGTCAAAAGCCTCAAGTACAAGTTGGAATGGATAGGTACATAACAGTGCTAAAACGGGGTCGCAGCCCAACTTCTTCTGCAGTTGCTTCTGTCCCAAAAGTTTTAAAAGAGGGTACAGCTGATAGAATAAGTTCTCAAAACCGGGTTGCAATTTTGGAAGAGGAATCCTCGGAAGCACAAAACGTTACAAAATCTTCTAAGCCACCCCCGATATATCTTAGAGAGCAAAACTCAAGTGTTTTAATAAAGAATTTGATCTCGGTAATAGGTGAAAATTCTTTTTATGTAGCTGCAATAAAACGTGGTAGTATAAATGAAACTAAAATACAAGTTAATCGTGAAGATGATTTTCGTAAAGTAATAACAAAATTTGAAGCACTTAATAAGAATTTTTATACATATCAACTGAAGAGCAGTAAAGGTCTTCAGGTAGTGATAAAGGGCATTGATTCATGCGTAGACCCAGGTGAAATAAAAACGTTTTTAGAAGAGAAGGGCTTTAAAATTAAAAATGTAGTTAATATTAAAAATAGAGAAAAAAATCCCCAGCCACTATTTCGAGTGGAGTTAGAACCCGGCGACGTTAAGCTTAAAAAAAACGAAACTCATCCCATTTACAGTCTGAAATATATCCTGTATAGGAAAATAACGATAGAGGAGCCGCATAAAAGGAATGGTCCCGTGCAATGTTTAAACTGCCAAGAATTTGGTCACACTAAGGCATACTGCCATTTAACACCTGTTTGCGTTGTATGTGGAGAATTGCATGGTACAGCTCTCTGCGATAAGTCTAAAAACGACCCCAATGTAAAAAAATGCAGCAACTGTGGTGGTAATCACACTGCCAACTATAGAGGATGCCCTGTATACTCTATCGTCAAGCGCTCGGTTGGACCGAAACCTAATCCACCTCAAATTCAGGAAACACATCAAAATAATACTAATGACATTCAGGTACCGCAGCCTAGTAATAACAGAACATCCTATAACCTACCTATAAGCTTATTGTCTAATATATCAAAGCTTTTTGAGAAACTTCTAGTGTCTAAATTAACGCCGATTTTAAATGGTAACAGATGTATTCCCAATCATCAATTCGGTTTTAGAAGAAAACACAGCACAATTGAACAAACTCATCGTATAGTAAATGTCATAAGAAAAGCCTTTGAAGAAAAAAAATATTGCTCAGCACTCTTCATCGATGTGTCTCAAGCTTTTGATAAAGTCTGGCATGAAGGTTTACTACTGAAATTGCAGCAAAACTTACCAGCAAATATACACAAGCTGTTAGAAAGCTACTTAGTCGGTCGTCAATTTATTATTAAAGAAGGCGAATTTTTAAGTTCTCCACAGCCAATTAACGCTGGAGTCCCACAAGGCAGCATCCTGGGCCCTCTATTATACTTAATTTATACTTCGGACTTGCCAACAAACAGCTACACCCATACCTCAACATTTGCGGACGACACAGCTTTTCTAAGCGTACACGCAAACTGTCAAGAAGCATCTCGTTATCTACAGGATCATATATTTGAACTAGAAAGGTGGTTAAAAAAATGGAGGATAAAGATCAATGAGCAAAAATGCGCACATATAACATTCACATTGCGTCGGGAAACATGCCCCCCTATTAAAATAAATAATCAAATAATACCCCAACACTCGCATGTAAAATACCTCGGTATACATCTAGATCGGCGTTTAACGTGGAAATGGCATATAGAAGCGAAATTAACTCAAATGAAACTAAAAGCAATCCAAATTAATTGGCTTATTGGAAGAAATTCTGTTCTTAGTCTCGATTGCAAACTTCTACTCTACAACTCTATCTTAAAGCCAATTTGGTGCTACGGTATTCAGTTATGGGGCACTGCCTCGGCTTCTAACATCGAAAAAATTCAAAGGCGCCAAAATAAACTTCTTCGAATAATCACAGCCGCCCCCTGGTACGTCAAAAACTCAAATATCCACAAGGATCTCAATGTGCCATTAGTAAAAACTATGATAACGAAATATGCAGTAAAATATTTAAAAAGGCTGGAACTGCACCCAAATCCATTAGCTAGAAATATTTTAAATTATGGCGGCCACACTCGCTTAAGAAGAAGAGACACTGCAGCACTCACCCAATCAGATGAGCGATAAACACCTATATATGTAAACAGAAACCGTGATGACTAAATCTTTTGTGTTTGGCACTGGCAGGACATAAAGTAAATATTAGGATAAGATTTGATTAATTATTGTTAGTTCATATTTAATATATGAAGATTCAATAAATAAATAATGAAAAAAAAAAAAAAAAAAAAAAAAAAAATCTGTAACTTTTCATAATCGGTCGTCGTGCTCGTTGAGAACAGACGTGTTTTTTAACACCGCATATAATTTTTTTTCAACAAAAATTGGTTTTATTAATATCATTTAACAAGAGAATTGGCCGCTCTAATAGAGTAATTTTTAATTAAAACTATTTAATATAGAAGTGAACAATAGAGATACTAAAAAATAAAGAAAAGATACAAGAAAAAGAAAAATATACATATACGTATGTATATCAAAATATACGTTCAGACTTACATACATATATTCTGCGGACTTCGGTGTTACAACAACATAATAAATAACAATAAGAGCACGGTAAACAAAAAAAAACGGTAATAAATAAAAACAACTCTCGTATGAGTAAAAACAATAAAACAACAAAACCAAATGGAAGTAATGTACATATAGCAGTTCATGCTAACGAAAGCAATGCTAAAATAAATAAAACAAAAGAGCCGATAGTAACTACCTAACGGCAAAACCAATGCCTGTAGGCAAAGACAATTTTAGTAGGAAATGATACCATGAACCCCAACACACGCAATGGAAAACGCACAAGTAAAAAAGTTGTCAAAATCCTCAAGCAATTGCTTTAAAATTCTGTCTGAAAACACGAAATGAAATGTAAAGCATTTCGTCACCCAAAATGCAAAAGAGGGTTACAACAACATTTTTACTCACAAAAAATTTTAGATCCCTTCGATCAAAAATGGCCACTTTATAAAAAAATCAAACGCCAAGTACACCTGGTTGTTATTGATATTGTAAAGTTTTTTGCTTCTCCTGTAAAAAAATAAAAAGTGTTGTTACGCCCTTTTACTTTTAGGTGACGATTTATATTTTTTTTTTTTTTTTTTTGGTTAGGACCAGCACTCAGGGGATAACCCCTACTAATGCAATGCATTGTGTTGGAACTAGGAAAATAGGTTATGGGAAGGAGGAAAGAGGAAGTAGTGCTTGTGAACATTCGACTTGAACTTATTCATGTTGTATGTAAGAGGGAAGACTTCAGCAGGAAGATTATTCCACATACGAACAGTCCGGCCAAAAAACGAATTTTCCCTGTAATGCGTTGTACGATTCACCGGCCAATCGACCACAAAAGGATGGGCTCTTGAGGAAAAACGTCTATGGGTTTCGGGAACCAAATCCCTAATTTCATCAGAACACATCCCGCTGTAGTAACGATAAAATAGGCAAGTACAACCCACATTGCGACGGTGCTCAAGGGAGTCAATAGAATTGGATACCCTACTGTCGCCAATGAGAACCTTCGCCCTCTCCTGCACGCGGTCGAGAAGCTCCAAAATAGACTTTGAAGCACCGGCCCACACATGAGAGTTGTATTCCATTCGCGGTCGGATATAGGTGGTATAAATAGTAAGGAGATCAGATGGAGTGAAGTATATCTTACACCGTTTCAAAAAACCGAGGCACTTGAATGCTTCTTTCGACACCTTAAATATATGTTCTGTCCATCGGACATCACATTGTATCCTCATGCCCAGAACATCAAGAGATTCTGTTTCCTCAATATTTATACCACCCATACATACGGATGAGGCACCTTGATCCGTCGCGCGTTTATGCGTCAGTACGCAACATTGGGTCTTTCGGGCATTAAATTCGACCCTATCCGCACGACCCCATTCTGAGATTGTGTCTAGGTCACGGCCAAGCGTATCATTCATGTTCTGTCTCATAGCACAAACATCGGACATGCATGGTCTGTAACCAAATGAATACGAATGGCAAAGGTTGCTGTCATCTGCAAAAGAATAGATAGGGTTGAAAGTTTGACATAAGAGGTCATTTAGAAAAATAAGAAATAGAGTAGGAGAAAGAACGGAGCCTTGCGGTACCCCTGAATTAATGTTGAACTCGTTTGATGAAACCCCATCTATAACAACCCGTATAGTGCAATCTCTGAGAAAGCTCGATATAAATCGAGAGAAATTATCACCGACACCAAATGCAACAAGTTTAGACAAGAGTCTTGAGGGTTTTATTGTAACAGACAAACAGCCTGGTGACGGTTGGCGTTGGCGTAAACGCTCTTTTTCTGTAGTAGATTAGAGAACACAGGTTGTGTGTTACTTAAATTTATTATAAACAACGACACAACGCCAACCGTAATTAGGCTGAATATACATACATACATACGTAGTTACATATGTAGTATAAAGGACATTTTATTTCTAAATAAGAGTGTTAACAAGTTCAATCGAGCACAAAATTAAGATCGGCTTGAGATTAAAATTATTTAATTTTATATAGAAAATATGACGCATGTTTAGACTTTTCACAAAAAAATTATATAACTCCGAAAATAACTGAGAATTTCACGATGTCGAAGAACGCTTTTGTAAAAATGGAAGAACAAATTTTTGATTTTTCATTTATGATATATCAAAAATGTGTTCTTATTAGCGTTGACGTATCATAAATTCTGTGGTCTAACCACCGCATCCGATATCGAGCAAACTTGATCGAAATTTTTTGTTATGGTATCCTTTGATTTCGAATGAAATGTATCGTAATTTGAGATGATAGATTAGATATCGAGTATCAAAAATATTACATCTCTCCAGTTTTCATTCTAAACGCCAGTGTCTATCGTATGCAGAAAATACGATAGTTTACTCGATATAGAATGCGGTGATTAGACCCATGAGTTCTGTTATTTTTACTTGAATTTTTACGGAAAAAGATAACAAAACATTTGACAAAAACCAAAAAAATATGTACATTTAGGTGATTCGAAAAATTAAGTTAAGCCTCTGACTTATTAGGATTAAAAATTAGTTGAAAACGCGTCCAGATTTTTTTTAAATTTGTTGCCACGCCTCTGGATGTCGCCCTTTTAGTTTTTTGTACAATGCGCCGCCATTTGTAGTCCGATCATAACATAATGCATTTCGTTATTCATGGCTTGCCTGTGGCTTCATTTTTGTCTTTGTAGACTTTTTAATCCGACATCAATTTCTAAGCGCCACTTCTTCCATATCGGATCCTTCCCCATTAATGTCCAATTTTTTGCACGTGGCCAGAAAGCGTTTCTATAATTAGGTGCTTCTAGCTGTAATTGTACTCACTTTAATGCAACAGTCTGTCTGTCGCGGTCGTTGAAGATAGACGTGTTTCCTAAGCTAGGCATACGGTTTATTTTTTTTTTTTGAACAAATAAAGTATAAAAAAAGTAAATACAAGAAAAAGAAAAAAAAAATTACATGTATGTACGTACATACATACATAAACACACATTTTTTCATTCTCGGTGTTGATAAACAATAACAAATAAGAAGAGCACAACTGTAAACAGTAAAAGAAAAAAAAAACTCTTATGAGTGCAAACAGTAGAAATGCATATATCACAGTGAGTGTTAGCGAAAAAAATACAGAAATAAAAAAAAGAATCGATGATAGCAAATACCTAACGGCTAAACCTATTACTCGTACGCGATCCCTCTCGCCGTCTGTATTTAATAACACGGTTGATACAATAACAAATACAAAACCTGCTATCGTTGCCTCAACAGCAAAAACAATTTTAATAAGTGATGTAAATATTAACCCCCAATCAGGCATAATAGAAAACTCAGTATCACCTTCGGTGTCTAATAATACGGTTGATATTAATACAATAAAAAATATAAAACCTGCAAGCGGTGCCTCAGCGGCAAAAACGATTTTAATAAGTGATGAAAATATTACCCTCAAATCAGGCATGATGGAAAACTCAGCTCCACAAGTAAAAAGTGGTCAAAAGCCTCAAGTACAAGTTGGTATGGACAGGTACATAACAGTGCTTAAACGGGTTCGCAGCCCTACCTCTGCAGCAGTTGCTTCGGCCTCAAAAGTACCATCTTTTGATAAAATAAATTCTCAAAATCGATTTGCAATTCTGGAGGATGAATCCTCTGAAGCACCAAACGTCATAAAATCGTCCAAGCCTCCCCCGATATATCTTAGGGAGCAAAACTCAAATGAGCTCATAAAGAGTTTGATATCGGTGATAGGTGAAAATTCGTTTTACGTAGCTGCTATCAAGCGTGGTAGTATAAACGAGACAAAAATACAAGTCAATAATGAGAATGATTTTCGCAAAATTATAAACAAATGTGAAGTACTTAAAAAAAACTTTTATACATACCAACTGAAAAGCAGTAAAGGTCTCCAGGTAGTGATTAAGGGAATTGACTCATGTGTGGACCCAGAAGAGGTAAAAACATTCCTCGAAGAAAAAGGCTTCAAAATAAAACATGTAGTAAATATAAAAAATAGAGAAAAAAACCCCCAACCACTTTTTCGAGTGGAGTTTGAACCCGGCGACGTAAAGCTTAAAAAAAATGAAACGCATCCTATTTACAATTTGAAATATATTCTCTATAGAAGAGTAACTATAGAAGAGCCACACAAAAGAAATGGTCCCGTTCAGTGTTTAAACTGTCAAGAATATGGTCATACTAAGGCATATTGCTATTTACCCCCTGTTTGCGTAGTATGTGGTGAATTACATGGTACAGATCTATGCGATAAGTCTAAAACCGACCCCAACGTAAAAAAATGTAGAAACTGTGGCGGTAATCACACTGCCAATTATAGAGGATGCCCTGTATATACCATCGTCAAGCAGTCAGTTGGACCGAAAACTAATCCCCCTCAAATGCAGGTAACAAATCAAGTAAGCACTGGTGACATTCAGGCCCCGCAGCCTAGTAATAACAGAACCTCTTATGCTAACGTCGTAAAATCAAACCATGCGCCAACGCAAGGTGTTGCGCCAAGTAATGATGAAACTCCAGTTTCAAATTTAAGTCGTCTAGAAAAAACCATGGAAACATTAGTGCAAACAGTAACTAATTTTACGAACACAATGGGTAATATGATGCAGGAAATTCTTAGAATGCAATCGATGTTATTGCAAGCTGTACTTAACAAGCCATGAACTGTTTAAAAATCTGTTTTTGGAACGCGAACGGCATCCGCCAACATAAAAATGAATTAGAATACTTTCTTAAAAATAAACAAATTGATGTCATGATGGTTTCTGAAACTCATTTGACCTCAAGAAATACGTTTAACATCAATGGTTATATATTATATGATACCAAGGACCCTCGAGGTAGAGCTTGTGGTGGTTCTGCCATTTTGATAAAAAATCGAGTCAAACACTACCTAATGTGTGATCATCGTGAGGATTATCTCCAAGCAACGAACATTTGTGTTGAAGAGCTGAATCGTAGCATTGTAATCTCATCTTTATACTCTCCACCTAGATTTTCAATATCAGAAAGCCAATATTGTGAATATTATAAATCACTAGGACCCTGTTTCCTGGCCGCTGGCGATTATAACGCTAAACATACCTTCTGGGGGTCACGACTAATAACACCAAAGGGTCGTGTTTTGTTTAATACAATCTCTAAAATGAATTTAAATGTTGTCGCGAGCGGCCAACCAACATATTGGCCTGCTGACCCGCAAAAAATTCCAGATGTCATCGATTTTGGCGTGGTTAAAAACATCCCCACAGAAACGATTCACGTTGAAGCTTCCCTAGAATTATCTTCCGACCACACACCTACAATTGTTACTATAATGAACCCCAATAGAATTGTATCTCCGACTGGTTACCTAGCGACGTCAGCCACACAAATAAATTGGTTAAAATATAAAAAATATCTCAGTGCCCATTGCACAGAAAATATTCCGCTCAGTACACCGGAGTATGTAGATCGCTCTATTGATAATTTTGACAGTTTTCTGAAACTAGCTGTTCAACATTCCAATATTGCCCCCAAAAAAACAAAAACTATTAAAATATATTCCACAGATGTCGAGCGTCTCTTGTCTGAAAAAAGGAGGGCACGAAGAGAGTGGCAATTGCACAGATCTCCTCAACGTAAGAACTTGCTAAAAGAGTGTACAAAAAGATTAAGAAAGTTATTGCAGACTCAGAAAACGGCTTCTCTGGAAAAATATCTTAAGGAACTTGATGCAACTCCACAATCGGACTACTCATTATGGCGTGCAGCTAGAAACCTCAAAAGGCCAGTTGTCTCTAAACCACCATTAAGAAACTTGAATGGAAGTTGGGCAAGAAATGATGTTGAAAAAAGAAATCTGTTTGTAAGTCACTTGAAAAACGTATTTACACCTAATATATCTCACAATATTGCGGTCGATTTACCACCTGTTGCTGCTAGAGCAGCTATTCCCCTAAGATTTGAGATGAGAGAAATCGAAAAGGTTATATGTGACTTAAACACTAAGAAGGCACCTGGCATTGATAAGATCAGCAATAAAATGCTATTAGAGCTACCTCGCGTAGCAAAGAAAATTATTCTTTTTATTTTTAATGCTATTTTACGCCTTGAATACTTTCCTCAAAAATGGAAGGTTTCCTTAGTTACCATGATACCAAAGCCAGGTAAAGATCATACGAAAGTTGAGTCTTATAGGCCTATTAGCTTATTATCAAATATGTCAAAGCTATTTGAGAAATTATTAGTTTCAAAATTAACACCGATTTTAAGTGAAAATAGATGTATTCCAAACCATCAATTCGGATTTAGAAGAAAACACAGCACAATTGAACAAACTCATCGAATAGTAAATGTCATAAGAAAAACATTCGAAGAAAAAAAATATTGCTCAGCACTCTTCATCGATGTTTCGCAAGCTTTTGACAAAGTCTGGCATGAAGGCTTATTACACAAATTGAAGCAAAATTTACCAGCAAACACACACAAACTGTTAGAAAGCTACTTAGTCGGTCGTCAATTTATTATTAAAGAAGGAAATTTCTTAAGTTCACCTCAGCCGATTGGCGCTGGAGTCCCACAGGGCAGCATCCTGGGCCCTCTATTATACTTAATTTATACTTCGGACATGCCAACAAACAACTACACCCAAACTTCAACTTTTGCAGACGATACAGCTTTTCTAAGCGTCCACGAAAACCGATATGAAGCATCTCGTTACCTACAGCATCATATATTTCAACTAGAAATATGGCTAAGACAATGGAGGATAATGGTCAATGAGCAAAAATGCGTACATATAACATTCACCCTGCGCCGGGAATCTTGCCCCCCTATTACAATCAATAATCAAATTATTCCTCAACATTCGCATGTAAAATATCTCGGTATACATCTGGATCGGCGATTAACGTGGAAATGCCATATAGAGGCAAAATTAACTCAAATGAAACTAAAAGCCATCCAAATTCATTGGCTTATTGGAAGAAATTCTGTTCTTAGACTCGATTGCAAGCTTCTACTTTACAACTCTATTTTAAAGCCTATCTGGTGCTACGGTATTCAACTATGGGGCACTGCCTCGGCCTCTAATATCGAAAAAATTCAAAGGCGCCAAAATAAACTTCTTCGTATAATCACAGCCGCCCCCTGGTATGTTAAAAACTCAAACATTCATAAGGATCTCAACGTGCCATTAGTAAAAACTATGATTACAAAATATGCAGTAAAATATTTAAAAAGACTTGAACAACACCCAAATCCTTTAGCTCGAAATATTTTAAATCATGGCGGCCACACTCGCTTAAGGAGAAGAGACACTGCAGCACTTACCCAACTAGATGAGAGATAAACACCTATATAAGTGAACAGAACCCGTGATGAAGAACATTTTTGTCTGGCACTGGCAGGACATAAATAAAGTATTAGGATAAGATTTGATAAATTATTGTTAGTTCATATTAAATATATGAAGATTCAATAAATAAATAACGAAAAAAAAAAAAAAAAAAAAAAAAAACTTTAATGCAACGCTCCGCAATTAGGCGCATTTTTCTTTACTTACATATATATTACATTTAACTTTTTTTTTATATATAGTGCAGCCGTTTCAATTCCGATTTATTTATTTTATTTTATTTATTTATTATTAATTAATTACATTAATACAATTATTGTAACTAACTTAAGCTAAGAGTACTAGCTACCGTGGCTTTCGACTCAAAATGTTTAAAATTAAATACGATTTTGTAGACTATTTTCTAAGATAAATTAACAAATTAATTTAATGTTTTTTTCGTTGACAACTTTTACGAGGTCAGATGGAGAACTTGTTCCACATAAGTTAATTCTGGACGAATGGAATGTTGTGCCCTCATCAAGTATGTATGTGAACGATATCTTGATCTCTATTGCAATTCACATTTTGGAGGTGTAGTTTTTTCGAGTAGATATTTGTGGGTTATTTTGCAGTGTCCTATCCTTAGTCGTTCTATTATATTGGTTTCCCTTTTAGAGCAGGTTTTGGGATAAATAGGTTTGGATCCGGTTGAATTATATTTTTTTGCAGTTATGCTGATGTGAATACCATCTATGTTCGGAATCGGAATTCAAATGAGAGTAGACTGAACTTAAAATATCTCAAGTTTCATATGTTGGGAATTTTATTTATGGTCTTCGTTTTGCTTCTGCAGCTTGTGAATCCGCATATTCGTTTCCTGCTATGCCAACATGGGAAGGCACCCACATTATTTTAACTTTGTCAGAATGTTTTATAAAAATGTTTCGGATTTGATTTATTACCGGAGGGTCGTATAAGGTATTTTATATCGCTCGAATAGAAGAAAGGCTGTCAGGGCAGATAATATGATTTGAATCGTTTGTAGAGGCGAATTTAATAGCGGCCAATAAGGCTGAAGCTTCAGCTGTGAAGATGGAGCAGTAGTTGTCGATGTAGCCAATGTTGATAAGTTTACCGTAACGATCCACTGTTGCAAAAGTAGTACAACCATTTGACTTAGATCCGTCAGTGAATGAAAGGTTCCAATTTTGCTTATTGTAGTAATCTATTATGTAACTAAAAGTCTGTTTGTAAACGATGGGGGAGGTTGAAGTTTTTGGTAGATCTAACATTGATAGAATAAAAGAGGACTTTTTTAAAAGCCATGGTGGTTCAGATTGTTGTTTGATAAGTTTTGGTTGAAGATAAAATCCAAGAGCACGTGCTTAATAGATGCATCGAGTAATAGTAGATTATTTATTTTATTTTTAACAATACAAAGAAATCCTATAAGGCCAATTATACATGTATTGTAAGAATTACATCCATATTAAACATAAGACATATTCAGCGCAATTTTGAATAAAATTTCCCCGGGAGTTTTTTCCTTTTCCCAATTTTTACAATTCTATCAAAAATGGGGGAAGGGAAAAAACTCCCCGGGATTTTATTTATAATTGGGCTGATTAAAAATAATACTAAATATAATGAAATTATCTGGTTTAAGCTCTTACATAAGCAAGTTTTTATATATGTAGGTAGTATTTAAATACTAAACATAAGTGGCTCCCCAACCACACAAATATTACAAAATTAAAAAAAAAAAAAAAATTACAAAAAATTACAAGTTGATATGGACAGGTACATAAAAGTGCTTAAACGGGGTTTCAGCCCTTTCTCTTCAGCTGTTGCTTCGGACTCTTGAAGGGAAAGGCTTAAAAATAAAAAACTGTAGTAAATATTAAAATAAAGGGAAAAATCCCCAACCCCTATTTCGGGTGGAGTTAGAGCCCGGCGACGTTAATTTAAAAAAAAAATGAAACGCATCCCATTAACAGTTTGAAATATATCCTTTACAGAACAATCATGATAGAAAAGCCGCACAAGAGAAATGGGCCCGTTCAGTGTTTAAACCATAGATAGGCATTTTTCAGTACCAGTACTTTTTCAGTATTTTCTTTTTTTACTGTTTACTGAAAAAAAATCAGTATTCAGTAAATTTTACTGCTTACTGAAAACAAAAATCAGTATTCAGTTAAAATACTGCACAGAAAAACGATATCTTTTAAAACAAGGCAGCTTAAAAAATGTATCGGCAAAATCAAAATTTTTTCGTTCGGTCGTGCTCGTTGAGAAAAGACGAGTTTCTTTTAACTCCGCATACGATTCTTTTTTTTTTTATTTAACATAAATTTGTTAATAATATCAGTTTAACAACGAGTTTGGACGCTCAATATAAAAGTGAACAATAGAACAACTATAAAAAAATTAAGAAAAAATACAAGAAAAAAATATATGTATGTATGTATGCACATACATACTTGCAAATAATCTGTGCAAACAAATATTTATTCTTATTTCTTTTATTATCTCGGTGTAACAACAACATTATACATAATCAAAAGAGCACAGTCAACAAAAAAAAAAAAAAAAAAAAAAAAAAAAAAAAAAATACAATAAAAAAACGGTGAAAAAAACAAAAACAACTCTATATGAGTAAGAACAATGAAACAACAACAAAAATAAATGATATTCATGCTAGTGCAAGCAATGTGGAAATAAACATAACAACAGAAAACAATAGTAACTACCTAATGGCAAAACCTATGCCAGCAAGCGTTACCACTGAACCCATAAACTCAAACATAGACGCAATGGAAACCAAACAAGAAACAATTTGTCAAAAACCACAAGTGCAAGTAGGTATGGACAGGTATATAACAGTGCTTAAACGTGGTCAGAGCCCTGCCTCTTCAGCTGTAGCCTCGGCCTCGAAAGTTCCATCTTTTGATAGAATAAATTCACAAAATCGTTTTGCAATTCTAAAGGATGAATCTTCTGAAGCACATAACGTCATAAA
Organism: Pollenia amentaria; assembly: GCA_943735925.1. NCBI lineage: Eukaryota > Metazoa > Arthropoda > Insecta > Diptera > Polleniidae > Pollenia > Pollenia amentaria. The sequence continues at coordinate 14,875,273 of OX031011.1, forward strand.
AACGTCAAGGCCACCCCCGATATATCTTAGAGAGCAAAACTCAAGTGAGCTAATAAAAAGTTTAATCTCGGTGATAGGTGAAAATTCGTTTTACGTAGCTGCAATCAAGCGTGGTTATATAAACGAATCAAAAATACAGGTTAATCACGAGAATGATTTTCGTAAAATAATTAATAAGTTTGAAGCACTTAAAAAAAGCTTCTATACATACCAACTGAAAAGCAGCAAAGGTCTTCAGTTTGTGATAAAGGGCATTGACTCATGCGTGGACCCAGACGAAATTAAAACATTTTTAGAAGAAAAGGGCTTCAAAATAAAAAATGTTACAAATATTAAAAATAGGGAAAAAAATCCCCATCCACTATTTCGGGTGGAGTTAGAGCCCGGCGATGTTAAGCTAAAAAAAATTAAACGCATCCCATTTACAGTTAAAAATACATCCTGTACAGAAAACTCACGATAGAAGAGCCGTACAAAAGAAACGGGCCCGTTCAGTGTTTAAACTGCTAAGAATTTGGTCATTCTAGGGCCTACTGCTATTTACCCCCTTTTTGCGTCGTATGTGGAGAATTACATGGTACCGTCCGCTGCGATACGTCTAAAAATGACCCTAATGTATAAAAATGTAGCAACTGTGGTGGTAATCACACTGCCAACTATAGAGGATGTCCGGTATATTCGATTGTCAAGCGTTCTGTTGGACAAAAACTTAATCCCCCTCAAGCACAGGCAACTAATCAGGAAATGACGTACGGCATCCAGATACCTCAGCCAAATAATAACAGAACCTCGTACGCTTATGTATTAAAATTTAATCCTATGCCACTGCAAGGTGATTTAGCAAATAATGACGAAATTCCCATTTCTAATTTAACTCGGCTAGAAAAAACTATGGAAACATTAGTGCAAACAGTTAACAATTTTACCAAGACAATGGGTAGCAATGGCAATCGCATAGATCCCCTCAACTTAAGAATTTAGTAAAAGAGTGAACAAAAAGGCTAAAGGCCCAACCATAATGTGCATAAGTGAGCTTAAATTGCTGTCAAAAATTAACGAAAAGCCTGTCAAATGCATTCGAAAATTAAAAGAGACTTTAAGGTGGCCATAATCTACTTACATCAACTTAAGATCCATGTTGCATATTTGTGCAATATTTGGTTTTCTTCCGAGTACTTCAAATAAAAAAGTACCAAAAATTACAGCCTCGTAATTATTTATATAATGTTTTATTTAATTTGTCAGCAACGTTTTAAAAAGAAAAAAATTGGCGATTGTTTTACATACTTTTTAATAAAAAATTTATACAAAATTCATAAATGAAAAATTCTTCTTTTTCTATATTCTTTTTTTTCTTTATCCATTTCAATTTATTTAATATTTTGTAACAACACACAAACAGCTGATTCCGTACGGAATGTGCGTTCAGTTTGGCACTTTGCTTAAGCAAATGACATTTCACGAAACTTAACGAAAAGTTTCATTAAGTACATTATAGTTGGCCACATATGTTTTATATGTATTCGCACAGTTGCTTAAGATGACTTAAGAGGCCTCATGCATATTATGGTTGGGCCTTAATAAAGTTACTGCAGTCCCAAAAAACATCGTCCGTTGAAAAATATCTTAAGGAACTCGATGCAACTTCTCAATCAGACTACTCATTATGGCGTGCAGCTAGAAATCTTTAAAGACCAGTTACCACTAAACCACCATTAAGAAACTCAAATGGAAGTTGGGCACGAACTGATAAAGAAAAAGGAAATCTTTTTGTTAATCATTTGAAAACCGTATTTACCCCTCATACATCTCTCGATATTGCGGAGGAGTTACCACCTGTTGCTGTTAGAGCAGCTGTTCCACTAAGATTTGAGATAAGAAAAATCTAAAAGGCTATTCATGATTTAAACCCAAAGAAAGGCGCTGGTTTTGATAAGATCAGTATCAAAATGCTTTTACAGATTCCCAGCATAGCAAAGAAAATGATTCTCCTGATTTTTAATGCTATTTTACGCCTTGAATACTACCCTCAAGAATGGAAAGTATCCTTAGTAACCATGATACCTAAACCAGGAAAGGCTCCTACAAAAGTTGAGTCATATAGACCTATAAGCTTATTGTCTAATATATCAAAGCTAATTGAGAAGCTGTTAGTGTCAAAATTAGCCCCAATTTTAAATGTAAATAGATCAGTGATGCTCATTCAGGCAAACAATTGTTTAGAAGCCCCACCCCTTTGTTTTTTACGCTCATTATTTTTGTCGTACGTGTGAGAGCAACAAGCGCACATGTACGATAGCTGCATTGATATTTGTTCAAATACAGCGTGTAAAATAAATAATAATGAAATTAATTTAGTTGTTCGTCAGACAGCGACGAATGCACATGCGCGGAAGCTACGCTAGTTTGTTGCTAAATAATATTAAAATGCAAAACTATTTTATGATTAAAAATGCCTTTGGTAATGCCCAATGTCTTTTATGTTATCAAACATTTAAAGGACATTGGGAAAATGTTATTCAGAGGCATTATGATTCTTTTCATAGCAACTTTTAATTCGCTACGTAAGATAATAAGTTCTGTTTGTATTTTAAGCTCATACTTACTAACGTCGACACTTAAAGGGTTTTCAAAAAGCTCAAGAAGTGGTTTAACATAATTGAAATCTTTAAACCTATCTTCAAAGTTTAAAAAAAGTGTCTCAAATATATTTATATATTTTAACGTATGAATGTTGCTTTTTTGGTTCAAAATTAAAGAAGTTATCGAAAAGTTCGTGTAATCGCCCAACTGAATTTGTGATAACAATAAATATTACTTGGTTTTGAAATTAAATAGTATTTTGGACAAATCATATAAATTCTTTTCTTGTCCTTGTAATTCTTAATTAAAATCATTAAGAAATTTAGTGGTATCCGACAAAAATGCTAAAACTGAAATAAACCGAGTCTTTAAGAGACTTTAATAAGAATTTATCAAGTCATCGTAAGGCATTTTTTGTTTCTAAAAAACTAACAAACTTCTTATGTGTAAGCGAGTGATGTACTTCTCGTATCTTATTTATTATATTCTCTGCAGTCTTCATAGCGTGGCAGTCGCTAATAAATTTTAATACTAGAGCAGCCTGATGAATAACACAATAAAAAGTATTAAGATCAACACCGTGTTTTCTTAACAGCCCGATGAACACTTCATACTTACCTGACACAGCATTTACATCATTTGTGCAGAGCCCAACATGTTTTTTAGGATCAACAATCGACAGCAGTTTATCACATACAATATCAAACAACTTACCTGTAACATTTCCGTAAAAAGTCGCCAGTGAAAACATTGCTTCAAAAAAGAATCATAATTTTCTAATTTAATCCCTAATCACCAACTCTACAGAAACCCCTAATCAACGGAAGTTTATCACATACACTTAATTCAGTGTGAACTGCATTATTATAAATTTTATATAACCAAAAAAAAATCTTGTGATATATTAATAAAAATTGTGCGTTTAGTTTTGCGTTGCACTGTACTTAACAAATTCTCTCAGAATACATATGCAAAACATTTTTGAACACCAATGAAATAGATGTATTCCTAACCATCAATTCGGCTTTAGAAGAGAACATAGCACAATTGAACAAACCCATCGTATAGTAAACGCCATAAGAAAAGCCTTTGAAGAAAAAAAATATTGTTCCGCCATCTTCATCGATGTTTCTCAAGCTTTTGATAAAGTCTGGCATGAAGGGTAGTATATGTATAATGAGAGTTCTACTTCAAATTTACCCAAAAAGCCATTAAAATCACCCAAAAGCCATTAAAAAGCCATTAAAATTACCCAAAAGCCATTAAAATTACCCAAAAGCCATTAAAATTATCCAAAAGCCATTAAAATTATCCAAAAGCCATTAAAATTTTTCCAAAGCCATTAAAAAGCCATTAAAATTATCCAAAAGCCATTAAAATGAACACGTGTTAAAGTATGTCAAATGAACACGTGTTAAAGTAGGTAAAATTTAAAAAAAAAAAAAAAATTTCAAAAACAAAGTAATAAAAAAAAGTCGTTAAATTTTATAGGATAGCAATGCACAAGTGGTGGGTGCATTGTTGAAGCCTTTCTTTTGTTGTGATCGATAGACAGACAGCCAGACAGACATAGAGATATGTAGATAGATAGACATACAGACCTTGTAGAAGCAATTGGAAAATATTGTTGATAATTCTATCTTTTTATTTTCTTGAATTATGTGAAGAAAAAATTTTTGTTGAGGAAACACACAAAGCTGATAAGCGCATTTTTTTTTTTTTTTTATGATATTAAAATTAATAATTTATGGGGTGTGAGATGATAAGGGTATTGTATTGGAGTGTGTCTTGAATATAGATAGATAGATACACAGACAGACCTTGATATAAATTATGATTTTATTTAGTTATTAAAAAAAAAAAAATTGTATAGATGCAATTGGTGTTTCTATTTTTATTTTGGAGTGGATAGGGAAATAAAAATTCAAAGTATTTATTTATGATTTTTAAAAGAAAAGAGAAGATAAAAAGGGGGAAAAGGAAAGTTAGTCAGACAGACAGATATACAGAGACAGTCTGGCATTTTATTTGTTGATAAGTAAATTTACGATTGTATAGATATTTGAAAGTATATAAAAGGTTTTAAATATATTCTATTCATTAGTTTCTAAAGTAGACTTGCTTAAGAAAGTTTGTTTTTTTTATGAAAATAAAAAAAAGAAATTAATATTTTAAAATAATAATAATGGCTAGTGTACTAATTTGTGAAATTTGCCAAAACCAATATAAAAAGAAACAAAAATTAAAAAAACATATTCAAATTCATGTGCCATGTGATGTGTGCAATCATATATCCCTGACATCAATGGAGAGGAAAAAACATATGGAAATCCATCTAGATTTCCTTCAACAGCAACAACAACACCAACAAGAGCAACAACAACAACAAGTAGAAGAAATGGATGAACATCCTTCAACATCGGATGCATCTAGGAAGCGTCTATCGATGTTACAATCAAATATACCATTTAAACAACAAAAGCCTGAGTCATGTTCAGAATCTTTTATTATGTGTGAGGATTGTAATGTTAAAATTCAACCACAACAGTGGTTTATTCATTGCTCCCAACCCGAACACAAGAAAAATGTACAGGAGAGAATTGGAAACCGGATTCAATTGATAAAAAATTCATTTAAATCTCGACTTTTGACGTACCGTTTCCCGAAAGGAGATTTGAATTTGAATGTAAATGAATATTTGAAAGAGGGTCAAATGTATGTTCAGAAATTATTAAATAATTGTCTGGCTGAGCACATAATTGTGAAATTTAATTTGGAATTGACAGCTCGATATAAGCTACCAGCACATCCTCTTAAACCAGAAACTGATATGTACCACAATACGGAAATGATACGCTTATCAAGGGCAGACAATATTGGCTCAGCTCTCACACTTCAATTTGAAAAGATTAAGGCGAAGATGTCTGAGTTTCAAGAAAGAGATTCTGGTTGGACGCTTATCCAAATTAAATGGCTGGAAATAAACATAAATAAAGCATCACCATTATCAGGATCCCAATATATACCTACACCCGTAGAGCTGGCGAGGAAGAAAGCTTGTGTCAACATTCAAAACAATGATGTATTTTGCTTTAAATGGAGTGTAATAGCAGCATTTTATAATGGTGATAATATTAATACACATAGGCAGACAATTTACAATATACCAAATATTGCTGACAATAATATTAAGCTTGATTGCGGTAGAACACTTAATTTCACATCAATGCAATTTCCTACTGATGTGAAAGATATTAAAGTATTTGAAAGAAATAATACTGATATAAGTGTAAATGTGTTCGGGTTTGATAGGAAATCCAAGGCTGTTATTGGACCATACTACATTACCAAAAAGGAAAAAAATATGCATATAAACCTTATGCTGCTGGAAGACGAATGTGGTGATAAAATGCACTACATTCTAATAAACAATATTTCAAGGTAGTTATCAAAAACTTAAATAAAATTTTTTAAAAAAAAAAATCTATTCAATTTAATAAATTTATTTCTTTTTTTAGACTACTTTCAAGTCAAATATCTGCGCATAATGGAAGAATTATATTTTGCAACGCATGCCTTTACCACACAGATATACCGGAAAAAATGATTTTTCACAAAGAAAAAGAATGTGGAGAGTGCATTCCCAAGATGCCGGAGGGAGACAAATCCATCATAAAGTTTTCCCATCATGAGCGACAAATGAATCTCCCGTTCACTGTGTATGCGGATTTTGAATGCGTTCTCGAGGAAGTAGATGTAAGTAGTATTAATGAAAATAGTAGATTTACAAAAAAACATGTTCCATGTGCATATGGTTTTAATATTAAGTGTAATTTTAATGAAAATTTAGATAAGTTTAAAATGTTTAGTAGTAGTAGTAGTAGTGTTAATGTAGGGCAACATTTTGTAAATAATTTAATAAATGAATGTAGACAAATGTATAAGAAGTATTATGAAAAAATTGTCCCCATGCATTCATTAACCCCCTTAGAAGAAGAACAATTTTTAAACTCTATTAACTGTCATATTTGCGGTTTAGCACTAGGCGACGAACTAGCTGTGAGAGATCACTGCCACTTATCAGGAAAATATAGAGGGGCTGCACATAATTCGTGTAATTTAAATTTTAAAATTCCAAATTTTATTCCTATATTTTTCCATAATTTTTCGAAATATGACTGTCACTTATTTATTAAAGAATTACTTAGTTTTAAAGGGGAGACAAATGTAATTCCAATAAATAAAGAATTATACATTTCTTTGTCGCATACTGTTCGGGTATATACTGATGAAGAAATTGATGATTATATAAATGAGTTGTATATAAGAAAAGTGAAGCAAAATATTCCTCAGCATATTATTTCAAAACAACTTGAAAAGGTGCGAGTTTATAAAACTGGAAAAAAAATTGAGCTTAGATTTTTAGACTCTTTAAGATTTATGGCATCTGGTTTGGAATCATTAGCTAGTAACCTCAATGATCAAGATTTAAATGCAGTTAGAAAATATTTTCCAGATGCTGAGAAGTTTTCTCTTATGAAGCGAAAGGGTGTTTTTCCTTATGAATATTTAAATTCATTTGAAAAATTAAATGAAAAGAAACTCCCACCAATTGAAGCATTTTATAGTAGGTTAAATGATAAAAAATGTTCAGAAGAAGATTATTTGCTAGCACAAAATATATGGACAAAATTTGATTGCGAGACTATTAAGGATTACATGGAGCTGTATTTAAAAACTGACGTGTTGTTACTTACAGATATATTTGAAAACTTCAGAAAGCTCTGTAAGAAGATTTATAACCTAGATCCTCCACATTATTATACCATCCCAGGGCTTTCTTGGGATGCAATGTTAAAATATACAAGAATTGAGCTAGAATTATTAACAGATCTAGAAATGTATAATTTTATTAAACGAGGAATTCGTGGTGGTCTTTCACAATGTAGTAAGAGGTATAGTAAGGCGAATCATAAATATCTTAATGATTATGATCCTACAAAACCCTCCGAATTCATTTTATATTTAGACGCAAATAATCTTTATGGTTGGGCAATGTCAGAGTCACTACCATATGGAGGCTTCAGTTGGACAAATGACTTCATTCACCCCAAAAATATTCCACATAACTCAGATGTTGGTTATATTTATGAAGTCGATTTATCATACCCGTCTAGCTGTCATGATTATCATAATGACCTGCCATTCTGTGTGGAAAACAAAATAATTGGTGGAAGTAAATATGAAAAATTAATTGCTGATCTATCTAACAAAAAGAAATATGTCATACATTATAAAACATTAGAGCAATGTTTAAATAATGGATTGGTTTTGGAAAAAGTTCACCGAATTCTGAAATTTAATCAAAAGCCGTGGTTAAAGACATACATAGATTTAAATACGACACATAGAACAGAAGCTAAGAATCAATTTGAAAAAGATTTCTATAAATTGCTCAATAATGCTGTGTATGGTAAAACCATGGAAAATGTCGATAAGAGAAAAGACGTTCGGTTGGTTAGTGAATGGGGTCGTACTAATCGCAATAAATTGGGTGTAGGTGAACTTATAGCAAAACCAAATTTTCACAGTATTTCACAGTTTACTGATAAATTGTGGGCTGTACAAATGAACAAAACTTTGACATATTACAATAAACCCATTTATTTAGGCTTTTGTGTACTTGATCTATCAAAATGGAAAATGTATGATTTCCATTATGAGTATATGAAACCTAAATTCGGAGATAATATAAATCTCAATTATATGGACACTGACTCTTTTATTTACTCAATTTAAACTGATGATTTCTATGATGATATAAGAGGAGATTTAAAAACACTCTTTGACACATCAGCATATTCACAAAATAATCCATTTAACTTTCCTCAATTAAATAAAAAAGTACTTGGAATGATGAAAGATGAAACTGAAGGTAAATTCATCACTGAATATGTAGGCTTAGGACCCAAAGTTTATTCTTTCACAGTTGAAGATGATAAAGATGTTAAAAAAGCTAAGGGGGTTAAAAAATGCGTGGTAGACAATTATACTATAGATCATTATAAACATGTCTTATTTAATAAGAAATCAGTAGGGGCATGTATGTACACATTCACATCTAAGTTACACACAATACTAACAAATAGAGTTAATAAAATAGCTTTAAATTTTATTGATAGTAAACGTAAAATAAGAAATGATGAGATTAATACACTTGCATGGCACCATTATCAGTTAGATACTGATAATGGTGATTTAGAATTAAGTAGGTTAATTAGTGATATTGAGTCACTAAATAATTAGTATAGAATATGTAAATGTAAATATATGTAAATATATACACCTATATACACATAAAATAAAAAAAAACCAAAATTTATTTAAAAAAAAACCAACAGTTTTATTCTTTATTTAATAGAAATTAAATGAAAAAAAAAGTAAGTATTAGAATGTTTTTTAAAATAGATTATATAACTTTTCGAACAATTCCAGTTAAAGGTGTGTACTCCATCATACGATCGTATAGGATTAAACAATAAGCATTTGTATTTTTTGATACTGGACTACTTGTCTCGAACTCAATTTTCACATCGATAGGCCCATTTTTAACAATTTCATTTTGATAACTAACATCAACTACTGCAATTGGAATATTTTTAAATTTCTCACATGAAAGAAGAGGTTGTGCTTCTCTCATATAGTAATTTTGTTGAAACTTAGCATACATATCATACAAAATAGCGTATCGATTCTCCTCAAATTTTAAATTTAAATCATCATATGGATACGATTCTGAATTTAAATGCACTTTAACATTTTTCAAATCTGAATGTATATATTTATTATCGTTTTCTAATACGAATAAAAGAAATCTTGGCCTTTCTCTATTCACTGATAGTTTAATATTCCAGTTGTGATTTCTGCCTCCGGAAAATGTTGGATTAAAATAACAGTCCCAACTGCGAAATGCTATGGGTAATGAAACACCCTCCTTTATAATCTTCATTATTTGTATTTTTCGTGTATCTGATAGGTGAATATGTGGTATTCTCCATGTTATGTTTTTAATCGATAAACTTAATTTTTCATTAGCATCTGTAGAGTAATACGCCTTATCATCATTTGAACTTCGTAAAAGAATAAGTTCATGTTTACTATTTAAAATTATTTTATTGAAATCCTCAGCAAATCCCAATAGTAGTTTAAGGGGAATATAAAAATTAAATTTTCGCATTGACAGGTCTTCAGAAATATTCCACCCTTCATTTCTCATCATATTGCTTTCAAATTCATTTAGTGAGACATAATTCTTAATTGTACGATCAATTTCAACACCATTAATCTCATACCGTATTTCATCAAATAAGTATGCAACACAATTATTCCTCAATCTAGTATTTTCTGACGCTTCTTCACCTTTAGTGTTTTTTATGTTTCCTTCTATATATAAGTAGCTTTCAGACGGAAGAACATATAAGTCTTGATTTTGTAGTGTAATTCGAATTTCATCATTGTTTTTAAATGATTGAATATAGGGCACATAGCTGTGATAATCTTTTTTTATTATATTTTCATCAGAATACGGTTTTTCAATGACATTGAGTATATCAGACATTTTTCTTTATTTTTAACTTAAGCAATTTTAAAAAGGTGGTGTTTTCTTTCGATAATGATGGTCTTATAGCTTTAATATGATTAGTAGGAATGACCCTATTAACTTTAATGTGCTTAGTTTTATTGTAAATTATCATTTTTTTCTGGGTCTTAGATGTAATCTAAGTGTTATTTCTTCACCTCTGAAATTAACTGCACGATTTTCTTGGTCAACAATCCAAATTTTGAGATATGTTATTTCTTTGACGTTTACTGGTAAATAAATTAGGTTATTAGCAATAACATCTAATTTATAGCCTGGTGGTACGTCTAATGCGAACTCGTGTAGTATATGTGCGGGAGAATTATTCATATATGCTCCTGTTATGATGTTACACTGAATTTGTATAGCATTCACTTTTAATATATTTACAGGTTGATTTGATATATGTTTCATACCAGCCTTTAAAATTTCTTCACTAAAACCTAACAGCGTACCAATGGATCGTTTTCGATTAAATAAAATTGCATCGTGGGATGAAGTTATTTCAATTTGTAAAGTATTATTATTAGCTTTAATGAGAATAGATTTATTATAATTTTCTGCTTTATACTGCCCAACTATATAATCAACAATATCTTGTAACTCGTATGATCCAATAGGAATTTCAATTATTTTATCTCCTATATGAAATAAATTATTATCATAATCTACATTAGGAATAGAGTTATATGAATGAAAATCAACTAGAGAACATTCATAGTCATCTTTTAGATCTATTGGTGGGAAATAATTTGCCGTTAGGATTGATGAATTTCCACTTAAAGCTAAAGTAATTGACATCCTGAATGGTAAATTGTAAATGAAATGAAAATGCTTGAGTTTTTTTGTTTTATTAAATTTATACATTTATTAGAAAAACTTTTTTTTTTTGTATTTGTTTTCTTATAATATTTCATTTTTACTTATCCAAGAATTATGTTGGTTTGGAAAACCTAACCATTTAACATACGCTTTATCACCTTTTTCTTTTAAAATTTTTTCCACCAGAAATGTATTAGGATAACGTGTACGACGTATTTCTTCCTTGTAAAATGCGCCTTTTATAGGATTTCCTTGATAGTCTTCAAGTAAAAATGTTATTGGGTAGGTGTTCTGTATCGATTTTATTTTAAATATTTCTGTAGTCCAATTTGGTGTATAACCTTTTTCAAATATATGTTTATATTTACTTATGCGAACATAGTCCCCAACCTTAAACCTTGATGATTTAAACATTTTTAAACTGCTAAATGCAGTTTTCAGTAGATGTTGTTCATGTTCACGTTTTACATCAATAGGCGCCATTTTAATTTTACTATGAGTTTTTCTGTTATATTGATCAACTAGTTTTTTATAAATATCAATCCAGTGAAATGTTCCATTATAACTAAATTCTCTCCACATCATACCTTTTAGTGTTCGATTAAAGCGTTCAACAATTGAAGCTTTCATTACACTATAAGTAGAGTAATGATTAATTGAATATTTACGCATTAGTAAACCAAACTCCTTATTAAAAAATTCTTTTCCGTCATCTGTTTGTAAATTTTTAGGTATTCGCCCCTTACTTAGTATTTCCTGGAAAGCTTTGGAAACTTCATTTGCGGTTTTTGCTTTAATTGCTGCAGCCCAAGCATATTTTGAAAATGTATCAATAACTGTTAGCATATATTTGTATCCGTTGTTTATAATGGAATAGTTACCCATTTCTACTAAATCTGCTTGCCAAAGATCATCAATTCCCTTTGTTATTACTTTCCGTCTTAAGAAATTTTTGCGTGCTCTAGAATGTAGTTCATTTATTATCGTTCTTTTTTCCATTATGTTGTTGTTGTTGTTGTTGTTGTGATGAAAGTTTGTTGTGATGAATCATTGCACTATATATATCAGAAATTTTCTTATTTAAATCCTTTATTTCATTTCTTAAAATTAAAACTTCTTTGTTTATACCCCTTTTTAAATGTTCTTGCATATGGGTCATTTGTATATTCACATAATTTTTGTTAACAGCATCTGTCCCATTCATTGGAGGTGACAAATTTAAAATTCTTTTATTCTCTATATCAATATTATTTACGTTGAGTTTGATACCGAATTTTTTTGAAATGTTGTTTCTTGTTATATCTCCTATATATTTTTGATTATAGTAATGACCAAATTTGTCAACAGTCATAATTTTTTTATTTATTTATTTATTTAAAAGTTATTCAATTATATTTGCTTCCCTTAGTTCTTCGATTATAGATATTATTTCATAAGAATGATTATTGTTACCAGCATGTTGTGATGCTATTAACAGCCTCAATCGGTCTACAATTTCATTAGGATTATCCCAGTATATATAGTTCGGTTTATTAAGATTTACCTCCATTAAACCCTTACCAACGTGAGTAGTTGTAGTAAACAATTTATTTATTATTTTTTTATATTTATAACCTCTGTTTCCATTGATTTGATTATTAGGATCATAGTTTCTTCGATGTGCATTTGTATCAAGTAAAATATTTTTATATATTACTAGCTCTGACGAATCAAATTGTTTTGGATTTTTATGAAAAAGTAATGAGTATAACCCTGGGGTTAGTGCCCAAGATTTTTGACCTATTATTATTTTATCATCGGTTAGCTTTAAAATAGAATGTCCAAATTTCCAGTCTCCATTTTCCATTTTATGAGGTCCAAATATAGTGTCAAGCTTTTTATTTCCATTTAGGGTTGATAAATCAAACTCCCAATCGGATGATTGAGAATAAAATTGTTCATTTTTCGATTTATCATTTACTTCATCTTCACTATTACTATTATAGTCTTCTTCTTCTTCTTCTTCTTTATCCCTTTTTATTTTATTAGGTGCTGAATTAATGTTTTTCTCGTTCAATAATTTTTTCTTAGGAGTGCTGGTGAATATAGTATTATTTTCCGTTTTTATTTTAGTATTGTGCTTACATTTATATTTTTCGTCTGTGGGTATTGTTAGATTTGACGAATCTGACAATTTGACTAGTTTCTTTAGAGGTTCTGTTAAAGGTTTAAACGTTCTTTCTAAATTATTAAATTTTTCCAATTCTCCCAGTCTTATGCTTTGAAATTTTTTCTTTAAAATTTTTTTGGATTTCACCAACTCTTTTAAAATATTTTCTTCCATGATTATAACTTTGATGAAAAAAAAAAAAGCTAAACAGCTTCTTTAAACAGCTTCTTTAAACAGCTTCTTAAAACAGCTAAACAGCTTTTGAAAACAGCTAAACAGCTTTTGAAAACAGCTAAACAGCTTCTTAAAACAGATAAACAGCTTTTGAAACCAGTTAAACAGCTTTTGAAAACAGCTAAACAGCTTCTTAAAACAGATAAACAGCTTTTGAAACCAGTTAAACAGCTTTTGAAAACAGCTAAACAGCTTCTTAAAACAGATAAACAGCTTCGTGGAATAATTTTAACAGTTTCCAAGTGGAAAAAAAAAACGTATTTAATATTAATAGGTATACGTCTGATGTAGTTAATAGTATATCTATGACTAAATCTGAATAAATAGATCAAAGCCTTTTCTATAACGTCCTTGCTTCATTTCATCATCTTTACTTATTATAAGAAATCCATATTTATCCTTCCAACATTCTCCGCAAATGTAACGAAACATATTAAAACTCATGTCACTGCCAACATGATCATTGTAGATGTGCTTTAAATTTAATTCATCTTGCTTGAATAAAATAATCATATTTGCATTATCACGTACTAAATGTTTTGGAATATGTGTATAAGTCTGACATAAATAAAAAGAATCAATATCCTTATGTCTCCCCATACAGAAATATGATCTTATATTATTTTGTTTTTCACAAGCGACATCGTCAAATATCATAATAGAATTTACTTTAGCTTTTTCGGGTGGTATGACATGTTCATTGTCTGAAAATGTATAAAGTCCCATACCCTTTACTGATGAAATTAATCTTGACAGATATTTATATTTCGGTTGATTTAATGATTTTGAGTATATATAAATATTTTTAAATTTTAAACCATTCGGACTTTCAATTAAACTTAGCATTATATTTGTTTTGCCACAGTTTGAGGGACCAACTATTAGTGCTCTGATAGAATTAGGTAAAAGACAGCTATGTTTAAAACCATTTCTGTTTTCCATTAAATCCAAGTTTCTCACTGAAATATTCGATTGTTGTTTTACCAAACGCATCTTTATAACTGAAAGCATACGTTTGCTTAATATTGCGTTTTATTTACTTTTAGATTTTTTATTTATTTTTTATTTTCAGAAAAGCAATTTTATATATAAATGATTGTGTATAAAAATAAAGAATTTAGTAGAAAACATTTCGTCCTTGGAAAAGGACTTGTAAATAGCTTAATTAATTCACTACCACTTGAACTTCATTTACCGGGTTATCAATTTTGTGGACCAGGCACTAAATTGGAAAAACGATTACAAAGGGGTGATAAAGGTATCAATCCGTTAGATGCAGCTTGTAAAATTCATGATATTGCTTATGCCCAGAACACTGATATTCATAAACGACATTACGCAGATAAAGAACTAGCAGAAAAAGCTTGGAGTAGAGTTAAAGCTAAAGATAGTACATTTGGAGAAAAACTCAACGCATACCTTGTCACTAACACAATGAAGTCAAAAGTTAAATTGGGCTTGGGAGTAAAAACTGACAAACAAAAGAAAAAGTGTAGACGAAATATTTTTAAGAATGCCGTTAAATCAGCAACCGATATTTTAAAAAAGGAAAAACCAAATGACATCAAAACCGCTATTAAAACTGCACGAAAAGCTATCCAACATTCATTTCTTGGAAAAAAATCTATAGTAAAAATTCCTAGAATTATCAACATACCTAAACTTGGCGGTTTTCTTCCACTTGTCCCTATTCTAACAGCACTTGGAGCATTGGGAGCAATAGCTTCTGGTGGGTCAGCAATCGCTAAAACTATTACTTTAGCTAAAAATGGTAGACAGCAGCTCGAAGAAAGTAAGCGTCATAACAAAACATTAGAGGCAATAGCTATGGGTAAAGGTCTATATCTTAAACCCTATAAAAAAGGCTATGGAATATTTTATACCTCATCAAAAAACTATTAAAGCAGCTACCTAATAGACCGCTAACAGATGTGGACTTGAGAACATTTGGGAAGAAGTATATTCCTTATTTTAGAGGAGTATATATGAGGGATAAACTTCCTAAAACTCCACACCGAATAGAGAATGGAATTATAAACTTGGACTCAAATAGAGGATATGGAACACATTGGGTAGCATTTTATAAAAATAATGATAATGTAGAATACTTTGATAGTTTTGGTAATCTCCAACCACCTATGGAAGTTTTAAGATACTTGGGTAAAAACATTAAATATAACTATTTAAGATATCAAAAATTTAATACATTTATTTGTGGTCATTTATGTTTAAAGTTTTTAATAAATTTCAAAATAAAGAATTAATAAAAAACTCAAATATTTCTTTTTTTTTATATATTTTTTTTTTTTATTATATATTTTTTTTTTTTTATTATATATTTTTTTTTTTTTGTTTGTTTTTTATTTATTATCCATTCTTTATAATAATCTATAGATTTTAACATCTGTTTTAATTTTATTTTGCATTTTTTTTCCAAACTCATAACAAAGTCTGGTTAAATCAATTTCTATATCTCTTTCATTTATATTTTTAATTTCATAATATTGTACATTTGTTTTATTTAAAATAGAGCAATTAGGAATATAATGTTCATAATAAAAATATAAGATTTGCTTGCGAAGAATTGTATTCCAGCTTAAAAATGTCGTCAAGAATATTCCAATTTGAGTCAGAGATTTCCAAGTTTCAGGATCAATTTTTATTTTATGGTTTCCCTGTTGTAGGATGAGATAGCAAATATTATTCCTATACTGAAATGTATATTGAACATCCTTCTTTTCATCCTTATTAATTAGATTCATACAATCTTGGAATTCATACTGATTAAGTGTTGCCTTAATATATTCCTTATAGCTCATAAGGTTTATCCATTCATCCCGGTCCAATCCAATGAAGTTCCTATCCTTATAATGCAACCAGACAATAGGCTTAAAACCAAGAGCTGTGGAAAATCCGCAGGATATCTTTAATTTTAAATTTATAAAATATTCCAACTCAAATACACAGTCGTATATTTTCGGGCTTCTTACAAGATTGAACATTCTCGATGAATTTTAAATGTAAACTAATAATATTTTTGCTTTGAAACTCTCTATTTAAAGAAAAAATGCTTTTATCTTTTTTTTTTTTTTTTTTTTTATTTTTATTTAATTATTTTTGTTTTCTTGTACATAAATTTAGACTTCTAAAATATTTTAATATCTTTTTATAATTTTCTATAATTGGACTTGAGAACATTTGGGAAGAAGTATATTCCTTATTTTAGAGGAGTATATATGAGGGATAAACTTCCTAAAACTCCACACCGAATAGAGAATGGAATTATAAACTTGGACTCAAATAGAGGATATGGAACACATTGGGTAGCATTTTATAAAAATAATGATAATGTAGAATACTTTGATAGTTTTGGTAATCTCCAACCACCTATGGAAGTTTTAAGATACTTGGGTAAAAACATTAAATATAACTATTTAAGATATCAAAAATTTAATACATTTATTTGTGGTCATTTATGTTTAAAGTTTTTAATAAATTTCAAAATAAAGAATTAATAAAAAACTCAAATATTTGTTTGTTTTTATATATTTTTTTTTTTTTATTATATATTTTTTTTTTTTTATTATATATTTTTTTTTTTTGTTTGTTTTTTATTTATTATCCATTCTTTATAATAATCTATAGATTTTAACATCTGTTTTAATTTTATTTTGCATTTTTTTTCCAAACTCATAACAAAGTCTGGTTAAATCAATTTCTATATCTCTTTCATTTATATTTTTAATTTCATAATATTGTACATTTGTTTTATTTAAAATAGAGCAATTAGGAATATAATGTTCATAATAAAAATATAAGATTTGCTTGCGAAGAATTGTATTCCAGCTTAAAAATGTCGTCAAGAATATTCCAATTTGAGTCAGAGATTTCCAAGTTTCAGGATCAATTTTTATTTTATGGTTTCCCTGTTGTAGGATGAGATAGCAAATATTATTCCTATACTGAAATGTATATTGAACATCCTTCTTTTCATCCTTATTAATTAGATTCATACAATCTTGGAATTCATACTGATTAAGTGTTGCCTTAATATATTCCTTATAGCTCATAAGGTTTATCCATTCATCCCGGTCCAATCCAATGAAGTTCCTATCCTTATAATGCAACCAGACAATAGGCTTAAAACCAAGAGCTGTGGAAAATCCGCAGGATATCTTTAATTTTAAATTTATAAAATATTCCAACTCAAATACACAGTCGTATATTTTCGGGCTTCTTACAAGATTGAACATTCTCGATGAATTTTAAATGTAAACTAATAATATTTTTGCTTTGAAACTCTCTATTTAAAGAAAAAATGCTTTTATCTTTTTTTTTTTTTTTTTTTTTTTATTTTTATTTAATTATTTTTGTTTTCTTGTACATAAATTTACACTTCTAAAATATTTTAATATCTTTTTATAATTTTCTATAATTCTTATAACCTCCTTTTTCCTCTTATAGAAAAAGTAGCATCCACACAAACCCACGACATCTCCACTTGTACTTTCGTGAGAGCAAGGCATATTATATACATTAAAATTTGTATATTCTCTTTTGAATGTACATAATAATTCCAAATGTTCTTCAAAGATTACACTTCCAAATTCTTGTAGAAAAGCTTCAATAACCTCCATCTTTCCACATTAAGATTTCAGTTACAACTTATTAAAAATATTAATATTTCTATATTATATATATACTAATAAAATAAAAAAAAAAAACACTAGAATCTATAATAATTTTTTTTTATTGTTCAATCATTTTTTTTATTGAAAAATTATTTTATTTAAATGTATTAAAATGAGTATAAGGGTAATATCCTTTCATAGGAGCAGCCGTCTTAATTTCTAGCTTATAATTAATGCTATCCTTTTCGTCATCTAAAGGAATCTTTGAAATTATATATGAGCCAGTTGATAGGCTCCCAACATCGTTTTCAGTTAAGACATTAAACCTTTTAGGAAGATAAAGCATAGCTCCATCCAATTCCAAGACAATGGCATCTCCATATTTTGTAGTTACCCGTTCAGCTCCTGTAATAGGATAGTCCTTTCCACCTATCATATTTTTAACACTTAAAATATGTTTTATATTTAATTTGTTGAATGAAGCAATTAATTCCGCGTTAATATTCATCGTTTGATAATTTATAATGAAATGTAATAAATTACTAAATAAATTCACAATTTATAGAAAAAATTTTTGTTTTTTTTTTTTTTTGGTTACACTTAGTTTTAACATATGTTGTTTGCTCTAATTCATTAAAATTATCGATAATGTTTTTTAATTTTACCCACCACACCCATTGTAAAAACAAACAAATTCTAATTTCAATTTTATTAGTTTTTATTATTTATATTTATTTATTAATTTCTTAAAATATATTTTGAATTAAAAAAAATCACTACTACATCTATAAACATAAGTCTACTTCCCTAATATAACGATCTCCATCTTCGTCCAAATAAAAACCATCATTTGCCTTCAAAATGATGGTATCTCCCTCTTCATCGTCCAGAAAATCCTCAATTTTCCACAAAAATCAAAAAAGATAGAATTATCAACAATATTTTCCAATTGCTTCTACAAGGTCTGTATGTCTATCTATCTACATATCTCTATGTCTGTCTGGCTGTCTGTCTATCGATCACAACAAAAGAAAGGCTTCAACAATGCACCCACCACTTGTGCATTGCTATCCTATAAAATTTAACGACTTTTTTTTATTACTTTGTTTTTGAAATTTTTTAAAAAAATTTTCAAGAATGGTTTCATATTTCCCTATCCACTCCAAAATAAAAATAGAAACACCAATTGCATCTATACAATTTTTTTTTTTTAATAACTAAATAAAATCATAATTTATAGATACTTTGAATTTATTCTTCAACCCCAAATAAAATTGAAAAACCATTTGCTGTTACGAAGCCAGTCTGTCTGTATGTCTGTCTATCCATCCAATAATATTTTCGTCGATCACCCAAACAAACAAAATAACAACAACCCTCCATCTGGTTACCCATAAACACACACACAACAAAAAGGACTTTTATCAGAAATGTGTATTTTCTCCCAACAATCCACAAAACACACACAAAAATAAAAAAAAATATTTTTCCAATTTCTTCCTCAAGGTCTGTCTGTGTATCTATCTATCTATATTCAAGACACACTCCAATACAATACCCTTATCATCTCACACCCCATAAATTATTAATTTTAATATCAGCGCTTTGAAAAAATTGTCCACAAAAATTTTTTTCAAAATCAAGTGCATCGACAAGTACACAGTATGTCTGTCTTCCACAAAACACACACAAAAATAAATCACATCTTTTCTCAAGTGCATCTACACAGTAAGTCCGTCTATCGATCACAACAAAAGAAAGGCTTCAACAAGTGCATCGACAAGTACACAGTATGTCTGTCTTCCACAAAACACACACAAAAATAAAAAAAAATATTTTTCCAATTTCTTCCTCAAGGTCTGTCTGTGTATCTATCTATCTATATTCAAGACACACTCCAATACAATACCCTTATCATCTCACACCCCATAAATTATTAATTTTAATATCATAAAAAAAAAAAAAATGCGCTTATCAGCTTTGTGTGTTTCCTCAACAAAAATTTTTTCTTCACATAATTCAAGAAAATAAAAAGATAGAATTATCAACAATATTTTCCAATTGCTTCTACAAGGTCTGTATGTCTATCTATCTACATATCTCTATGTCTGTCTGGCTGTCTGTCTATCGATCACAACAAAAGAAAGGCTTCAACAATGCACCCACCACTTGTGCATTGCTATCCTATAAAATTTAACGACTTTTTTTTATTACTTTGTTTTTGAAATTTTTTTTTTTTTTTTTAAATTTTACCTACTTTAACACGTGTTCATTTGACATACTTTAACACGTGTTCATTTTAATGGCTTTTGGATAATTTTAATGGCTTTTTAATGGCTTTGGAAAAATTTTAATGGCTTTTGGATAATTTTAATGGCTTTTGGATAATTTTAATGGCTTTTGGGTAATTTTAATGGCTTTTGGGTAATTTTAATGGCTTTTTAATGGCTTTTGGGTGATTTTAATGGCTTTTTGGGTAAATTTGAAGTAGAACTCTCATTATACATATACTAAGGGTTATTACATAAATTGAAGCTAAACTTACCAGTAAACACACACAAGCTGTTAGAAAGCTACTTAGTCGGCAAAAAGTTTATTATTAAAGAATGTGATTTTATAAGTTCTCCTCAGCCAATTGACGCTGGGGTCCCTCAGGGAAGCATCATGGGCCCACTGTTATACTTAATATATACCTCAGTCATGCCAACAAATAACCACACCCTAACTTCAACGTTTCCTGATGATACAGCTTTTTTAAGTAACTTGCAGAATCATATATTTGAATTGGAAAAGTGGTTAAAACAATGGAGGATAAAGGTCAATGAGCAAAAATGCGTACATATAACATTCACCTTGCGTCGGGAGTCATGTCCCCCTATTAAAATCAATAATCAATTAGTGCCCCAACAATCGCATGTAAAATATCGTGGTATTCATCTAGATCGGCGTTTAACATGGAAATGCCATATAGAAGCAAAACTAACACAAATGAAACTAAAAGCAATTCAAATTAATTGGCTTATTGTAAGAAATTCTGTTCTTAGCCTCGATTGCAAACTTCTACTCTACAACTCTATATTAAAGCCAATCTGGTGCTACGGTATTTAGCTATGGGGCACTGCCTCGGCCTCAAATATCGAAAAAATTCAAAGGCGCCAAAATAAACTTCTTCGAATAATCACAGTCGCTCCCTGGTATGTTAAAAACTCAAATATTCACAAAGATCTCAATGTGTCATTAGTAAAAACTATTATTACGAAGTATGCAGTAAAATATTTAAAAAGGCTTGAGTCGCACCCAAATCCACTAGCTCGAAATATTTTAAAAGACAGCGGCCATATGAAGATTCAATAAATAAATAATGAAAAAAAAAACATTAAACTATTACCCCAGTTTTCAGTCAATGCCTGAAAATGCCTTTTTTTTTGGCCGAAAGTGGTAATTTTAGTTCAATATCGCTGGCTTAACGTGTAAAGGCTCTAAGTCCATACATTGAAATTTTACAGGAGAGACAAAAAACAATCAAACTTTTTTTGAGTAAAGATTATTGAAAATCGTCATAAAATTTATGGCGCCTTTTCCACGGCCAGAGCGAATATTTTTGCAAAACTGAACATTGTTAAATTTTTTAAAAAATGAATGCTCCAAATAAGTAACATCATAAGGTTCAGGTTTTTTCTTTGCTGCTTTACATATCGCAGTGTATTCAGCAGGCACATCAATATGGCTCGTTCGATCGTAGAGTGTACACTTTCAGCTTCCATTTGAGTATGACCAATTTTCAATATTTTTTGCTCAATTGTTACTTTAAGTTTGACTGCTGTAGTTGCTCATCACACAATTGCAGTTTTGATAAGTGCAACCGGCGCTATAAAATATTATTTTCAGGGGATTATTATTTTCACTGAGAATTTTTTTTCCACAAAGCAAACCCATATACTTGCAAATTCTTCAGCATGTCGTCCACCTTCGAATTCATCCCACCTTCGACTATCGGCACGATAGTAATGAGATTCCATTGATGGAAGGGCATCAAACAATGAATAAAGGCATTGCCTTTCATATGTTAAGTACCCCTTGTTCTGAGTATTTTTTTTAGAAACTTTTTTTTTGAAATTGAAGGCTTCTTCAACCTATTAAGCACAGCCTTTGCACCTACGTCCAACGCGTGCAAGAAAAAATTGTTGCACACTCGCATTTTTTTTGCTTTGTAACTTGAGATAATATTTAAAAGTTAGACTTCTTTTGGATTAATTTAATACTATTCTATTTCGCGGTCTATTAATTGGAGCTGATTCAATCAAAGTGCTAACATAAACTTATTTTCTTCCCAACTAATTTTCCAAAACTCTTTAAAAATATTTTCTTTATTATATTCATTTATCTCAAGCACAGGCAACTAATTAGGAAATCACGTTCGGCATCCAGATAGCTCAGCCAAATAATAACAGAACCTCGTACGCTAATGTATTAAAATTTAATCCTATGCCACTGCAAGGTGATTTAGCAAATAATGACGAAATTCCCATTTCTAATTTAACTCGGCTAGAAAAAACTATGGAAACATTAGTGCAAACAGTTAACAATTTTACCAAGACAATGGGTAGCAATGGCAATTGCATAGATCCCCTCAACTTAAGAATTTACTAAAAGAGTGAACAAAAAGGCTAAGAAAGTTACTGCAGTCCCAAAAAACATCGTCCGTTGAAAAATATCTTAAGGAACTCGATGCAACTTCTCAATCAGACTACTCATTATGGCGTGCAGCTAGAAATCTTTAAAGACCAGTTACCACTAAACCACCATTAAGAAACACAAATGGAAGTTGGGCACGAACTGATAAAGAAAAAGAAAATCTTTTTGTTAATCATTTGAAAACCGTATTTACCCCTCATACATCTCTCGATATTGCGGAGGAGTTACCACCTGTTGCTGTTAGAGCAGCTGTTCCACTAAGATTTGAGATAAGAAAAATCTAAAAGGCTATTCATGATTTAAACCCCAAGAAAGCCGCTGGTTTTGATAAGATCAGTATCAAAATGCTTTTACAGATTCCCAGCATAGCAAAGAAAATGATTCTCCTGATTTTTAATGCTATTTTACGCCTTGAATACTACCCTCAAGAATGGAAAGTATCCTTAGTAACCATGATACCTAAACCAGGAAAGGCTCCTACAAAAGTTGAGTCATATAGACCTATAAGCTTATTGTCTAATATATCAAAGCTAATTGAGAAGCTGTTAGTGTCAAAATTAGCCCCAATTTTAAATGTAAATAGATGTATTCCTAACCATCAATTCGGCTTTAGAAGAGAACATAGCACAATTGAACAAACCCATCGTATAGTAAACGCCATAAGAAAAGCCTTTGAAGAAAAAAAATATTGTTCCGCCATCTTCATCGATGTTTCTCAAGCTTTTGATAAAGTCTGGCATGAAGGGTTATTACATAAATTGAAGCTAAACTTACCAGTATACACACACAAGCTGTTAGAAAGCTACTTAGTCGGTCGAGAGTTTATTATTAAAGAAGGGGCTTTTTTAAGTTCTCCTCAGCCAATTGACGCTGGGGTCCCTCAGGGAAGCATCATGGGCCCACTGTTATACTTAATATATACCTCAGTCATGCCAACAAATAACCACACCCTAACTTCAACGTTTCCTGATGATACAGCTTTTTTAAGTAACTTGCAGAATAATATATTTGAATTGGAAAAGTGGTTAAAACAATGGAGGATAAAGGTCAATGAGCAAAAATGCGTACATATAACATTCACCTTGCGTCGGGAGTCATGTCCCCCTATTAAAATCAATAATCAATTAGTGCCCCAACAATCGCATGTAAAATATCGTGGTATTCATCTAGATCGGCGTTTAACATGGAAATGCCATATAGAAGCAAAACTAACACAAATGAAACTAAAAGCAATTCAAATTAATTGGCTTATTGTAAGAAATTCTGTTCTTAGCCTCGATTGCAAACTTCTACTCTACAACTCTATATTAAAGCCAATCTGGTGCTACGGTATTTAGCTATGGGGCACTGCCTCGGCCTCAAATATCGAAAAAATTCAAAGGCGCCAAAATAAACTTCTTCGAATAATCACAGTCGCTCCCTGGTATGTTAAAAACTCAAATATTCACAAAGATCTCAATGTGTCATTAGTAAAAACTATTATTACGAAGTATGCAGTAAAATATTTAAAAAGGCTTGAGTCGCACCCAAATCCACTAGCTCGAAATATTTTAAAAGACAGCGGCCATATGAAGATTCAATAAATAAATAATGAAAAAAAAAACATTAAACTATTACCCCAGTTTTCAGTCAATGCCTGAAAATGCCTTTTTTTTTGGCCGAAAGTGGTAATTTTAGTTCAATATCGCTGGCTTAACGTGTAAAGGCTCTTAGTCCATACATTGAAATTTTACAGGAGAGACAAAAAACAATCAAACTTTTTTTGAGTAAAGATTATTGAAAATCGTCATAAAATTTATGGCGCCTTTTCCACGGCCAGAGCGAATATTTTTGCAAAACTGAACATTGTTAAATTTTTTAAAAAATGAATGCTCCAAATAAGTAACATCATAAGGTTCAGGTTTTTTCTTCGCTGCTTTACATATCGCAGTGTATTCAGCAGGCACATCAATATGGCTCGTTCGATCGTAGAGTGTACACTTTCAGCTTCCATTTGAGTATGACCAATTTTCAATATTTTTTGCTCAATTGTTACTTTATGTTTGACTGCTGTAGTCAGCAGGGCATTACTCATCACACAATTGCAGTTTCGATAAGTGCAACCGGCGCTATAAAATATTATTTTCAGGGGATTATTATTTTACTTGCAAATTCTTCAGCATGTCGTCCACCTTCGAATTCATCCCACCTTCGACTATCGGCACGATAGTAATGAGATTCCATTGATGGAAGGGCATCAAACAATGAATAAAGGCATTGCCTTTCATATGTTAAGTACCCCTTGTTCTGAGTATTTTTTTTAGAAACTTTTTTTTGAAATTGAAGGCTTCTTCAACCTATTAAGCACAGCCTTTGCACCTACGTCCAACGCGTGCAAGAAAAAATTGTTGCACACTCGCATTTTTTTTGCTTTGTAACTTGAGATAATATTTAAAAGTTAGACTTCTTTTGGATTAATTTAATACTATTCTATTTCGCGGTCTATTAATTGGAGCTGATTCAATCAAAGTGTTAACATAAACTTATTTTCTTCCCAACTAATTTTCCAAAACTCTTTAAAAATATTTTCTTTATTATATTCATTTATCTCCGCACATTTCATGGCACCATACTTTTTACATCCATACATTCCCGTACTTTACTCTTCCAAAATAACGTTTTCCTTTTTCTCTACGAATTCTATTTTTGGCAGAAAACCAAGCTGAATTTTCAACTTGGACTCTTTTTTTGCGAGTTTTAGTTTTAGTTGGTAGCTCGTATGAATCATCGGAGTCACTATGAAAACCATATGGAACCAGATCTATGATTGGTTGAGTACCAAAGTTGTTGTTACCAGTAAATGACATGACAGGCCTCTGATAAAATAATAATTTAACAATATATTTGAAGAATTTAAATATATTTTAATATGCACCATAAATTTTAAAGCCTAATTGAGTAAGTTAATTTTTTCAAAAAATCAAACGCTAATTTAATACTTTTTATAAAAAATTTATGTACAACGTTGATATTAAAAAATAATTAGCGTACATTAATTACACTGTGCATGAAATTTACACTTTTTTTCGTGACAACCTGGGCACCTGGCGTTTTAACATAATTCGGGTACGCTGAATCCAGTGGTGCCCGCGGTTTTTTTAGATTGGCTCCGGTTTTCGAGATATACCGTTATTTCAAAAATGGAGGAGGTTGCACAACATATGTTCGCGAAACTCAAAAACGCTTTAGCCTATTAAAAAAAATTAAAAAACCGAAATTCCGCAATAAAATTTCCTTTAAGAAAAGTAAGACTTCTTTCTAATATCCGTAGTCGTTTTAGAAACATAACAAAAGAAAAAAAATAATTTTTTTTTATCAAAATTTCGAAATTTTTGTTTTGGGGGGCTCTCATACAAATATGGCCGTTTAATGAAATTCTTAAATTTTGCCCCTGACGTACCTAGGATGCCCCTAGATGAGTCAGATGTATGACCAACCCCACTTTATTTTTCATCTCAATCATTTATTTCTAACATACCCACCCGCTATCTCCATTCCTTAAGGGGGCTTCCATACAAAATGTTCAATTCCGACTAGAAATATATTAGAGAAAAAGTTATATAAATGCCCAGAAGTCGCCCCTAGGGGGATAAAATGTATAAATGACCTCCATTATTTTTTTGGTCTTAACATTTTCTCAAATTATACTTTCCGTTTATCATCATCCCTTAGGGATGAAATTCTTAAATTAATTAAAATTTGCCGACTTTTGTGAATAAAATCAAAAGTTGCTAACAGATTTTAATCATTTATGGCTTGTTTTGTTTGCAACTACGTTTTTTATATGTCTGCAAAAAGTTAGAAGCCTAGCTGCATTTTTAAAAAAAAAAATTCGAAATTTTAATAAAAAAATTATTTTTTTTCCAAAAAAAAAAATTATGTTTCTAAAATGACTACGGATATTAGAAAGAAGTTTTATTTTTCTTAAAGGAAATTTTATTGCGGAATTTCGGTTTTTTAAGTTTTTTCAATAAGCTAAAGCGTTTTTGAGTTACGCGAACTTATGTTGTGCAACCTCCTCCACGGGCACCACTGGATTCAGCGTACCCGAGTTATGTTAAAACGCCATGTGCCCGGCTTAGCTGTTTTTTCAACTAGCATAGTGTTATTATAAAACAGTAAATCGATTTTTTTAATACATGTGATTGAACAGTGTGACAGAAATAGTTAAACTGTACTTTTAATTGGGACTTAGAGCTTTTTCTTGTGATAAACTGGACTAAGCGCTTTTGCTCATTACTACAAAACAACAGCAAAAAATTAATTAACTAAAATTTTTTTCTTTGTAATCAATGTATTTTTACTTATTGCACATTACTGCATTAAAATCTCAATTTCTTAAAAAAGTGGACTTAGAGCCTTTTAAAACAATAAAGGACTTAAAAAATTTAAATAACAAAATATAACAATGGGGTTTTATTTATTTTCATCATTTAAATTCATTCTCTTCAAATAAAAAACAAAAATAATACACATTCTTGTGTACATACATACATACATAATTTGTGCTCCATTTTTTGAAATTTTATTTTTCTCGCATCAATTTCAATTGTGACTTATTTTGATAGTTCTTGTGAGAAACTTTTAGCATATATTGGTACAGAAACACTTTTTCTCACATCTTTCCAATAATTGCAGTAAAAAGTACTGAATACTGAAAAAAATCAGTATTCAGTAAAAAGTACTGATTACTAAAAAAAACAGTATTCAGTAAATTTTACTGATTTGTGTAAAAAATGCAGAAATCAGTAAATGATTGATAGTATATACTGTATGTTTTCAAAATGATATATACAGATTGCGCACTTGCATGAATGGTGGCATAACACAAAAACTGCATTTCGAGAAAAATAGCTTTTGTGTGTTTCACTTTTTTTTCTATTTAAAAACGAAATGTGTTACCCAATAAAAGCTGATTTTTATAGCTGAGACTTCGAATTATTTAATTTTTTACTATTTTTTTTATAAATTTTGAAGAAGATGTTTTTGATTTTTATTCAAATTCAAAAAATATGATACTGGAAATATTAAAGGAAAGCAGTTTTTAACTCCTAAATTATAAAAGCTTTTCGGTTTTAAAAATTATGGAAAAAAGTTTAAAATGTAATATTAGATGTATTTGTGAATACATGCTGTGCTATATGCTGTGTGCTTTTCTAAGCACAAGTATTTCAAAATTTTTGTCGTTTATCGCTAAGTTTTTGTCTTCTAGAGCGATTCACAATCCCAGCAAAAGAAAACAGTCGTTCCACAGGTGCAGATGAGGGTAGGGGGGTATTGTATTTCATAAAAACGTTTTTTATTGCATTGTGCTTATGCAGGCAATTTGTTGTTGTATCCCGATATAAAAAAACAAATTAATATGTAGTTATAAAAATATGTAATTAAATTAAATAAAAATAAAGTCTTATTTTTCACTACACCGGTTTTCAATTAAATATTAGATATAGTTAGATATATATAAAATATGCTTATATTTTTTATTACCATTTCAACAATTTTAAAAAACTCTTCACTAAAAATAATTCTTCACACAAAAAATCCGGATCTCTGACCGAGTCATCAGTACTTTTTACTGATTACTGAAACGCGTAATGCAGTATGCCCATGTATGGTTTAAACTGCCAAGCAATTGGTCATTTCAGAGCATACTGCTATTTACCCCCTGTTTGCGTCGTTTGTGGAGAATTTCACGGTACCGTCAAAAATGACCCCAATGTATAAAAAAATGTAGCAATTGTGGTGGTAATCACACTGCTAACTATAGAGGATGCCCGGTATATACGATTGTTAAGCATTCTGTTGGACAGAAACTTCATCCCCCTCAAATGCAGGCAACTAATCAAGAAAACACTAACGGCGTCCAGATACCGTAGCCAAATAATAACAGAACCTAGTATGCTAATGTCTTAAAATCTAATCATATGCCATTGCACGGTGACTTACCAAATAATGACGAAATTCCCATTTCTAATTTAAATCGGCTAGAAAAAAAACCATGGAATCATTAGTGCAAACAGTTAATAATTTTACTAACACAATGGGTAGTATGATGCAAGAAACGTTAAGAATGCAGTCGATGTTATTGCAAGCTGTACTAAACTAGTCATGAATTGTTTAAGCTTTTGGTATTGGAACGCGGATGCCGTTTGCGTTATAACACCAAACGGTCGTGTTTTGTTTAACACCAGTTGTAAAATGGATATAAATGTGATCACGAGCAGACAACCAACATATTGGCCTACTAATCAGCAAAAAGTTCCAGATGTAATAGATTTTGGCGTGGTTAAAAACATCCCCGCAGAAACGATTTATGTGAAAGCTTCCTTAAAATTATTTTCTGACCACACATCTACAATAGTTACCATTATAAATCCCAATAAGATTGTATCTTCGTCTGGTTATATAGCGGCGTCAGCCCCATTGTCTAAAATATAAAAAATATCTCAGTACCCATTGCACTGAAAATATTCCGCTTAGTACACCGGAGAATGTGGATATTTCTATTGTAAATTTTGACAGTTATCTGAAACTAGCTGTTCAACATTCCAGCATAACCCTCAAAAAAACAAAAATAGTCAAATTTTTTCTACAGATGTCGAGCATCTTAAGAATATACTAAAAGAGTGCACAAAAAGACTAAGAAAGTTACTGCAATTTCAGAAAACAGCATCCTTGGAAAAATATCTTAAGGAACATTCAATATGTGTGCTGTTCGACCTTTTGTTGTAATTTTAATGTGAAAAATTAGTTAAGCTCAAGGTCAGTTTTTTTTTTTTTTTTAATTTTTTTTTTTTTTTTTTTATTTATTTAAAAAATGTTTCCAATATTTCGAAATCCACTGGATCTCATCTTCAGGGTACTACAATTATAGTTAACAAAAAATAAAAACATAATTTTAACATTAAATGAATACATATTGTCACACTGTGTCATAAAACATATTAACAGAAAATAAGCGCACAAAAATAAAAACTTACAAGAGTAACAATAATAAAAAACACGTCACACACGGTTTTACATTTAAAATTGCACTAATTCCTTATTCTATTTTTGTTTATTATATGTCTATATTGTTTTGCTGAGCTCGCCTCTAAATCGCTCTTAAAGTTCATTCGGTACTCTTTGCTTGTGTTTATTATATTTAACATTTCTAGTGTATAGCGTCTATGGTATTTTTCCTCTCTTTGTAATATCTCCACATTGTCGAAGTTTGGTGTGTGCCCTTTTTCTGCACAATGGGATAGAAGTGCGGTTTTTTGTGATGAATTATTTATATTTTTCAGGTCAGATTTATGTCCTGCTAATCTTGTCTTAAGTTTGCTTTTTGTTGTACATATATTGGTACCTTTTTCCATATATTGGTTTTGTCACCATTACAATTTATTTTGTAAATCAAATTAGATTTTTCCATTTTATCCAGCTTACTTTTGGTGTTTGAATAAAGTTGTCGTAAGGTGTTTTCCGATCTAGGTGCTATTTTATAGTTTTCCTTATCATAAATGTCAGATTTTTCAATCCTCTCGGATATTCCTGGCACATACGTCATTGATTTATACCATTTTTGGTTTCCATCTATTTCTTTGGTTTGTTTGTTTTCTACTTGTAAGAGTCTTTTAATAATATTGTCTGGGAATGCATTTTTCTTTAATATTTCTTTTATTTTCTTTATATTATCCTGGTGAAAAAGTTCGTCACTTATATTTAAAACTCTTTTTATTAAGTTGTTGGCGGTGTTCATAATAATGTTTTTTGGCTGGCACGAATAAAAGTTTATTATTCTACCTGACGATGTAGGTTTTTGATACCAGTCTATTTTCAGTTTGTTACCCGATCTAATTACCAGAGTATCAAGGTATGGTAATTGTCCATTTAATTCTTGTTCCAAAGTGAATTTTATTTGTGTATGGAAGCGGTTCAATTCCTCTAGCATCTTATTTATGGCGTTGGTTTTTACAATACCAAAAAGGTCATCCACATATTTTGTCAGAATTTTCGGTTTACAGTCCAACTTTTGAATGCAAGTCTTCAAGACGAAAAATTAGTTTCATTTGACGTAATATCGCTTTTTCCGAGCATACCGGTTGATTTTGCAATTGACGTGATCAAAGATAAGTGGGAGGAGATCGAGAAATTAACAACAATACCCAAAGATTTATTTTTTAAAATATTACAATTTTGTATTAAGGAAAATCGTTATTTTAAATATAAAGACAAAATCTATACACAAAGGAAGGGGTTGCCTATGGGATCACCAGCGTCCCCTATCGTGGCCGATATCGTGATGGAGGAACTTTTGAAGACTTGCATTCAAAAATTGGACTGTAAACCGAAAATTCTGACAAAATATGTGGATGACCTTTTTGGTATTGTAAAAACCAACGCCATAAATAAGATGCTTAAGGAACTTGATGCAACTCCTCAGTCAGACTGCTCATTATGGCATGCAGCTAGAAATCATAACAACCCAGTTAACACTAAACTACCATTAAGAAACTTAAATGTAAGTTGGGCACGAAATGATATAGAAAAAGAAATCTTTTTGTTAATCATTTGAAAACCGTATTTACCCCTCACACATCTCTCGATATTGCGGTCGAGATTCAGAGTTTTTCTATATAATGAAAAAAATCCATGAAGGCAAATAAATATTCAGAAAAATATGTAGCTTCAAGAAAGTTCCTAAAGTTCCATCCGCAATCTACAGAATATTTCAGGGTTGCCATAAACCACTGTATAACACTAAGCATAAAAACAAACAACCTCCTCCATGGCTTCTAGATGCTTCTTCTTTTAACACAAGATTGCATGAATTTGTTAAAACTTCCTCCTCGATATATAAAATTCTGTTTACATGTTTGAAGAACGACCTGAGAAATTTAAGTTTTATATTTACGGACGGTTCCAAGATGAATCATTGGTTTCTTATAGTATAACTACTGAAGATACTGTTCTGAAAGTTTCTAAAATTTATCAAAAAAGTGGTTTTTGGGAATACATAATTTTGCATTTAAAGATTTAGTTTGTTGTGCTTAATTCCCTATTTCTATAATTGATAAAAATACTGAAATTTATTGTTGGATGTAAGCTGTTCCTATGCGCAGTTCACTGGTTGCTTAGGTCTGATCATCAGTAAACGTTATCCTAAATAATTTTAGAAAAGGTAAAGCTATATGAAAACAAAACTACAGAGGGAATGAGAATTACATACAGTCAAAAAGTCTTTTACAACGATATCAAAGCTTAAACAAAATACCAACAATTAAACAGTGAGTTTATCTTTTGTTACATTCCCCCCTACAATTAGTTGAAGTTCTCCCAAACTTTGGCTTTTCTAATTGTATTTGTACATATAATGTTGGGAGAATTTCACTTCGACTTCATATATCCCCACAGAAAATAGTCTAGCGGCGTTAAATCGCACGATCTTGGAGGCTAATTCACGAGAGCTAAACGTTAAACTATGCGGTTACTAAACGTTTCCTTCAAAAAATCATTTGCGGCATGAGCTGTGTGACAAGTTGCGCCGGAATTTCAAACCAGAGCTCCTGCACATCGTGGTTGTTCAATTGATGAACGAAAAAGTCAGTAATCATCGCTCTATAGCGGTTACCATTGACTGTAACGATCTGACCAGCATCGTTTTTAAAGATGTACGGACCAATGAATCCACCACTTGAGGATTATCATCACTCCAAACACGGCAGTTTTGTTTGGAAGTGTTGATCAGGCGTCAGTTTATTCATATTAAAATATCAAACCAATATCACTTGACTGCTTACAAGATATCCGCCAGTTAAAAAGTGTTGCAAACTTAAAGTTTTATACCTTCATAACTAAAAGCTATACTAAATATAACAAAATTCGGATATTAAATCAGCTTGGGTTCCTGGCCATAGTGGAATTTAATGCAACATCAATCTTTCCACCATACCTAAACATTTTCTTTGCGAATACCTAGTTTTTAGTTCCTCCATATTCAAAAATTCTGACCCATTATACCTTCTTTCCGATCCCACCATTAAAAATGTAACAGTATTAATACAATTTCTCAAAATCTCGTCCTTGTACAACAACAAATAATTTTTAATTATCATTGTAAAAATTAACTTCAATATCTATATCGACTACTTGACATTTACTTAAGAGAGAACCAGTGCGTAATACAACAAAAACGTACACCATTAAAAATGTAACAGTATTAATAAAATTTCTCAAAATCTCGTCCTTGTACAACAACAAATAATTTTTAATTATCATTATAAAAATTAAATTTAATATCTATATCGACTTCTTGACATTTACTTAAAAGAGAACCAGTGCGTAATACAACAAAAACGTACACATTTTAAGAAAACAACAAAATGCACTCTTTTGTGCGTGTCTGTTTGCAAGTACTAAAAAAAAACTACAACATTTTAAAGCAACAAAAAGCATTGTATTTTTTAACCACCGTTAATACATGTGTATACGTGTGTTTGCAAAATAAATTAAAAAGCTTTTAAACACGTTAGCTCTAAAAATTTAGAAAAGAAATTTGCTTGTGCATATCTACCCACAAATACCTTTAAAAAGATATATGCTTCAGTAAAATCAGTGGACGATAAGACACTTAAAAATCAACTACAAAAAAAAACTGTTCCCATATTTATATACATATCTACATATGTATATATATACGGATGGGATTGGAGATATATATATATATATATATACTAGCTTAACCCAGTGTGATTTGCTACCCTCATTAAAATTAAATATGTAATTATTTCAATACAGATCTCGTGCATTGCTTATGAAGTTATTTATACCAAGTTTGAATACTTTTACTGTTACCATTCACCAGTTGCACAGACATCTATATGGTGTTGTATTGAAGTTATCACCTCAACGTCTACAATTAAACAGTGGGTCTTTTACATATATTTTAAACCAAGCTATGTGTTCCAAACTTGTAAATAATAGCTGTGGCCGTTCTCTAGATAAACAGAAATCTAGTTTGACCCACGCCCATTTTTCCAATTCCACACATTACTTTTTTGTATCAAATTTAGACAATTTAACATTTACAATTTTTCAAATATATGGTATATTATGTTGTGGCACGCTTACTTATCTAATCGCGCCCACTTTCTGACTAATGTTGCGTATTGAGCACCAAGCCAAATTGGCAACTTTAGCTATGACCGCTCTCAAGTTATACAGAAATCTCTTTTGCATTTGTATTTAAGTAACCACGCTTATTTATCCACACCCACATTTTTGTTGTCATATGTTTCGTGTCGATATCCCAGCACTGTGTACCGAATTTGGACAACTATTACCTTACCCTTCTCTAGATATAAATAAATCTATTATATACCACGTCCACTTCTCCAATCCCGCACGGATTTTGTCAGATGTTGTGTATTACTTACCAAGATGTTTGTACCTATTTTTGAATCTTTGGCTTTTGCCGTTCTCCTAACATACATTTATCTATAATCTGTTTGTATGGGAGATGCCACTCCCACTTTTCCAATCCCGCCCACACTTTGTAGGATGTTGTGTGTTGATAACTAAGGTGTGTTAACCTAATTTGGAAACTTTCGCTCTAACCGTTCTCTAGATATACAGAAATCTATAATCTCTTTGTATGGGAGGTACCACGTCCATTTTTCTTGTATGTATACCAAATTCGGAATTTTTTTCTTACCATTCCTTGGATATAAATAAATATATTTTGTGCCACGGCAACTTCTGCAATAACGCCAATATTTTGTCGGATGTTGTGTGTTGATAACTAGATTATCCACTCAAATAATCGTTGTTCGATTAATCGAGGAATTTTTCCGCCATTATTTGATCGAATAATTAAAACAGCCAATTTCGAATAACGAATAACTTGCAAAATTTATGTCAATTAATCGATTAAAATTTATTTTTTAGAAAATTCTGCTTTTTTATTGTAATTTTTTTTTCCATTTCTAACGGATTAAATACCTTGAAACTTTATTGTGTTTTTTGTAAAAAAAATTCATCAGAAGTTGTTAATGTGTACGCCATGCACTGTCAGATTATGGGTTATCTGTTTTTACCCGACAGTCAATTTCTGTATTAACTCGTATATTCTAATCGGCTGGATTTTGACATTTCAGATATCCATCCTAAAAACCTAAGAGTCCTTGTTTGAGTAAGACGTGTCAGATTTTTGGGGTTAAATAGTAATACGTTAAACAAACAAATTACATACAAATGAATTTAGAATCAAACAAATTTTAAGAACGATCTTGTTTCAAAAGTTTATAAAAAATCACTTTTATATGTTCATACTTTGAGTTCTTATTTTTACAAGAACTTCCTTCTCATAAAAGCAGAAAAAAACTACGGCGATTTGTAAAAAATTTAACTGGCACCTCTCACAGTGCCTTGACTAAAAAGTCAAAAATAAAATACATAAATAAAAAATAATTGCAAATTATAAGCCGAAATAAATTTAATTGATACCGCCTAGTACTACGTTGGCTTTCAGATGCTGTTGTAGTCTGTAAAACCAAAGTAGTGTTTATTTAGTTTATATAAACATAGATATTTTATTTTAATTTTGTTTTCTTTAATTATGTTTACGTCTTTTTAATGCATTTAAAATTGTATTTTTGCAACCGTTTTTCTTTTTTTAAAGGTTTTATAACCAATTTCACCAGTTTACTTGAATATCAATTTATGTTTAAAATTCGTTTTTCATGTAAAAATAAAAATAAAATTATATTTAAAACTATATTTAAATATGAATTGATATTGAAATAGAATTGGTGAAATTGGCCATTAAAGTTTTTTTTATAAACGAAGTACAACTAATGATAGGAACACAACTGGGTCGTACGTCGTAAAAACGTAGTACGTAACGCCGCACAGTGGCTGAACATTTTATTTCATTGGCCAAAAGTCCAATTTTGGTTTGTCACCGATTTCCAAAATTTTAATTTTATTTAATAGTGAACATATTAAAACTAAGGTAGCAAAAAAATTTGGTCAAAATATTGGCAATTGTGGTCGTGCCATATTGTTAAACACAACTTTTTTTTTAATTCAGAAACAAGTGATTTTTTTAATATTTAATCCGAAAGAAAATATCATTGCTCAAAAACTATCATCAATAATGACCTGCAAGGTTTTTTGCTGGGTTGGTAGTCTTGTTATCTTTAAAAAAGTAATATGTGGGACTATTGTGTTATTTATATTTGAGATGTTAAGACATATTGTCTAAGCTACTATATTTTTGTCAAATTTCAACTTTAGTAGAAAAGCACTTTTGCGGATCAAAAGGAATTAAGAAGGTAAAACCACTGAGGGAAAGGTGAAAGTGTTTTCTTTAACCCTGTATATACTCTTGTACCCGTCTGTTTAGCACTTTTTTAATTTTAATGAAATTACACCAAAAAAAAAAATTGTCTTTTGTTTGAAATTTTTTTTTACAATTTTTTTTTATACCGCAAAAATGTTTGCAGAAGTAACAGAAATCATGTGCTATTGCCTTCAAAAAAAATTTTATGATATAGGGAATATTGATCGTTATCGAACAGAATACAGGTAGTACATATAAAAGATTTTATTATTGTTACGCAATCAGAAAAACGTATAGCTGCCCTGATTCATCCTTATCCGTTACACTACGTTCACACTAGCGTATTTTATAGTAGAATAAACCCTTAAACATGCGTTTACGCTAAACAGGTATATTGTGAATCCCACCTTAGAAGGGATTTTTAAATATTTTATTTGGTCTTTTTATTTTATCTGTTTTTATGACTCTAATAATATTCTATGACATTATACCTATGCAATGCGTTGTTAAATTTGTGTCAGGTATTTTATAGCATATAAATAAAAGGATTTTAAGTTTTCTAATTTTTTTTTATTCTACCTGTATTTGGTATGAAAAAAAGTATGAAGAGGTTAAAAAGCAAGTGACATTCGGGTTTTCTGTTTTTTAATATAATAAAAGCATCAACTCAAATAGAGATGTATGTTTTTCTTCATCTGATAAAATTATTTGAATTATATGAGTAACTCGAACAATTTAAAACCATTGTTCGATTAATCGAGCAATTTTAAAATTCAAAAATCGATTAATTCCTTACTCGAACAGAACCAAAAGTCGAATAATTGGATACTCTAATTACTTACCAAGATGTGTGTACCTATTTTGGAAACTTTGGCCTTTGCCGTTCTCCAGACATATAGAAATTTATAATCTCTTAGTATGGGAGGTGTCATAGCCACCTAAGCCGCTGAACCGTTCTTAATGAAAGTTTAACAGTATTTTACTGATGGTCTGGAAGGATCTATAGGCTATATATGTTTTGGAAATTTTTAGTGGGCGTGGCTACTCCCATACAATGACAATATAAAAGCCTGTATATCTATAGCACGGAAAGGCCTAAAGTTTTCAAATTTGATACAAGGATCTTGGTTATCAACACACAATATCCGAAAAAATATTGGCGTTATTGGAGAAGTGGGCATGGCACAAAATATATTTATTATATCTAAGGAACGGTAAGAGAAAAAAATTTTCAAATTTAGTACACATAACTGGGTAATCAACACAAAATATCTTTGGCAAAATAGGCTTGATTTGAATGGTGGGCGTGGCATCTCCCATACAAAGAGATAATAGATTTCTGTATGTCTAGAGAACGGCAAAAGCTAAAGTTTCCAAATTAGGTACAAACATCTTGGTAAGTAATACACGACATCTGACAAAATATTTGCGCGATTGGAGAAGTGGGCGTGGCATATAAAAGATTTATTTATATCTAAATAAGGGAAAGGTAATAGTTGTCCAAATTCGGTACACATAGCTGGGTTATCGACGCGAAACATCTGTCAACAAAAAGGTGAGAGTGGATAAATAAGTCTGGTTACTTTGTAACGACACGTTTCCCGCTGGTTGCTGGGGTAGACCCAGCGGTGTCCAGGTTCATACGGGATACCAAATAAAACTCCTTTGGTTTCACACAACGTTACCAACAATACTCTTTATTTTCAACAATACACAATTACAAACAGCTTAACGGTCGCCACTCAAGGTGTCAGTTGCACAATATCTCGCAACACATGTAACCTAACGGCGACGGTTCGGACGGAGACTCAAGATTACCCGAGGTGTACCCACACACGGGCAGACTCAACTCCCAATCGCTACGATGGAAAACACAGACAACACGAGGTGTACCCACACACGTGCTGTCCTAGATCTCCAGTGTACCAAGGAGCCAACGATTGGATCAAAATAGGTTAATAGTAATTAGGATGTGTATCCACTGTCCTAAGTAGGTCTTACCCTATTGCGATCCCACGACCGACTGTCTCGCATTCAATAATGTTTGCCCTTTTATACGATTTCCCTTGTGCATGCACAATACACACACACACTCCCTACCAAACTGGCGTAGTGCAAACATATGACAACTCAGGGTTGCTCCATTAAAAATAACTACATTTCTGGCAACTAGGTGGCGTCCTACCAACCGTTAAATTCAAACTTAACGACTAAACAGATTTCCATAAATCTTTAATTGCTTATGGAGCAATTCCATATGAAAGCGATCACCTTTTGGACGACCCCTCTCCGATTTTAAAATAAATAGTCTCAATCGATTGCCCTACATATTTTTTTATTTTTTTATAGTGACTGGTTTAGTGGTGGTGTACACCACTGTCATGTGACAAAATTGAAGAATTCTTCATAAGGGACCTCATTGAAAGTTGTTTAAAAAAAAACTACTAAAGCGATCGCAACGAGTGATAGCTCGTTGGAAAGGTATTGAATCAGGCTTTAATTGAAAAATAAAATTTTCGTAATTTTTCTTAGAAATTTACATTTAAATTTTCCCAAGAAAATTAAATTTTCCGATTTTCCACAGAAGCTCCTGAATTTTCCGGCTAATTTGGATTCCTCATAATTTTTGCTTTAAGAATCAGCAATAAAAAAATGGGCCCCGACTCCTTGTTTGGACAGGAGAAGAGCATTTAAGAGATCACCTTGTTAAAAATACATTTTAAAAATTATTTTACAGTTAAAAATACATTTATGAAGAAAAAATCAATTTTTTTTTTAAGAGCCCCAAGTTGAGTGTGTAGTGAATATGGTCTGCCTGCCTTCACAAGATCGGCCATAAATCCATGGATAATAGCAGCAGTGGCATGTAATGGCACACCAAACCCGACTGAGGCTACAGGTCATAAAATGTTTTGTAAATTTTTAAAATTACCAGGTAATAAATATTTCGCCTAAAATGACACGTGCAGAAACAAGTCATAAAACACGGATTTTCCATAAATATGGCGAAATATTTATTACCTGGTAATTTAAAAAATTTGCAAAACATTTTATGACCTGTGGTCGGCTTATTGGCAGTAACCAATTAAGTCCCTTTTAAAAAACATTTTATGACCAGTAGTTCACGCAAATTTTCCTATTAAAGAAAAGCAAATATCGCTTATTTTTTTTTACCTATTTTTTACCAAAAAATAAATATAAATACTTCACACACTCTGAGTCAAATTTCAGTTGAATACTAAACGTGAAAGTGTTAAAGTGTTTTTTTTTTTGTAAAGTAAAGAGTGAAGCTGTAAAGACAATTTAAAGTAAAATGAATAAATTTTGCTGCAATCCGTTTAACAAGAGTGGACATCGTTCGAAAAAGTATTAAAATTAACTGGTGTTTCGAAGCGATACATGAATGAATTAAATATACAATACGGTGAAGAAGCAGAATTCATTTGCCCCAAGTGTAAAATCGATTTGTCTCAACAAGCAAATGCATTGAAACAAATGCAGCCACAATCCGAGAGTGAAATGACAAGTGAACAAAATGTTTCATCTGATAGTGAGGCAGACATTCCGATGGTCAATATGTCTTTGAGTCCTTTGAATGAGGCTATTACCACTTTAGGTGAATCGCCTATTAGAAAAAGAAAGTTGCGAGGTGAAACATACAGGAAAGAGAAAAAAGGCAAGGTTATGAGTGCAATCGCGACAATATTTGATGAAGGCTCTGATAACGAATGCAGTCAAGCAGATGACGTTGATGACGGCAAACAAATGATTGAGCAGTTGAAAAGAAAATTCAATTTAGCGACCACTTTTCCGGAGAAATATCTCATTTTATCTGTGCTGCCTCAATCATGGTCTATACGCAAGATTTCTGAACAGTTTCAAACATCTTTTTACATCGCGAGAAGAAGCAAAGAATTAGTTCGACAGAAGGGCATATTGGCGACTCCCACCAAGAAATTTGGCTCAAGGACCCTCAGCGAAGCAACGGTGAAATTGATTCAAGATTTTTACTGCAATGATGACAACAGCCGCGCCTGCCCAGGTACACGTGACTATGTTATCACACGTGAAGATGGAGAAAAAGTACACAAGCAGCGCAGATTATTATTATGTAATCTATCCTAAGCATACCATCAGTTCAATGAGAAATACCCAGCAGAAAAAGTGGGATTTTCTAAGTTTGCAATCCTACGACCAAAAGAATGCGTGCTGGCATTAGACAGGCACGGAACGCATTCAGTCTGCGTTTGCATGTTTCATCAAAACATCAAATTAATTTTCTTTCCATGCAAGAAATTGAAAGTATTTCACGGTGAAATTGAAACATATAGGGACCTCCTGTCGAAGTCGTTGTGCGCATACCCCACGGAAAATTGTCATCTGTCCAAATGCGACAATTGTCCGAAGATTGACTAGCTAGAGCAATATTTGGCGGAAAAGTTTGAACAGCTGTTAATTCAGGAGGTGCATTTCAAACAGTGGATAATTAGCAGCGGCAGATGTTCCCTTGAGACTGTGGTAAAGCAGATTCCGGAATTCATCGAGGAATTCGGATTCAAGTTGAATGAACTGAAGGCGCACCATTTCATATCCGAGATGCAATCGAAATTTCTAAAGGAAAGTAAGGAGAAATTCGCCCAAAATGAATTCATTGTGATAAGCGACTTTGCCGAGAATTACACTTTTCTCGTTCAGGATGAAATTCAGGCTTATCACTGGGCAAACGACCAGTGCACGGTGCATCCTTTTTGCATTTATTTCAAAAACGAAGATAACGAACTACAGACCGTAAGCCTTGTTGTTGTCGCGGAGAGTTTAGCTCATAATTATGTGTCCGTTTATTTATTTCAAATGAAACTGTTTGAATTCTTAAGATCAAAATTCGATGCAATCGACAAAGTAACGTTTTTCTCAGTACAAGAATAAAAAATTTTTTTACAATCTTTGCATAATTGAAGAAGAACAAAACTGCAAGGTCGAGTGGCACTTTTTAGCGACGTCCCA
This sequence comes from Pollenia amentaria, assembly GCA_943735925.1. Lineage (NCBI taxonomy): Eukaryota > Metazoa > Arthropoda > Insecta > Diptera > Polleniidae > Pollenia > Pollenia amentaria. The sequence goes on from OX031011.1 coordinate 14,916,393, forward strand.
CGGTAAGGGCCCAAGCGATGCGTTAGGGGGAACCCTAAAACGCAAGGCAAGTTTGCAAAGGCCATATACTGACCAGATCTTAAATGTACAACATTTGTTTTCGTGGATTCAAAGCAAGGAAATTGCCATTAACACAGTTTTATGCACTCAAAAAGAACACGATGCCATGGAGCGACGAATTCAGAACAGATATAATAATGTCAAAACTATAACTGGAACGCAAAAGTTTCATTGCTTCATACCAAATATTTCTGATATGTCAATTAATGTAAAGCGGTACTCTTCGTCAGCCGACGTGCTAAATTTAAAGTTACTTTAATTTTATAATGATGCCAAGACAATTGAAATTTTTAATAAATATTGTAATTAAGTATAAGCAGCAAAATAAGAAAGATTTTTTCTTCATAAATGTATTTTTAACTGTAAAATAATTTTTAAAATGTATTTTTAACAAGGTGGTCTCTTAAATGCTCTTCTCCTGTCCAAACAAGGAGTCGGGGCCCATTTTTTATTGCTGATTCTTAAAGCAAAAATTATGAGGAATCCAAAAAAAAAAAAATTAGCCGGAAAATTTAGGAGCTTCTGTGGAAAATCGGAAAATTTAATTTTCTTGGGAAAATTTAAAGGTAAATTTCTAAGAAAAATTAGGAAAATTTTATTTTTCAATTAAAGCCTGATTCAATACCTTTCCAACGAGCTATCACTCGTTGCGATCGCTTTAGTAGTTTTTTTTTAAAACAACTTTCAATGAGGTTCCTTATGAAGAGTTCTTCAATTTTGTCACATGACAGTGGTGTACACCACCACTAAACCAGTCACTATAAAAAAAAAAAAAAATATGTAGGTACATTATTTTTTGCTGGGCAATCGATTGAGACTAATTATTTTAAAATCGGAGAGGGGTCGTCCAAAAATTTGCCAATTTTGATCGTTTTCATATGGAATTGCTCTATGACTAAATAACTAAACTAAACAATAAACGAATGAAAAAACATAATTAAAATAAAATAAATTCATGTGTGAACCAAAACGAAACACTGATCGACTTTGTTCGTCACAGCTAACATAAAAATTCAAAAGAGATTTCTGTATATCAAGAGAGCGGTCATAGCTAAAGTTTCCAAAGTTGGTACAAATAGCTTGGTGCTCAATGTGCAACATCAGTCAAGAAGTGGGCTCGTTAAGATAAGTGAGCGTGGCACAAAATAAAATACCGTATATGTGAAGAACGGTTAATGTAAAATTGTCTATATTTGATACAATTTAAATCGCTATCAATATCCAGACAACATCTGTAAGTAATGTGTGGGATTGGAAAAGTGGGCGTGGTTCCGACTAGATTTCTGTTTATCTAGTGAACGGTCACAGCTTTAATTTACAAATTTAGAAGCTTGGTTATAAATAAACAATATATGTATAAGACCCCTGTCGCATTGTAGACATAGGCGGAATAACTTCAATACAAATACCTTATAAAAAATACATATTTTATTTTAAGAGGGTGGCGAAGCACACTGGGTTAAGCTCGTATATACATGAAAATGAATGTATGTATGTTTATTTGTTTATTTGTACCTTATAGCCGCCTAAACCGCTGAACCGATCTTTATTAAGACTTAACAAGGTGTAACAAACATCAGCTGAAATGCATAATACCCTCCCCATTATTGTTGTGTGGGTATAAAAACAATTTGATTAATGACACGTACTGCTAAACAAAAATAAATTTAAAAAAACAATATGGAAGATTTTTTATGTAATAGTTGAAAATAAAACTCTATGAAAAAATATTTTTTATCAAAAACCTAGCAGTGCGATTCGCTACCCTCATTAAAATAAAATTTGTAATTTTTTCAATACAGATCTCGTGCAGTGATTATGAAGTTATTTGTACCAAGTTTGAATTCCCTTACTATCATTTACCCGTTTCACAGAAATGTATATGGTATTTGTATTGAAGTTATCCCGCTTATGTCTACAATAAGGCAGTGGGCCTTTTACAGATATTTTTTCGAAATTTGTGCCACACTTACTTATCTAATCGATCCCAATTTTTGACTGATGTTGCGTATTGAGCACCAAGCTGTTTGTACCAACTTTGGAAACTTTTGCTATCGCAGTGTGTGTGATATTTTTCTGCACATCACTATTTAGTTTGTAATTTAATAACATTGTTTATTTTAAGTATTTTTGTTTTATTATTATTGTAATTTAAGTATTCTTGCCTTTTCTTTAAAATTAAAAGCAACATCAGCATTCCCACGGTTTGAATCATTTTAGTTTAATTAATGTGAAAAATCAAATTAGGTAAATACTGATGATAGGTTTAAATTTTGTATATAAGCAAGTTATTAATTTTGATAAAGACACAATTAATTCAACTCACAATTGATTTGTTTTATTTCTCAAAATTCTTGCATTTTAATGCTCGGCAAAAAGCGTCAGAAGTGCTGAGCAAATACTTATTATATTTACTTTAATTTTTGTTTTTAACAACTCCTTTTTGAACCTTCCACTCGGCGGCACACTTATTACATGGCGATCCTGCCCAAATATAAATTAATGTCTGCCAATCCTTTTTGATCCTGCCCAAACATAAATTAATTTCTGCCAATTACTTTTGATCCTGCCCAAACATAAATTAATTTCTGACAATTCTTTTTGATCCTGCCCAAACATAAATTCATTTCTGCCAATTTTTTTTGAACCTGCACAACATAAATTATTTAAGATTCTTCATAAATTATTTCAGAACCAACATAACTAATTAAAAAACCTAAGGAAATTAAATGAAGAAGTCTGGAAATAAAGAAGTAATGAATTTTGAAATAGCTGCAAAAGAAAGAAGAGAAAATGTACTAGCAAATATAAAAATGGGAATAGCAGATGCCACAGTCCAAGGATAGGCAAATGCCTATGCAATAAATGGTAATAAAATAACCATTAGCTTATAACTAGTTATAATTTTACTAATTATACTTATGTTTTTAGGTTTATGGAAATTCTCACAAGATTATATTAAAAAACACACAGCAATTAATGTTGTAAGGAGCTAACTTTCATCTAATGGAAAGAATATTTGTAGAACTTAAAAAATAATTATAAATGCAAAGAAATCTAGAGGTTGAAAATATATAAAAGACACAGTAAAAGAAAAACTTTATTTAAAAGACCAGCCTAGTTTGCAGTTTGGAAAATTAGTAGGACATCTTTCAAATCCAGGTGGACAGGAAAAGATAATTGAGTATAGAGACTTAAAAACACAGCGATTAGAATATTAATGGAACACTCAGGAAATAGTAAATAAAATATACCAAGTGCAACAAGCATGTCGAATTTTAATAGTAAACAGGATGCGAATACAATTCCAATCTTTGATGGAAAATATAACATTTTTAAAAAATATATATCATCCGTCGTCAATGGCGGTGAGTGCTAAACGGCAAACCCCTCTGAAGAGATTGTGTGGTTACAATCGAAACAAGTCAGGGCAACCTGTCCGTGAAAACCTGGGTTAAATTCCCAGCTCAGTCAAGAATGAAAACTTATCAATAAAATTTAATTCATTTCATGTTGTAAAATTCCTTTCTTCATAAAAATAATTTAATGAAAATTAAATTCAATGAACTTAAGCCTGATTTAAACATCGAAATTTGGATTAAAAAATATAAAACACAAATTAACATTCCTAATAGACACAGGGACAGAGATATCCATATATAAGGAAGACTCAATTGTTAGTTATAATAAAGATCATGAAGACATTTGCAAACTAAATGGCATAACAAATGGAAGTATACAGACAATAGGTTCGACCGAAATTTTAAAACATAAATTTAATTTAGTGACACATGAATTCCCCATTAAAACAGATGGCATTTTAGGAATTGTTGTTTTTAAACATGGTTGTAGAATCAATCATGATATGCTAAATATAGCAATTGCCATAAAAGGAGACATTACAACAATTCCAATGGAAATTGATACGGCAAAGACTTACAATATAATAATACCGTCCAGAAGTGAAACGATAATACCAATTAACATTGAAATAAGCGTAGATAGTGTTGTTTGTAACAATAAAATAGAAAACGGAGTTTTTGTTGCCAATACTATTATTTCTGAAGATACATTAGAGATACCTATACAACTACAATCTTATACCATATGTCAAATTAATAGACAAAATAACAACTATTCAGAACAAAGATTTCAAAGTTTATAAGAAGCAATTAAATTTTAAGATTTTGACGAAGAAAACAAAATAGCGTTAAACAACATATTCAGACAGTATCAGGAAATATTTCAACTGAAAGAGGAACAATTAACAACCAACAATTTTTACAAACAAAACATAGAGTTGAACGATAGAACACCAGTATATACAAAAAATTATCGTTTACCACTAACGCAATTAAAAGAAATAGACAGACAAGTACAAAAACTATTAAACAAATTATCAATTAAAAGTAAAAAAGTTAATTTGTTAAAATAAATAAAATAAAGTTAAAAAAATGGAAAGAAACTAATTGTGAAATATTTCATCTTCACAAGAAGGATATCTTCGACGGTAAGATTTATGAAGGACTCAAAAATATGCTTCAACTTGCTGATGGAGTTGAAACAGAAGCATTCCCAGCTTTTAGAGCAGCTGCAACTTCTTAATGTTGTAAAATTGTCGCTCATTTCGGAAAGACTAGCTTGGAAAGTAGTAAGTTGTATACATAAGTATGTTCTTCTGAATTATTTATGAAACTTTTAAATATTTCAGGATCGAAGTCAAACTTTCTGGGAGAGAGACTGCCAAATAGCTGATGAAAGTCTCTTCCAAAATAACTTTAGGATGTGCCGGAGCTCGTTTTATAAACTATGTGAGTTTCTGAGTGAGCTGCGGAAAAACGACACCAACATGCGAGAAGCAATACCTTTAGAAAAGAGGATTGCAATAAGCTTGTATGCATTGGGCTCGTCGGCAGAGTACCGTACAATAGGTAATTTGTTTGGAGTTGGAAAGGCAACAGTATGTAAAATTCTGTTGAGCTTTTGTGCCGAAGTGTGGAGAGTTTTGTCACCACTTTATATAAATAACTTGTCCTTAAACAGAGAAAAAGTTGAAGAACTTGTGCAAGAATTTGAAATTCTTGGATATCCACAGTGTATGGGAGCTCTTGGTAAGTTAATTGTGGCATTATTAAGACTTTAAAGTTTTGCATATCTTTTAGTAATAGACGGTTGCCACATTGAGATCCACCCAGGTCGTGAGGAGGCTACGGACTACTACAATTATAAAGGGTGGTATTCAATTGTGCTTTTAGCATTGGTCGACGCAAGGTATGTTTATTATATTGAAATGTACGTATGCCTTAGTAAATTGGTGTACATATATTTTCTATTCAAGATGCCGCTTTATTTATCTTAGCTGTGGCAGCCCAGGACGTTGCAACGATTCGCAGATATACCAAGAATCGTCTTTAAGCAACAACTGGATCAGTGCGATATTTTGATGGATTTAAAGAAAAATATTTCTGAAGTAGATGTCCCAGTCCATATAATCGGCGATTCTGCATTTCGATTAAGCGAAAAAATTATAAAGCCATATCCTTTTCAAGTGTCGCAAAGCTATCAGCAAAAGTTTTTAACTATTCGTTGTCCAAATCACGTCGAGTGGTTGAAAATGCTTTTGGCCACTTAAAAGCACGTTTTAGGCGCATCGGAAAAGGCGTTGACAATGCCATAAGAAATGCCAACGCCATTATATTGTCATGTTGTGTCCTTCACAATTTTCTAAATGAAAACAATGACAAAATAAATGAAAACTGGTTACAGGCTTTAGAAGCTGCGAAAGTAAGCCGGTCGTATCCAGAATACCTTAAAACGTTGACGGATCAGAGAAATAATCCAGAAAAAATAAGACATGCAATATCTAAATATCTGTGTAAGTATCATTTTATTTTAAATTCTTAAATACATACTTATGTACATTGTTATAACATAAAATAATTCGTTTAAAACACAACTAACATAAAGAAATACAACATATTGATCCCTTATTGCAACGTAGTTATATCTAAAAAAAACTAAAAATTTTAAGTTACTTAAGACGAAATTTTCAGAAACATAACGTAATCTAAGCCAAATATATGACCAAGTTAAATTTTTTTGTTGAGATATGACTGTTGCATTAAGGGAGCAATATGTATCGATGTATATACATATTTACATAACAAAAAAAAAAAAAAAAAAAACAATAACTCAACAAACAGTCTATGTACGTACATACATATAAGTACATATCCTCATATAAAATGCAAAAAGGCCAATCTACATTTTTAAAAATTTGGATAGCATCATTAATTAATTAAGTATCAGAGATGTAAATGAATCATTCATTTTTGAATTAATTCGTGAATCATTCATGCACTGAATTAGCAAATTTTGAGTTAATTCTTTTCACACAAAAACAATGAATTGAATGAAATTTGAGTCAATTCATTTGAATTGGGCAAAATGATATGCAATTCATTTTTAATTCAAATGAATTGGTAAAATAAATTGCAATTCATTTCCAATTCATTTGAATTGAATTGACTTTAAATCAGGGACATAACCGTTATAACCAATATTTGAAAAAATCCTGAAATAATAATTTATCACGAATTTTTAAAACCTGCTCTCTGAATAATAGTTACAAATAACCAATATTTTTTTGGTCTTTGGTAACCGTTATAGTTTGTTTCTGTTTTTTTTTGGGCTTCCATAACCATTACAAAAGATTATAATTTTTTTTTGGTCTTCCGTAACCATAACCATTATAAAAGATTTTAATTTTTTTTGGTCTTCCGTAACCATTACAAAAGATTTTTATTTTTTTCGGTCTTCCATATCCATTAAAAAAAATTTTCTTTCCTTTTTTTCGTTTCTGTTATAAGGGAATTATCTTCATTTCATTACTGAATTTCTTCACAAATTTTATGAAAATATTCACTGGAGTTCAGCCAATGACACTCCTAATAAAATCTATGAAACAGGTTTCCTTACAGTCAATGTTTATGAAAAGCTTCATAGAATTAATGAACCTCTTTAAAGAAACAATAAATCGTCAGGTAATGAAGCATTTTATAGAATCTATGAAACAGTTTCGTAAAAATCATTCCTAAAAAGAGCTTCTTTAAAATACCCTTTTTATTACCATTTGTAATACTAGCAATATTTGCATTTGTTGCGGTTTTTGTTTAAGATTTCTTCACCCTCACTTTAGAATCGATGAGATTTTCATCAATATTAAGCGCTTGTTTACACTTGTTTCAAGAATTTAAAGAATTGTGTTTAAAGCATTTCAAAAACACAATTTCGGAGGCCGAATGGCAAAAAATCGACATTCTTGTTTCAAGCTTTAAACCAAATGGTATTTCACCTTGGTAGATCGAAATTTGCTTTTGAATGAATGATTATCTATTTTAATTGATTTGCATGTTCTTCCTAACTTCTGTTTTTTCGTACTTTTTTTCAAGAATTTTTCTTGAAATCCAAAGTACATTTTTGTTTTCAAACATCAAAAAATTTGCGGATCCTTACCAAAATCAATAAAAAAAAGTTCGTCCTTGTGCAAATATAAGTCAGTGTGCGAAATTTTATAAAAATATCTTAAAATTTGCGAACTGTAGCGTTGTTATAGAAGACAGAAAAAATAAAAATCTTTTATAATGGTTATAGAAGACTAATAAGAATAAAAATCTTTCATAATGGTTACCAAAGACCAAAAAAATTAATAATCTTTCATAACGGTTATCAAAGACCAGCAAAAATAATAATCTTTCATAACGGTTATCAAAGACCAAAAAAATAATAATCTTTCATAATGTTAATGGCAGAACTACAATTTTCTGGGTAATTTATAATTATTATTACAGGACCAATTTTTTTCAGTTATTTTTTCCATAACCTATTGGATATTTAAAAAATAATAAGAGTTATTTCGGGTCCCTGCTTTAAATTAATTCAAATGAGTTAGAAAAAATTAATTGCAGTTCATTTTACCAATTCATTTTAATTAAAAATGAATTGCAATTCATTTTGCTAAATTCAAATGAATTGACTCAAATTTCATTCAATTAATTTTTTGTGTGAAAAGAATTAATTCAAAATTTAGCTAATTCGTAATGAATTAAAATCAAAAATGAATGATTCATTTACATCTCTGTTAAATATAAATAAATGATATTAAATTTTTAGAAATTTAAAGGCCCTATTGCATTTTGTATATGCAATATTGATATGTATATACAACAAAACAAACAATAAATAACACATGTAAAAAGAGATTAAATAATTAAAAAACTATGTTTTTTGTAAAAACTCCAATAAATTCTTTTGAAACTCAGCTTCCTTGGTAGCAAAACTTTTCAAAATTTCTTTCTTCTCCTCTTCAATTGCCAACATTCTTTCTGATGTAGTTTTTATGTCATCCTGCATTTTATCCACATTTTTTTCAATGGACTTTAATAATTTTTCCACACTATTTTTCTTTTTGTTTGCAGACATACAAAGTTTAGACGGCGGTTAGGTATCTGGAATGGATAGTGGCGGCGATGGCGGAAGACTTGTTGATGATGGAGACGGTGACGGCAATGGCTCTGAACCAATATTTGACGATATGTCTTAACAAAAATAAATAAATATTAATATTTTTAATCTGAGTGTTATTATTTTAAAAATGTGTGCTTATTGCTTACCATTTATACTGTCGAAAACTAAACCTTCAGTGTGATAACTCTTAAATGGAGCCAACAAATGCTCCATATCCCAATCTGAGGGAGAACCACCGGTTGATCCAATTTTCTGTTTTTCTTTCCTGTAAATATTAAAACCTTATTCGAATACGTTGAATTCGGTGGTTTTAACCGTTTTATAGGTTAGCTCTTGCTTTCGAGATATACTACTATTTCGAGAATGGACCAGGTTACACAACATTTATCCGCGTAACTCAAAAATAGTTTGGTTTATTGAATAAAATAAAAAAAACGAAATTCGACTTTAAAAAGGCTTAACTTTTTTCTAATCTGCGCAGTCATTTTAGAAATATACGGGTATGTGATGGAAATCGATTTTAAAAAGGAAACGACTTGAAACCGAAAATACCGTTTTCAGTATCTTTTAAAATGAATTTTAAATACATATTCCTTTTATGTTCAGTCTTTATTCTTTTGAATTTTATATTATATACGTTAACTGAAGTGTATTCTTAACGAAATTTTAAGACTATAATTCAGAAATGGATTTTAAAATCCCTCGAAATTCATCACACCTTTTAAAAACGTTCGTGTAAAGAGTAGCCCACAAGGGCTACATGGTATATTTAACATGACGATGTCCTAGGGCAGGACCATATAAACCAGCTTCGGACTACAAAGGAGTAGTATACTCAAGAGGATTAGTTTTGAAGTCGCTTAAAAAAGAAAACATGTCGTTAAAAAACGAAGGCATGTCGTCTCACTACTAACACTTTTTAACAATGACATGGTCCATGCTTGCATTACATTGGACCAGTCCAAGGAGTAGTCCATTTTATCAAAATGGATCAGGTGGTCCAATTTTATTTGCTGGGATGCCTGATAATTTTTTTTGGCAAACAAAATTAATTAGCAAAATTTCAACATTTTGGTTTTTTTAAGCAGCATTAACAATTGGAAAATGCAGTTGTGTTTCTAATTTTTTCTGCATGTATAAAAAAAATAAATTCCAAACTAAACAGACAACAAACAACTTCCTACAACTTTCGATTTTTTTTTTACAACTGATGAAAAATTTTAATAAAATTTAAAAATTTCATAAGGCGCCACCCCCTAAGGGGTCTAGATTGAGAAAGTGTTGAGAACGAAAAACTAATGGAGGTCGGTCATATATTTTATCCCTCTTAGACTCCTGGGCAGTTATGGGGTATTGAAAATTTTGTATGGGGGATAAAATATATGACCGACCTTATTATGTACTTATGTACATATCGCTCTCTTATTGCAACGTAGTCATATCCCAAAAAACAAAAATTTTTAAGAAATATAAGAACAAGTCTTCTGGAATACCTTGGTTATATGTGAAACATTTTAGGAAACATATATTAATCTAAGCCGAAGTTATAATCAATAAAAAGCTAACACCGCCCGCCGGTATACATATATATACATATGTACATGTAGGTGATAATTTTTTAAAACTTTAAACTCATTTTGCCAAGTTTAATTTTTTTGAGATATGACTACGTAGCACTTAATATATTATATATTATTATATATGATATATTATTCTTCAAAAGGCGTACCTATTTGATAAAATTGTTGGCCACATCACATGCTACCATTTATTAGGAATCCAAAAATGCACTGAAAATACCAACGAATACCTAAACGCATTGTTGCAAAATTTCATTTAAAACTTTGTGTGCAAGGCAAGACGGCTCTTAATCCAATCCTACTTTGAGCACCTATCTGCCAACCAATTAGGAACATTTCGCATTAAACCTTGCAACCTGCGTGTAGGAACTCAACCAACACATACATATGTACATACATTGTGCATGCATATTTTTTACCATGCTCACCAATATCTACAAGTCATGTTGTGCAACTTAGTCCTCTATTCTTCCGGCGTATATTTAAAGCCCTGCATTGCCGACTCCGAAGCCATTTCCATATGAATGTGGCTGTTCTTCCGGCAGCCACGCAACTGGGGCATCTTCTCTGCCCAAAGTTCTACGAAAGCCCGCTCACCTATCTGGTCCCATTTGCTCTCACTTTTTCTTATTGCTGGAAGTAAAGAAAATTAATTTTTTTGTATTTTTTCAAAAATTTTACTAATTTTCACTTACTTTTTTTGTCCATTTAAAAATTTTTTTCACGAGACAAATTAAAACTTTAATATGTTTGTTTATGAAATACAACTTATTGCTAGAAGTAAAGAAAATAAATTTGTATGTTTTTTTCCAAAAGCTTACTTATTTTCACTTACTTTTTTGTTTATTTAAAAAAAAAAAAAAATTCGCGCTACAAATGAAAATTTTAATACATATGTTTATTAAATACAACTGTCAAATCGAAGCAAGAAGATTAGTCGTGAAAACACCATGATTCATTAACACGATTCAGAGAGCGAAGCAGGTGATTCAAATCGTCGTGGAAACATGGCATAGCAATCTACTAAAAAAGAAATCAACTTTTAATTGGACAGAAGACTGCCAAAAAGTATTCGAGACAAACTTAAAAACCCACTAATTTCAAAGTACCATAATATTGAAGAAAAATTCATATTAACGATAGATGCATCAATCACTGATTTAGGCGCAATACTATCGCAAGGTAAAATCGGAAATGATTTACCTATATCATATGCGAGTAGAACATTAAATAAGCATGAGAAAAATAAGTCAGTGATTGAGAAAGAACTACTCGGAATTTATTGGGGAATAAAATTTTTTAGACCTTACCTTTACGGAAGAAAATTTACTGTAACCACAGATCATAGACCACTTATAGCTTTATTTACACATAAGAACCCATCCTCAAAACTAACTAGAATCAGACTTGAATTATCAGACTATGACTTTGATATCTATATATGTACATATAATTGTAACGTTACTGACTGACTGACTCACTGACTGATTCATCATCGCACAGCCTAAACGCCTGAAGCTAAAAACTTGAAATTTGGACCAGGGGTGGTCTCTCCCCAAATCGATACGCTAAGACGGGAATTGGAAATTCGAATGTTGAGGGGGTAAAAAAGGGTAAAAACGGGTAAATTCGGTAAACATATATCTCCAAAACTAAAAGAGATACTTATTGTTGCTCTTTAGAAAAATAAGCGGACAGGTGTCTGGTACTTTTTGGATATTCAGCCCTTTAACGGAGTAAAAGGGTAAAACCTGTATTTTGGTACTTTTTTGTCACCCCATCTATCTCTTAAACCCATAAACATAGAAGAAAGGGTTATATCACATTTGAAACTTATCTAAAAAATCCAAACAAGAATTTGGTACTTTTTTTAAATTCGGACGTTTAAGGGTCAAAAACCGTAACTATTGTTGGTACTTTTTTACAAAACATTTTTTTTTATTCTTTGACACATACGTACGAGAATTAAGTTATGGGCTCCCACTACAATATTGAAATTTTTTATGCTTCAATGGGGAGAAAAAAGTACCAAAAAGGGGAAATACGGTTAATTTTATTTCTTACTTTAGGTCTTTGGTTCAACAACCGGCAATTTTTTTAATTATCGTTAATATTGGAACTAGAAACATAAACTTCAACATGCAATGTCCTGAGTGGATAAGAACCTCTGAGGGTAATTTTTGGTATTTTTTGATCTTCAACTGGTACTTTCTAATTTTCCGTTAGTATTAGACCTAGAAACATAAAACAAAGCATGCAAAGTCCTGAGTGAATAAGAATTTGTCAGAGGGATCATTTTGGTACTTTTTCAATCTTTAACTGGTACTTTATTAATTTTCGTTAAAATTAGACCTATTAACATAAAATCAAAGATGCAAGGTCCTGAGTGAATGAGAATTCGGTAAAGGGATATTTTTGGTACTTTTTCGTTATTTTAACTGGTACTTTTTTTAATTTTCGTTAATATTGGAGCTATGAACATAAAATTAAACATGCATGCTCCTGAGTAAATCAAAATCGAAAAGACGGGCTATTTGGTACCTTTTGGTCTTTAACTGGTACTATTTGAAGTTCCGTTAGTATTGGACCTAAAATCATAAAATTCAACATTAAATGTCCTGAGTGGACAAGAACCTATAAGAGGGATCGTTTTGGTACTTTTTCGTTTTTTTAACTGGTACCTTTTTTATTTTCGTTAATATTGGACCTATAAACATAACATTAAACATGCATGTTCCCAAGTGAATGAGAATCTACTTTTTCGTACTGTATTGTTTGCCAACAAGTACTTATTGAATTTTTGTTAGTATTGCAGCTACAAACATAAACTTATCTAAAAAATGCCAAGTGAAAATGTTGTACTTTTTCTGAATTCGAACGTTTAAGTGGTAAAAATCGTACGTAATTTTGTTACTTTTTCCAAGATATTTTTTCTTCATCTATTTATTTTCATCGCACAGCCTAAACGCCTGAAGCTAAATAGTTGACATTTGGACCTGAGGCAGGCCTCTCGCCAAATCGATCAAGATTACCTCATATCTGCTAAGCTAAACGAGATACAAACAAATTTAATACTTATTGTTGTTCAATAGAAAAAAGGCGTTAAAAACGAAAATTCGCTAACCTCATATCTGCTAAACTAAAAGGGATACAAAAAAATTTAATACCTATTATTGTTCATTAAAAATAAGCGGACAGGTGTCTAGCACTTTTTTTGAAATAAGGAGTAAACGGGTAAAACCTGTATTTTAAAACTTTTTTGCTATGCCATATATCTTTTAAACCAATAAACATTAAATAAAAAATATATCACATTCGTAACTTATCTAAAAAATACAAATACAAATTTGATGCGTTTCGAAATTCGAACGTGTAAAGCCTAGTACTCTGTTCCAATTTGTGAAAAATGTTCAGCAATATCTATTATTTCATGCGAAAAATTTGACATGTATCAATGTTACCTATCTCGAGAGTTTGCACAATTTGACGTTTTTAATCTTTCAAAGTATGCGGCATTGTTTTGCATGTGTAAATAAGACCCACATGTATTTTACTAAAAAGTATTTTTTTAAATAAAAAATTAAGTAAATATTGATGAAAAACTGTTACCGGTTGTGTTATTTATGTTTTGCAGTTCTTATTTTAATATTCTGTTTAAACTTTTTTCATTTGCTTAAAATTCCACGTGAAATAAGTGCAGCTTATATTATTTCGCAGTTGTAAAAAAAATGTTGCTAGAAACATTTCGCAACTTTTTCACAAATTAAACAGAGTTCAACTCTATCAACATTTTTTCATAAAAATTCCGCACAAGTTTTTTTCATATGGGTTTTCACAGCATTTCACGTAAAATGTTGAACAGAGTACTAGGCTTAAGGGGTGAAAATCGTACCTAATTCTGTTATTTTTTTTTCAAAACATTTTTCTTCATCTACCTATATAATATAAAATTGTAAAGTTACTGCCTGATTCATCATCGCACGACCTAAACGCCTGAACTAAAATGCTGATATTTGCCCGGAAGGTTGGCCTCTCGCGAAATCGATTATTAGAGGGTAAAAAAGGTTAAAACGGGAAATTCCCTAACCTGATGTTCATTAAAATAAAAAGCGGTTAGGTGTCTGGTACTTTTTTGAAATTACACCCTTTTGGGGAGTAAACCTGTATTTTAAAACTATTTTGCCACGCCATCTATCTATTAATCCAATAAACATTGAAATAAAAAAATATCACATTCGTAACGTATCTAAAAAATACAAATAAAAATTTTCGAAATACGAACGTTTAGAGGTACAAATCGTCCCTTTACAAAGTAGCGGGTTTAACCCTAGAAACATAAACTTTGGCGAAAAAATATGTCCACATAAGAAAAAGGGGCGCTAACGAAGTAGCGCACATAGGGGCTTTTTGCCAATCTAGCCGGACATTAGGCGAAAAATTAAATTTAAGAAATGTAAAAATGTAAGTACGCAGCTCGACAGACAACAAAATTCTGCATCGTATAGTGAATTTTCAAGTCATTTGCTTGAGACTTGTGGTTTTGGGACACTGTTAAAGTCAAGAAAGTTGAGTAAATTGGATGCGTGTTTATTGACTTTTTACGGTTTTGGGAGGTTTACAATATATTTTTTTGTGGGTAAACGAATAAAGATTTTACATTGATTTTTTTTTTCTCTGAAAGACTATATTAACAGCTACTTATAAAAATTTTTAGAAAAATTTTATTAGCAATTTTTATGGTAAAAAAAATCGTTCGTAATTAAAAAAACGATTTTTTTGTTCACTTTTTTGTAAAAAAAAAAAAAATTTAAAGGTTTTTGAAGGTGCAACCCTTAGAGTCCATAAAAATGTTAAACATCACGTTAAAATTTGAGATCTCTACTTTTAAATTCAAGAAAAAAACCTTACGCGTTGTTGCGCCATTTTTTTTAATGATTTTTTGAAAATTTCACCTTTTTTCTGTTTTTGCTCATCTTGCATAGGTACATATTAGTGTGTCCCATTAAAAAAAAAATTTTGGGGATCATTCTTAATTTGAATACTCATAAGGCTAAGAATTTTTGAGATTTTTTTCCGATTTCCGGAGGTGGTTTAGAGGTCGCGCAAATTGATTTTGTACCAAAAATCGACCTTTTTGGGTTTTTTTTAATTTCGGTTGAAAATTGGTAAAAAAATAGATATTTCTTCAGCTTCTGAGTCAATATTCTTAAAGAAAATTTTCCGATCTTTAATTTTATGTGCATAAATAATAAGTTTCGTCAGGGATTTTCCACATTTTGATACATTATATATCAGTTTTTCGTGAATTTTCAGCAAATATGAAAAAAAATGCTTTATAACTTTTAAAATTTGTATTAAGACTAAAAAAACTAATGATGCAGTTTAAAAGATTATGAAGTTTTAAATAAATTAGCAAAAAAAATAAATGAATTTTCTCTCACCGTTCTCGAGTTATACCCTTTTAAAGCTTTGTACACATTGTATGAAATGTATAATACTATAAGGTGTGAACTAGGTTTGCATTGCTTTAAACTTTAAATAATTGGATTTAGAAAATGTTTTACAAATAAAATAATAGTTACTTACCAGTCTTACATAACAATAACATATCGTTACCTTAATATAAAAAGGCCCCAACTCATTATTTTTGGAAATCCGTTTTTTTATTGATTATTGTAGAATGGTTGCTAATACACATTCTATTAAAATTTCAAGCAAATTAGATTAAAAATAAAGAAGTTATAAGCAGAATACAAAAAGCCCTAACTCATACACACAATTTTTCTAAAGAAAAAAAGGCCTAACTCATACACACAATTTTTCGAAAGAAATACATATTATGAATTTCAATCTGAATTCCTCGTTTAATTTTAATAAAGATGTTTTTTGACAATGGTTGTGTAGCTATATTATTTCAGCTTTTATTAAGTTTTTTCCTTCTCCTGTAAAAAGTGTTTTTGATGAGTTGGGGCCTTTTTATATTAAGGTAACGATATGTAATTATTACAAGAAGTCCCGTCTTTTTAATTAAAATATTTTGTTAATCTGAAGTTTTATTGCTCCGGTAAGTTGAAATTATCATAAAGTAGTCCAAGAAATATTGGGTAATATTTTTTTAAAATAGATATGCCTTTGTCGAATACAAGGAATGTGTGGTGTGTGGGCAAAATGATTGATGACCTTGATACTGCCAAACCGCCGACAAAAAACCAAATACTGCTTTTGGAAATAGTGCACTTTTCCACTAAATGCAATTTAAAAAATCTTTGCAGTATTTGGTTTTTTGTCGGCGGTTTGGCAGTATCAAGGTCATCAATCATTTTGCCCACACACCACACATTCCTTGTATTCGACAAAGGCATATCTATTTTAAAAAAATATTACCCAATATTTCTTGGACTACTTTATGATAATTTCAACTTACCGGAGCAATAAAACTTCAGATTAACAAAATATTTTAATTAAAAAGACGGGACTTCTTGTAATAATTACATATGTTATTGTTATGTAAGACTGGTAAGTAACTATTATTTTATTTGTAAAACATTTTCTAAATCCAATTATTTTAAGTTTAAAGCAATGCAAACCTAGTTCACACCTAATAGTATTATACATTTCATACAATGTGTACAAAGCTTTAAAAGGGTATAACTCGAGAACGGTGAGAGAAAATTCATTTATTTTTTTTGCTAATTTATTTAAAACTTCATAATCTTTTAAACTGCATCATTAGTTTTTTTAGTCTTAATACAAATTTTAAAAGTTATAAAGCATTTTTTTTCATATTTGCTAAAAATTTACGAAAAACTGATATATAATGTATCAAAATGTGGAAAATCCCTGACGAAACTTATTATTTATGCACATAAAATTAAAGATCGGAAAATTTTCTTTAAGAATATTTATTTAGAAGCCGAAAAAATACCGATTTTTTAGCAATTTTCAATAATAATTCAATAAAAGTCAAAAACGCTAGATTTTTGGTACAAAATCAGTTTGCGCGACCTCTAAAGCACTTCCGAAAAATCTGATAAAATTCTCAAAAATACTTTACCTTAGGAGTATCCAAATTAGGAAAGATCTTCCGAGAAAATCCAAATTTTTATTTTTTTTGGGACAACCTAGTACATATAATATAAACCCTTTCGTCAGTCATAAAATGTTTTGGTTGTACGTAGATATTTTTTATTTAAATTATTACATCTAAGAGTAATATTACCTGTGTAAAAAAAGGAATGTGCGAACAGTACGTAACGGTTTTTAACCACCTGTGCAGCAGCTAAATGGCGTTATTTTATGGAGCAAAATAAAAGAGACCCTTTCGTCAGTCATAAAATGTTTTGGTTGTACGTAGATGTTTTTTTTTTAAATTATTACATCTTAGAATAATATTACCTGTGTAAAAAAAGGAATGTGCGAACAGTACGTAACGGTTTTTAACCACCTGTGCGGCAGCTAAATGACGTTATTTTATGGAGCAAAATAAATGTACCTGTTTTGCATAACTTTTAAAATTATTAACCACAAAAATAATATTTAAAAAATCAAATCTGGGGTCCAGGTACTTAGTTTTTTTACTATATACCAACTCCAAAAAAAAAGTCATTACCCTTTACGAAAGAAGCAATTTCTTTTATTCTTCCACCTATACTTGGCTCTGAAGAGAATTCCGATTCGGAAGAGGATTTTGAAGAAACAGACGAAGAAGAACCATGGCACTCATCATCATCTTAGTGCAAAAGAGAAGTTATTGTAAATATATATATATATATGTTCCTTTAACTCCCACTGGAGCATAGGGCGCCTTGTAAATAAATAAGTTATTATTTTAAATAAAATTAGTTGTCACTATTATAAATTAGTTATAATTACGAATAAATAAATTCTTTTCATATAAATTAAATACTATAAAATACATAAAAGTCACATAAAATCTTAAAAATGAATATTTTTTGGAAATTAGCAAAAAAAAATTTTTTTTGACAGGGTCGTTCCGGGGGGTGGGTTAGGAGGGATACCCCCCCTGCCCATAAAAGTTCAAAAATTTAATTTTTATAGAATTAAGGCGTTAGTAACCTTTTTCTTTTAATATTTACATTTTTTTTCAAATATTATTTTATGTAACCGCCCACAAAAAGGGCGGGGAGAAAAGTGAAATTTTACGATCTCATGGGTCCAATTTTAGGGTTTTTAATTTTTGCCGATGTTAAAAGTTGTATTTGCCAAACAAAAGTATAGGAAAACTTTAAAAAAATTGAATTTTTCAGAGGTAGGACTAGTTTTTCTATAAGGAACTTTTTCCCCCTTGGTCCGATTTTAAGTATTTTTGATCTTTACCTGTCTATGACAATAACACATATTTCTGCCAAGTTTCATCAATCTAGGGTCACTCAATAACTTTTAAGAAGCAATATAAGCTAGAAAAAAAAGTAATGTCCGGCTAGATTGGCAAAAAGCCCCTATGTGTAGCGGGTTAAATGCTAGTAATGTATAAAAATGTAACCAAAAACACAAACGCAGACGCTCTTTCTCGTATTGACATAAATTCTAAAATATTAACGGATATGATTCCAACATACGAGTATATTAATGATAAAGAAAAACAACTCTGGCAATAACACGTAGTATGGTTAACCAAAATAAAATTGATAATAAAAAGAACATACAAAATAATACAAATAAAGACGGTATATCTCATAAGGAGACTGATCACACTGAGGGATTGCACGTCAGTAAATGATATAAAGAAGCTTCAAAGGATAAAATTTATATATGATAGAAAGCTGCAGCAAGAAAGTAATAAATATGAAGAATTAAATTATGAAATTACGCTCATATTATGTAATAAAAGTAAAAATCCTATGTTTTCAGAAACGTTTTTGGAGAAACTTTTATTGAAATTAAATAAACTCCAATACAAAACGTATGAACATATAAAACAAAGATTTATTTGGAAGAATATGAACAGAATGGTCAGAGAATGTTAGAACATGTAATTTATGCCAAAAACACAAACAGACTATACTAAAGAACCTTTTACTATAACAGATACTCCATCAAATAGTTTCGATATAATCGTAGTAGACACTGTTGGCCCATTAAGACCATCAAACAAATTTAGATATATACTCACAATACAATGCGAGTTAACGCCAAAGCGTTGGTAGAAGAAGTCATTCTAATATATGGTTTACTTAATGTTATGAAAAGAGACAAAGGCACAGAATTCACTAACAATCTGATGCAAGAGGTTTGTGAATTATGTAAAATAAAACAAAACATTTTAACCCCTTATCATCACGAGACACTAGGGACTATAGAACTAAGCCACCGCGTTCTAAACGAAGACTTCTTGAATTTCGTAGAGCACAGCAATTGGCACGAATGGATACCATATTTCACATTTGCATTCAATACAACGCCCAATGTTGACACCCTATGAAATAGTATTTGGAAAACTTCCCCGCCTTCCACATGATGAATTACAGAATTCTCCAAAAAAATTATAATATAGACAATTATTTAAAAGAATTATGAGCTAGACTAATTCGTTAAAAAAGGAAAAGAAATTTTTTTGAAGATAAAAAACAAAAGAAAATTAGAATCAGAAAATATAAAAAATAGTATAGATCTTAAAATATGTAATTTAGTTTTATTAATGGTAGAAAATAGAAGAAAATATGAATCTCCATATTTAAATGTCTTAATAGAAATTAAAAACTTTAAAATAAAAAGTGTTCATGAAAAAATTTTAAAAATTTTGAAACGTAACATGAATACAAAAGTGTATTTTTTTTTTTTTTTTTTTTTTGAAATAGTCAATAAGATTATAAACATACAATAACATGATTTAATAAATATATTTTATTATTTCTCTTATTGGCTTCATTTTTAGTAATACCCAAAACCAAACAGAGTAAGGGTGCAGAGTGTGTGCTATTTTTATGCACATCACTATTTGGTTTGTAATTTAATAACATTGTTTATTTTAAGTATTTTTGTTTTATTATTATTTTAATTTAAGTATTCTTGACTTTTATTTAAAATTAAAAGCAACATCAGCATTCCCACGGTTTGAATCATTTAAGTTTAATAAATGTAAAAAATCAAATTGGGTAAATACTAGAGTTTTTTTATTCCCGCACTTTTTGGATTCCCGGGAAAGCGGGAAATAAAAATCAAATTCCCGGGATCCCGGGATTCCCGCCCAAAATTTTGTATTTATTTATTTACTTATTTCTCCAATGAAACTAATAATTCTTATTGGCTATTACTCCTAAAAGAATTATATATAGTATCTATTATAAAACAAAAACGTAAAAAAAAATTAAGATTTAAAATTATTTTAAGACACTTAAGAGGTTATATTGATGCCAATAGGATAATAAAAATCAAAATACGTATATACATTGTCAAATTCAAAGCTTGTTTGCATAATTAGAATGAAAGTATTAGTCTTACGGGAATAAAAATTATGAAAGGGTGATTAGGAACTAAAAGCTCAATATTACGAAGTCAGAATTCTGAAACATATTTACCGTTTAATAAATTCAGTAGAAAGGAAACATTTTATTTATTACATTTACTTAATAACATATTTTTTATAATTTTATAACCTTAATCAGCAGTAGTGTATGAAGGTATACTAAGTTTGTCATTCCTGTGATATTTTTTTAATATTCATCTAAGGTCCCATAAAGTAGTTTTATTATTAGTCCTTTATTAACTCTAAGCCGATTTTGCCATTTGGGTGTCAAATGGTTTCTAGATCTTCTAGGATGTTTGCGATTGAATCGCTTCAGTAGAAAAATAGTTATGCACCCAAATGAGGAACTACCACCCTAAAAACTCAACTAAAACCAACATAAATTTACTTTCTACTTTTATAAGACTCAAAATCACTTGAAATGCAGCATATTTACTACGCCCTCAACCGCAAAGCTTTATAATAATTTTTTAAAATTTACACTTCAGTTTGCAAGGACAAGAAATAAAATTTCGTGGTTTATAGGTCTATAATCTATCATAGGCCCAATATAAAGCCCATTCTCAAAAATTAGTTTAAAAGCCTTAAACTGTAGAAAATTTGAATATTGTGGTGAAATTATGTTGGATAAAACAACTAAAGACACAACTCTGACATAAATTTACTAAAGTTTTAAAAAAAGATTTTCTTCAAAATTTCCCGGGAATCCCGCAATAAATTCCCGGGAAAGCGGGAATGGAAAACAACTGAAAATCCCGGGAATTCCCGGGACGAGAAATCCCGGGAACAAACTCTAGTAAATACTGATAATAGGTTAAAATTTATGTGATTTTTCCAGGTGACAAGCAATTGATTGTGTGGTTAAATTTAAAAGAAAATCACTCAGTTTTGTGAGTGTTTTTCATATTAATTGTACTACACAATCAATTGCCTGTCACCTGGAAACAGCGCATTAGTATATAAGCCAGTTATTAATATTGATAACGACAGAATTAATTCAACTCACAATTGATTTGTTTTATTTCTCAAAATTCGTGCATTTTAATGCTCGACAAAAAGCGGCAGAAGTGCTAAGCAAATACTTACTTTTTTACTTTTATTTTTGTTTTTAACAACTCCTTTTTGAATCGGCGACACACTTATAAACACTATGACCGTTCTCTAGCTGTACAGAAATCTCTTTTGCATTTGTATAGATATGTATACCAAATTTTGACAACTTTTATCTCAGAGTTCTCTAAATATAAATAAATCTATGTTATGACACGCCCACTTCTCCAATCCCGCAAAGATGTTGTCAGATGTTGTGTATTACTTACCAAGATGTTTCTACCTAATTTGGAAACTTTGGCTGATGACTCTCTTAATAAATATATTTTGTGCCACGCCCACTTCTCCAATAACGTCGAATGTTATGTGTTGATAATAGGGTATTCCTTCTGTTTTAATTTCTACCCGATTACTGATCGGTTAAATTAAAATTGCCTTTTTTCGATTAACGATTAAACCGGTTTATTTCAATCGATTGAACTTTTTGTAGTATTATAACATATTTTTTTGGCTTTTAATTATTTGTTTCGTCTCATATACAAAAGGTTGTGTTTAGAAAACATTTTTTCATACAAACGAAGAAGGTGTTCAGTGACCTAAGTTTGAAATAAGTGTGTGCTGTTAACAGCTTTTGGTTTCACGTACTTATTATATGTATGCGTTTAGTAAGTTGTTTCTTCTCATTTTCTCAAATCATTTTTTTAACAGAATTAACCAAAACAATTAGAAGTGTAGAAAATGTTAAAAAAATTAAAACAGGACTCTAATGAAATAATGAAAGATTTTATATGTTTAGAAAAATACAGGAAAAGGACTGAGAAATTAGATATTCTGTATTATTGGTTGCTTTTGATTTCTTCAACATCTACAAACTAGAGAAAATAAACGCTTGAATCCTAAATATTTAAACAAAATTATTTGTAAAAAGATTATTTTATAAGATCTTCTTAAACTATTGAAATAACTAATAAAATTATCTAATAGTTAATTTTTTAATCGTTTTAGTTCCAGAATTATTATGTTTGTTATGTTATTGTTTGTTTTTTCTAATAAACTCCAAATAATAAATAATTTATTAATTTTTATGTATTGTCATGAAGCACCTGTTACTTGCAGGATCATATATTTGAACTGGAAAAGTGGTTAAAACAATGGAGGATAAAGGTCAATGAGCAAAAACGCGTACATATAACATTCACCTTGCGTCGGGAGTCATGTCCCCCTATTAAAATCAACAATCAATTAGTGCCCCAGCAATCGCAAGTAAAATATCTCGGTATTCATCTAGATCGGCGTTTGACATGGAAATGCCATATAGAAGCAAAACTAACACAAATGAAACTAAAAGCAATTCAAATATATTGGCTTATTGGAAGAAATTCTGTTCTTAGCCTCGACTGCAAACTTCTACTTTATAACTCAATATTCAAGCCAATCTGGTGCTACGGTATTCAGCTATGGAGCAATGCCTCGGCCTCAAATATCGAAAAAATTCAAAGGCGACAAAATAAACTTCTTCGAATAATCACAGCCGCTCCCTGGTATGTTAAAAACTCTAATATTCACAAGGATCTCAATATGCCATTAGTAAAAACTATTATTACGAAGTACGCAGCAAAATATTTAAAAAGGCTTGAGTCGCACCCAAATCCACTTGCTTGAAATATTTTAAATGACAGTGGACACTCTAGATTAAGGAGAAGAGGTACCGCAGTACTCATCCGAAGGGAAGACCGCTAAACATCTAAATATGTGAACAGAAACCGTGAGGAGCAAAAATTTTCGTCTAGCATTGGCAGGACAGAAATAAAGTATTAGTATAAGATTTGATTAATTAGTGTTAGTTCATATTTAATATATGAAGATTCAATAAATAAATAATGAAAAAAAAAAAATTTTTTTATGTATTGAAATTACTTGATTTATAAAAAGTTATTAATCGGTTAACCGATCAAAAACAATATTAACCGATTATTAACTGATTAAACCAAAACCTCGGTTAATTAATTGAGTGATTAACCGATTAAATGAATACCCTAGTTGATAACCAAGATTCTTGTACCAAATTTGAAAACTTAAGGCCTATCCGTGCTATCGATATACAGGGTTTTATATTGTCTTTGTATGGTAGGTGCAACGCCCACTAAAAATTTACAACAAATATATAGCCTATAGATCCTTCCGGGCCAGCACTAATATAGTGTGAAAGTTTTATGAAGATCGGTTCAGCGGTATTGGCGGCTCTAATTAACAAACAAATAAACATACATTTCATTTTTAGATGTTGTGTGTTACTTAGCAAGATGCTTGTATCGAATTGGGAAACTTTGGCTGATGTCATTCTCCAGATATACAGATATCTACAATCTATTTGTATGGGAAGTGCCACTCCCACTTTTCCAACCCCAGGCTATGTCGGATGTTGTGTATTGATAGCGAAGATGTTTAAACCTTATTTGGAAATCTTGGCTTTTACCGTTCTCTAGTTATACAGAAATCTATAATGTTTTTGTATGGGAGGTTTCACGCCCACTTCTCCAATTCTCTCTATTTTTTAGAGCCGCTGTGTTATGATAAGCCAGTAATGTGTACCAAATTTGGACAACTACTACCTTATCGTTCACTAGATATTAATAAATCTATTATATGCCACGCTCATATCTCCAATCCCGCAAAGATGTTGTGAGATGTTCTGTATTACTTACCAAGATGTTTGTACTTAGTTTGGAAACTTTAGCCTTTGCCGTTCTCCAGACATACAGAAATCTATAATCTCTTTGCATGGAAGATGACATAGCCGCCTAAACAGCTGAACCGATCTTCATGAAAGTTTAACAGATTGTCTGGAAGGATCTATAGGCAATATATTTTTTTGAAATTTTGAGTGGGCGTGGCACCTCCCATACAGAGAACGAAAAGGCATAAAGTTTCCAAATTTAGTACAAGAATTTAAGTTATCAATGCACAACATCTGACATCTGAACGGAATTTGAGAAGCAGGCGTGGTATAAAATAAATTTACTTATATCTAGAGTACGATAAGAGAAACGTTGTCCAAATTTGGTCCACATAGCTTGGTTATCAGTAAACAACCGCTTTAAAATAGACGCAATTTGAGAAGTAGGCGTGGCACCTCCCATACAAAGACATTATAGATTCCTGTATATATGAAAATCGGTAAGAGCCAATGGGTACAAATTAGGTTAAAACATCCTAATTATCAATACACAACATCCGGCAATGTTTGGGCAGGGCTGAAGATGTGGGCGTGGCATAACAATGATTTAATTATATCTAAAGAACGGCAATTGAAAAATTGTCCAAATTTGGTACACATAGCGGGGTTGTCGATACGCAATATCTGTCGAAAAGAAAGTGGAGGTGGATAAGTGGGTGTGGTACCTTACATACAAAGGCTGTATATCTAGAGAACGGTAATAGCTAAAGTTTACGTAGTTGAAACAAATATATTGGTGATCAGTTAGCAGCATCAGTCAAAAAGTCGGCGTGATTAGATAAGTCGGCGTGGCACAAAATAGAATCTCGTTCATTGTAAGAACAGTATGTGTAATATTGTCAAAATTTGGTACAATTATAATGGTTATCAATATGCAGACAGCATCTGTAAAAACTGTAAGGGATTGGAGAAGTGAGAGTGGGTCAAACTAGATTTCTGGTTGTCTATAGAATGGCCACAGCTACAATTTACAAATTTGAAACAAAGAGCTTGGTTATAAATGAACAATATATGTAAAAGTCCCCCTGCCTTATTGTAGACATAGGCGGGACAACTAACTGGTGAATGGTAACAGTAAGAGTATTCACACTTGGTACAAATAACTTCATAAACAATGCACGAGATCTGTGTTGAAAAATATTACATATTGTATTTTAATGAGGGTAGCGAAGCGCACTGGGCTAAACTTGGTCATAAGATTTTCTATTGTTTACATCAATTTGCATTATGATCTTTATGCACAACAATTTAGAATCAATTAGGTAAAAAAAATTTTAACTGCTAACTGCAAGTTTTGAAAACAATTTTTTAAAAACAAAAAAGTTTTGATAAAGAACTAATAGAGGAATTGATTAAAGTGCCAGAAAAGAGATATTTGTTTTTAATATTATTTCAAATAAAGGAATAATGTTAAATGCTATTGCGCACAGCATGAACCCAATTATTTTTTATATTTTGATGAACAATGGAAATAAAAGTTTTCGATCTACATACATACGAAGTGCAAGAGAAAAAAAAATACATCATTAAGTTGTTTTACTTTGAGTCAAATCAAAAATCTTTAACTTCCATGACATGTTCAATTATTTTTATTTTTATGTTATTATATGATGTTTTTGCGCCCGGCATTGATTTGAACAAAATTTGTGTTTTTTTTTTGTTGTATCAAACACTTTGGGGTTGTAAGAGCTGATTTAAAATTTTCAATATAAAAGAACAGTATTTTAAAACAAAGCAAATCTGGGAAAATTTACACAAAGAGAAGTTTATTACAACAAAAAGAATAACAACACAGCATGTTTTTGAAAATTAAGAGCATTCTATTAGACATTTCCAAGTCACTTAACGAAACCTTTCGGAGCCACCAAACTCACAAATAAAACTACAACTTTTTTCATTCAATATGTTATTTTCTTTGTAAACGCCAATGAAATAAATTTATATTTGTTGTTTTTGCTCCGCTCCGCAAAATCGTTTGATTCGCTAATAATAAAAGTCAATGTAGGATTTAATGAAAATCCGCCAGTGGTAAGTTCGGCAGAGCAGGTCTTATTATTAATAATAATAACAATAAATCTATTACAAAGGGACTATTATCATAAATCTATAGCCATTGATGGGAAAGACTTGTAAATAAGTACGAATGTACACTAAGAAGATCAATTATTTGACTTATTTAAAGCCCGGTCTTCGAATATTCCGAATAAAAACAAAATCAAATAAGTATTTGAAAGAAAAAGTTTATTTAAATAAAAACAAAACAATTCGCAAAAGTAAGGAACAATAAAATACCGTATAACTTAGAAGTTTAAAAGAATTTTTGTTTTAAAATAAAATAGGTATTTAAAACATTTATTATTTGAGATTTTCTACCAATTTTTTTTAAAGCTACAAACAAAACCTATTACACAGGATTATATATTTCAAATGATTTTGTTTCAGCATTATAACTTGCCGTCTCTTTAGTACTACTTGGAATGGAGTCAAGTTTTATTTTCCGCACATTTATATCAACCAAGTTAAATTGGAAACACTGGTGTCATTTAGATGTGTATTTTAGTCGCTTTATTTACAATTACATATTCTATTGTTTCGTGAATCGCTGTATTCCTGATAAGCATATTTTTTAATAACATAAATATCACTCTGCGTCATTGGATTGTGTGCATTTGCAGTGCTGTTTCGAAGGATTAATCGAAGGATTAGTTTGTACGCATTATTTTAATTGCGAACTGTTCTTGAAGTGGATCATATTGCACAATATGATAAAATGTTTAATGATTTATCTTCTTTAGAATCTAAAAAAAAATCTGCAAGATGAAGCAATAAAGGAAAAATTGACTGAACCTTCTTTTTCGCCGTCTTCCCCTCGGAATCCCGAAAATAACTGTGCATTTATAAGAGATTGAGGGTGATTCCTCAAAAAAAAAACTTTATATCTCCTTGTGCATTTAATATATCTGTTGACGACATTGCTGCTTATATTAAATCTAATATTGGCAAAAAGGTTGATTTGAATTTTAATATCACAAACGCGGACTATAACATCATTTAAGCTTACTGTTCCATTTGAAATTTTTAACTCGATTCTCGACCCATCTAATTGGCTAATACATGCTGCCAATTCGAGAATATGAACAAAGTGTAAATCGATGTCCAATTAATGTTGCTTAATTGCCCAAGCAATAACTAAGACATTAAAAAAACTAGCTGAAGCTTCTGATGATTAACTCATTATTATACCCTTGACCGAAGGTAACATGTAATACATAACTTTGTCATTATATTTATAATTTCTACAATATTGATCTTAGACCCTATAAAGTGTACATATTCCGGGTCCTTTTAAGAAGAGAACTTCAAATCCGGTTGTCCATCTGTTCATCCGTCTGTTGAAATGGGTTTTTCGAAGACCCCATGTATGATGAGGTCTTGGTTGGTATATATTTATGTCAGATATGCTCATAATAATTTTGCTATTGAAATTCAGCCAGACCGGTCCATAAATGGCTATGATATTATCAAAAAACAACGACTATCTCTAATTTTGCCCATAAACCCCATGTTGTTGTTTTTTAATTTCTTTTTTCTGTATATCTGGAGAACGGCAGGAGCCAGAGCTTACAAATTCGGTACAAGCATCTTGCTTATCAATACACCAACTATCTAAAAATGGGTGTGATTGGAGAAGTGGGCGTTGCATTTCCCATACAAGTATCTTATACATTTCTGTATATCTGGAGAACGAAACCAGCAAAAGTTTCCAAATTAGGTACAAACATATACAAAATATGGACGGGATTGGAAAAGTACAAATACATTATTGATTTCTATATATCAAGAGAACGGAAAGAGCCAAAGTTTTCAAATTAGGTACAAACATCTTGATTATCAACACACAACATCCGAAAAATGTGGGCAGGATTTATGAAGTGCTCGTCGATATACAAATTTAGCAAATCGGTTAAAAATAGCCAAGTAATGACCAAATAAATTACTTCAAAAATTGTCAAGAAAACACTAAAATGGAAAAGTTACGTATGGTAAATTTCTTCCTAGACACAATGCACTATGGCTGAAAATTAAATTTCATCGGTCAAGAGTCCAATTTTTTGATATCGCCGATTTTAAAGATTTCATGCCATTCGATAGCAAGCATATTAGGCCTAGGGTATCCAAAAAACTAGATTAAAATATTGCTAATTGTGGGTGTGGCATATTGCTGGATACAAATATTTTATATATTTTAAGAAAAAAATTTAATTTTTGTAAATTTGATCAGAACTAAATTATGATTTCTTGCTATCAATAACGGGTCTATTTTTTTTTTTTGTTATAGTAGTAGGATAGTATATCTGATGTATTATTAAATGTTTCCCCAGGCTCTATATTTAAGTTAAATCCGAATTTCAGAGGAGTAGACACAATGGGCCTCATGCATAAAACGTGAGCTTGAGCTCTGACTCGTTTTTTTGAGTAAAAGGTGCTTGTCGTATGCATAATAAAATTTGATGAATTTGCTTTTACCCACTGCTTACGGTTGAGCTCGTCTTGCTCAGTTTGAACTAAGTTAGATGAGCATGTGCTCATTTTCATATGCATAAAAACAAGCTTTTGCTTTGTTTTGTGAGCTCTTGCTCAAATTTTGTTGAGCATGCCTTATAGTTGACTCGCGTCCACTAAAAAGGAATCATGGCTGAATATTTTGTACCGCAAAGAAATACAAAATGTTATCAACAGCGTAAAAAAAATTTAGCAAGTGAGGATAAAAAATTGTACAGGTTTGTATTCTTAATTATTATTTTTTTTTTTATTTAATTAATAATAAAATGATAAATACATAGGTTTGATGATAGTAGCATCTGCTGGTTGGCTAAATACTTGTTTGAGGAGTCAGAAGAAACACGTGGTGGTGCCCTCAGCAACTATGATAAAATTAAACTGTATTTAAGATTTTGTGCCGATCCTGGATTCCAAAATGGTATAGCCACAGATATTGGAGCCCATCAATCAACTGTGTCGCAAACTATTGCGGAAGTTGCGAAACTTATATCTGCCAAAGCAAGCGAGTGGATAAAATTCCCGAAAGATGCTGATGAAATAAAAGATGCTCAAATGAAATGGCAAGGAAATTATTGCTTTCCATTTGCAATTGGAGTGATTGATTGTACGCATATAAAAATTAAAAAACCCTCAAATCAAAGCGATGAGTATATTTGTAGAAAAGGCTTCCACTCCATATATGTGCAGGCAACTTGTGATGGAAAAGATCTTTTTACAAGCGTTGACATATCCTGGCCTGGTTCAGTTCATGACTCACGTATCTTACGAAATAGCGAGTTATGTAGAATTATGCAATATGCCACAAACGATGCATTACTTCTCGGGGATGAGGGCTATGGAATATGCCCATGGCTAATGACACCATTCCGGAACCCAACAACTGACATAGAAAAAACATTCAACAAAGTGTTTACAAGGGAACGTGTCATTATAGAACGGTGTTTTGGGCAATTGAAGCAAAGATTCTCGATACTTCAATACAAAATGCTTGTATCGACAGAGTTAGCGCCCTACGTAATAGCCAGTTGTTTCATTTTGCATAACATAGCTAAATTTTTAAAAGACGATTATATCCTTATCAATGACGATAACAACAATAATGATGTATGCCAATTAGAAAATGGTATCGAATAACAAAGAGCAAGAAATTCAGAAGCTGGAAAAAACAAAAGTATGATGATCGCAAATTTGTTATCAAATTAGTTTATTATACAAATAATATAAATGGAAATCTTAAATATTTTTTTGGTCTATAAAAATAAAATAACGTAAATACATTTCATTGTTTTTTACAAAAATAAAATATATGTAATTTAATTTTAGGCATTAAATATATATTAATAAAAATCAAAATTCATGTAATTGCAAGTTTCTTTCCACAAGTTTTTCTTGCAAAATTTGCATTTTTGCAGAAAGGACTTTGTTTTGTTTTAACAAAACAAGCCTCTGCAGACATTGAAAATTCAAATCTCTTGTCTCATCAGTTTCATAGCGACTCAAAACTGCTGTTGACGTTTTGTTAACCTTCAAAATAAACAACATATAGCAAAATGTAAAATAAAATTAAAAAAAAAATATTACAGCTTGGTCATCATTATCATTGCAACGGCGATTTCTTTGATGTTTTGCTACTGGTGTTGCTGTTCTTTTTGTTTCTGAGGATGTTGTTGCTGATATCTCTTCTAATGTATCAAACGTACAGTTGTCATCATTAGTTCCAAGAGAGAGATGAACTGTATTTTTTTATTTTATTTTTTTTATTATATTTTTCCCCGTTAATTCAATTCCTAATTTCTGCTTAATTTCTTTTACACATTCTTCTATAGTTTGTTTTTTTTTTTTTATGTTTTATACTTGGTAATTGACTCTTTTCTAATAAATATTTATTTTGTTTTATTTTTTCCACTAAAAATTTAGAAATGTCGTCATTTTCTACTTTATTATTATTATTTAGTTCTATTTCTACTTGACTTTCACTTGACGACATGTTTACACTTCAATAACAATTACACGTTTGATCTCCCTTTGCTCAAGTAATTGCAATTGGTTTGAACTCTTTTTTATGCATACGAAATTGAGCCAAAGCTGTAGCTGTTTGATAGAACTCGACTTTATGAGCAATTGCTCACCTGCTTCAACTCAGCGCTTTTACTCGTTTTTATGCAATGGCTCAGGAACGTTTTGTTTTTAAAAATAATTTTGCTACTTATGAACGGCAGCACATATTTGAATGAAATTTGGAAATGTCATAGCCGGGTTGCTTTTGAGTTGAGTTGAAAGAACCCAGGTCCATAGAGGATCGGGAGAATGACTTGTGGACCTCTAAAATTGGAAACATCGGATATTCAAACTTTAAAAAAATTCGCCAAAAATATGTGTATATATGGATTGCAAAATAAAAAGACTTAAGCTGACCTACATAAAGTATGCTTAAATATTTAGGTTATCTCGTTTGCCTTTAGAGACAGAAATCAGAAAATCAGAAATCTCTATGGTAATTGTATTGAAGTTGACGCACCAATGTTTATAATAAGGCAGGGGTATTTTTACAGATATTGTTCATGTATAACAAAGCTATTTGTTTCAAATTTGTAAATTGTAGCTGTAGCTATTCTCTAGACATACAGAAATCTAGTTTGATCCACTCTCACTTCTCCAATCCCGCACATTTTTTACAGCTGATGTCTGCATATTGATAACCATTCTAATTGCACCAAATTAGGACAATTTTTTTAACTTACTGTTCTTCAATTATTCGGGATTCCTTTTTGTGCCTGATGTTGCGCACTGATTACTAATCTTTTTGTTTCAACTGCGGAAAATTTAGCTTTTACCGTTCTCTAGATATACAGAAATCTCTTTTGCCTTTGTATGTGAGGTACCACGACCAGTTATCCACTGCACCTTTTTTTTGACAGATGTTGCGCATGTACCAAATTTGGACAACTTTTCTCCTACCGTTCTTCATATATAATTTAATCTAAGTTATGTCATGCCCACATCTTTAACCCTGTCCAAACATTGTCGGATGTTGTGTATTGATAATTAAGATGTGTTTACCTAATGTGTACCCCTTGGCTCTTACCGTTTTTCAGATATACAGAGATCTATAATGTCTTTGTATGGGAGGTGCCACGCCTACTTCTCCAATCACGTCTATTTTAGGGCGGTTGTGTACTGATAACCAACTATTTGCACCAACGTTTCTGATGTGTTTGCTTCAAGGTTTACCGTTCTTTAGAAAAAAATAAATCTATTTAGTGCCACGCCCACTTATCTTACCCCACCCAAATTTTGTCCGATGTTGTGTATTGGTAACTTAAATTCTTGTATTAAATTTGGAAACTTTAAGGCTTTCCGGTCTCCATATATACAGAAATTTATATGGGGGATTTCATGTCAAGTGGCCCAACTTTTAAAATCGATGAAATTTGCACCAAGGTTAGTCCTATTGAATAGTAGCTTAGGAACAAGTTTTCAACAAGATCGGTCAAAAAGTTTCTGAGTTAGAGTTGGGCAAAGTTTGACATTTTGGCCAAACAGGTGTTCTTTCTCATCCATGTAACTTATTATCTATTGGTGTTAGCGAAATTTGTCCCAAACAAATTAGATAGCTATTTCTTCAATCGAAAAAATTTCGAAATAAAATTTTTTTGGTCGCTATTTGAGCCGCGAGTGGGTTGTGTATAAAAAAAATAATTTCTAAGTCAAGACGAGGATTTTTAAATTTTTAGCATATGCACTATTTTGAATTTATGTTCCTATTTGTGTGTAAGTGTTTCTAAAATCTTAAAAATAAAACTTATGCTAAGAAACTAGACAAATTTACCTTCCCGACGATAGATAATATACCTAACTAACATTTCATACCCTCGATACTGTAATACCCACAATATGTTAATCCCTGTATTAGTGTGTCTTGTTCAAAAAATTCTCTTTATTTTTTATATACATTCATTATGTTTATAATTCATAGTGATTCGTATACATATAAAATAGTAATACTTAACTCATCACTACATCTCCCTCTTAAGAATATTTAATTCATTTCAAATACATATAGTATATAGTATTATATAGTATATCTAAGTTATTAATTTTATGGAATTATTTAATACATTTTTTTTTATATGTTCAATAGGTATGTATATAATTAAATAGGTATTAAATACATTGTTTAAGCTCGAGATCTCAGGAAGTGAGAGTTTCTTCGAAAAAGTTTACCGTCTATTTGTACTATGTATGATCTAGGGGTTTCATGTTTATCTAAAATCACTCCAGGTATCCAATATCTACCTTCTTTAATCCAAACCTTCTCCCCATTTTTAAAATCATGTTTAACTTCACTCTTTTTCTCATGGTGTTTCTTGTTAATATTGTTATTTTTTCTTAAAATGGGTAAAATGTTATCACAAGTGCTATCATTTTTATAAAACTTGTCTTTTCCTGGAATCAAAGTTCTTGTTTGACGGCCCATAATAAGCTCTGCTGGAGAGAGATCTGAGTTTTTAATTGGCGTATTTCTGTACTCTAATAACGCTTTCCATAAATTCGACTTTTCCTCAACACATTTCAGTACTAGTTTCTTTGCGACCTGAACCATTCTCTCTGCAAATCCATTTGATTTTGGATAACGTGGACTAACAGTCACAACTTTTATGTCCAAAGACTCTGCCCAATTCCTAAACTCAAATGATCCAAATAGAACATTGTCCGCAATAATTTCCTTAGGATAACCGAATATTGAAAAGGGTATTAAAAGTTTTTCGCTCACGGCACTGGCAGTTTTCCTTACAAGGGGTATTATGTCCAAATATTTTGAAAATTAGTCACCTATAACTAAGTACTCTTTTCCTTGTACTTCCATTATGTCCATTGCAATTCTCTGATATGGACCACTAGGTAAAATGTGGTTTAGTAAAGGTTCCCTTACATTTGCTGAACGGAATCTTTGACAAATTTTGCACTTAGTTATCATTGACTCTATATCCCGATACATGCTAGGCCAAAAAAGAAGTTTCCTTGCTCTTATTATCGTCTTTTCTATGCCCAGATGTGACCTATGCAGTTGATGCATAACCACATTTTGCAGATTTTTCGGTACATAGAGCCTATCCTCAAAAAACACTAAGCCATTTTCTACCAACAAATTGTTTCTAATTTTCCATAAAAATCTTAAATCTGTCTCTAATTTATTTTTTGCTTTAGGCCAGCCACTCATACAATATTTTAGAACTGATTTTAAAATGTCATTGTTTTCCGTTTCCTTCTGAAATAATTCTTTTTTCTTCTCACTAACGTTAATAGTGTGCACCACCTCATTTAATCCTTCTATCTCATCCTCTTTCTCTATTTTACTTGAAAAACTTCTAGATAACCAGTCTGCCAGATATATATACTTCCCTGGCAAGTATCTAAATGTCAATGTATATTTTTCTAGTCTCAGCTTCATTCTTTGTAACTTTGACGATGGAATTTTATTATAATCCTTTTTCATTATACCTAACAAAGGTTTGTGGTCCGTGATAATTTCGACCTTCCTACCATAAATGTATGAGTGAAATTTTTTGCAAGCGAATACGACTGCTAACATTTCCTTTTCAATTTGTGCGTACCTAGTTTCAGCATCCGTCAAACTTCGAGAAGCAAAACACACCGGTACCTTGTTTTGTAACAAAGTGCACCCTAATCCATTTTTTGAAGCATCAGTTTGTAACGAAATAGCTTCATTAGCATTGAATGGTTTCAAATACTGTGTTTTTAAAATTAAATTCTTAATGTCACTTAAACATTGGTCATGTAATGGCAACCAATTAAAAACCACTGAGTTTTTCATTAGTGCCCGCAATGGGCTACACACATTTGCTAAATTTGGAATGTATTCTCTTAAGTAATTAACAAATCCCATAAGTTTCTGTAGATCTTTTTTACATTTTGGCGCCCCCAAATCTTCTATTCCTTTTAATCTACTTTTATCGTAGCCAATACCCTTTTCGGATATTAAATGTCCTAAAAACACAACTTCCTTTTTCTTAAACTGAAGCTTGTCCCAATTAAATTTCACATTTCTTTCAATAGCCCTCTTCATTACTAGCTCAACAGTTTTATCATGAGCCTCTTCAGTCTCAGCCGCAATCAAAATATCGTCTATGTAAACTGTGACATTTGCAATATCAGCAAAGTTTTCCTCGTTTAATTTTTGAAAAACTTCGGATGCAATTTTAATTCCAAATGGTAATCTTTTAAATCTAAAACATCCAAAAGTAGTACTAAATGTACACAAATCCTTACTTTCGTCATCTAACGCGACTTGCCAAAAACCCTCTTTCAAATCGAAAACTGAAAATATTTTCTTATTTACTAGGTTGGCCTTAATTTGCTCAAACGTTGGTATTTCATAAAAGTTTTCCCTTATTATCAAAAATTATTTTCGTTTTCCCTTATTGCTGAATTTAGTTCCCTGGGGTTTATACAGATTCTAAGCGACTTGTTTGGCTTTTCAACTATGACAATGTTAGATATCCACATTCCTGGTTCATCTACTTTCTCGATAATATCCCTTCTACACAAATTTTCCAGCTCATCTCTTAATTTATCCCTAAGAGATAAGTGAATTCTATTAGCCGGTTTCGAACAAGGTGTTACATTATCCTTTAGCTTAATGGAAAAATTCTTTTTAAAACAACCAATACCACTAAAAACTTCCTTAAACTGAACGCGCAAACTGTTACTTGTGAGTGAAATTATCCTTTGAACTAAGCCCAATTGTACACAGGATTGAAGTCCCAAAATTGGTATGGCATTTCCGTCCCTAATAACAAAAAATTTTAACATCGCTTCTTTTCCCCTAATCAAACACATCAGCCTAACAACACCCATACTTTCAATTTCAGTACCATTATACGCAATTAATTTTTCAGAACTCTGACCAACATCAACATTTTTCAAACTATTTGCATATTTTACGGGAAGAATATTTACCATGGCTCCAGTGTCTAGCTTAAATGGAATTACCCTTGTTTGAATTTTGACATTCTCATACCACGTGTGATTATTACCTTTGTCAACTATTGAGTCAATATATAAACTAGAAACACTTGAATCACTATGCTCATTCCTGATCTTTCTTACAATTTGTTTCTTACATACTACAGAAAAATGATTTTTGCCCTTGCAATTATTGCATGTTTTACCATAAGCAGGGCATTTGCCTTTCAAATGTTTTTTTCCACAAAAATTACAATTGTTTTTACCATACCCATGTTTCTGTTCCACGTTGTTGTTGCTGTCATCTCTTTTTTCTCTTCCGTGCTTGTGTTGTTTTGGTGTACCGTTACCTTTTTTAACCGGCCCATTTGCTTTTACTTTTACCATATCTACCATAGCCCCATCTTCACCCTGCAGCTTTTGTACTTGTTGGTTGCTTGCCTCTGCCGATCTTGCCATATCAATAGCCACATCTAAATTAAGGTTTGCCGGATCCATTAATCTTTTTTGCAAAATCTTGTCACAGACCCCAAGAACAATTCCGTCCCGTAACATTCAGTTCTCATCAGAGAACCCACAGCGTTTAACAATCTTCTTTACATCCATCAAAAATTTGTCAAATGGCTCACCTTGTTGTTGATTTCTATTTTGAAACACAAAACTTTCATATACTTCATTGCATTTTGGTTTACAAAATAGTTGAAATGCTTCTGTCACATCTTTATATTTTTGCCTTGATTCATCACTAGTATTTAAAGAGTTAAATACCTCCACAGCATCGGGACCAATTGCGTTTAAGAATATTGCCACTTTTAACAGCCTCGGGTTTGTTATTTATTTCAATTGCTGTAGCAAAGATCTGAAAATTTTGCCAAAAGACTCTCCAATTGTCTGCCAAATTTCCACTGAGGTTTAACTCTTCTACTTTTTTTACGTAATCCATTTTTTGTTTTACTATATACCGAATGCTCTTCGGGGGTCTTCCACGTGGTCTCTTTAGTTCACACTTTTTAGGTCGGACAATTGCCATGAACTTGTCAAGATACACAATGTATTTTACAAAATTTTATTTATTTTTCTTGACCGTTCGCTCCACTATTTTGCAGTTTTTTTTTTTTATAATTTCTTACTTTTCTAAGCCATTACCGACTGCGCCATGTATTAGTGTGTCTTGTTCAAAAAATTATCTTTATTTTTTATATCCATTCATTATGTTTATAATTCATAGGGTGATTCGTATACATATAAAATAGTAATACTTAACTCATCACTACAATCCCAGGAATAAAATCAGTTTTTTCTATAGAGATGTTGACATATTAAATTTTTTTTATTTATTTGTAATAATAATTAAATTAATATAAAATAATAATAATGAAAACAAAAAGATAAATAATCTAAAAAATTTAATCTTAATCACATAAGATCCTTTATTAAATGTTTTTGTTTTTTTTTAAATTTTTTTTTAAGGGGAAACTATTTTTTTTTTGCTCAAAAGAAAGCTAAGGTCTCTTCCTTAAGGTAGTTCTTTGGGCCGCGAATGGGTTGTGCATAAAAAAAATAATTTCTAAGTCAAGACGAGAATTTTTTAATTTTCAGACTAAAAGAGATGCACATTGAAAACAATCATTTCAAATGTGCATAATTTTGTGGAAGAAATGTGTAGAGGATTGCTAAATTTAAGAACCAATGACTTTTTAGTCAAAGAGCGTTGGTCATTCTTCAAGGATTTGAAGATACATTTGAAGTCTGGGGAATTCGTTATTTCGTTTGATTTCGAAGCGAACTAAAAATATGTTCTTCAGGATGCCATACAGTCATTCCACTACAATAAAGACCAAGCAACAGTAGTTATTTACTACATGAAAGATGAAAAACTGGACCACAAAAGTATGGCAACAATATCCGACGATTTAAAACATGATGGCGTTGCAATTTATGAATACCAGAAGATAATACTAAATTATCTAAAATCTAAAGTTACAGTAAAGAAAGTATACTACGTTTCGGACGGAGTCGTCAACATTTTAAAAACAAAAGTAGCTTCGCAAATCTGATAGCTCATGAAAAAGATTTTGGAATGCCAGCTGAGTGGCATTTTTATCCTACTGCTCATGGTAAAGGAGCATGTGATGGTCCTGGAACAAACCTCAAGAGGAATGCAGCGAAGTATAGCCTCCAGCGCTCTCACCAAGATCGCATCTTAGATGCGACTGCTTTATTCCATTGGGCAAAGAATTATTGTAAAGAAACTAAAATAGTTTTTAGTAGCAAAGAGGATCATAAGGAAACATTGAAAACGCTTAAGATCAGATTCAATGCTGCGGAAACAATCGATGGCACCGCTCAATACCATGCTTTTATACCGCTTGTCGATGGAAGACTCAAGTTATACACAACCCACTCGCTGCCCAAAAAGCGACCAGAACTACCTTAAAGGAAAAGACCTAAGCTTTCTTTTGAGCAAAAAAAAAAAAATTTACCCCCGTAAAAAAAAATTTAAAAAAAGTTTTAAATTTAAAAAAAAAATATAAAAATAACAAAAAAAAATTTTAAAAGGATCTTAAGTGATTAAGATTAAATTTTTTAGATTATTTATCTATTTGTTCTTATTATTATTATTTTATTATCAAAGTTGTTTTTGGGAACGCAATTATTTATTAAAAGGTTTTGTTTGTTGTGCTTAATTCCCTTTTTTTAATAATTGATAAAAAAAATACTGAAATTCATTGTTGGAGGATAAGCTTTTCCTATGCGCATTTCACTGGTTGCTTAGGCCAGATCATCAGAAAACGTTCTTCTACATAATTTTAGAAAAGCCAAAGCTATCAGCAAACAAGACTACAGAGGGAATGAGAATTACCTACATACACTCAAAAAGTCTTGTTTGCAACGATATCAAAGCTTGAACAAAATGCCAACACTGGCATCTCATCATTTATGTTAACGTGGAATGAAAACGCTCTACCTGGCCGTTTAATGTGCTAGTATACGGAGGAGTGTGGTAAATGTTTATTCCTAGCTGATCTTCTAGCATACCAGTAATGACAGAGGAATTTTAAGATTTCTCATTATCTATTACTATATTTTCCAGTGTTCCGAAAGAAATCAGTAATTCCTATAGAGGTGCTTTGATGTCCTCGGTTGCCCTTGACTTAATAATTTTAGCCTGCGCAAGTTACATACACACTACCTACATATACATTACCTTTATGCACACTACCAACGGAAGACAGGCCAATGCCCTAGACACTAGACTGCAGAATTCACAACAACACATTTATTCTTGTTTTAAAATTCTTTATTTTAGCTTTTTTGCTTACACACTTTTATAAACTTTTCCAGTTAATTTTAAAATATTAAAATAAGCAAATATTGTGTAAAATAACACTGTGCTACACTCGAAAAGCACTTCTGAAATGATCTAGTGTGCGTTAAGGGTGTTGGTGAGCATGTTACGAATCCGGGCTTAAAAGTTTCAATATACCTCCAAATTTCCGAGTTATGGACCAATGAATTTTTTTTGAGGCTGCTACATTTAAGCATTTATAACTTTTTTATTTATTAACCGATTTTTCAAATTAAAACGGTTTTGGAAAGCACAATAATTGTTATTTTTAAATATATATACTTCTCATACAATATTAGCACAAATATGAATAGATTTTTTCAATTATATGGAAAATTTTTAATTTTTTTTAAACTTTTAAAAATTCTACGAGACTTTTTTCCGAATTAAGTTTAAAGACAACAAATATATTAAAGACAGTATTTTTCTGAGTAAAATAAGACGTCATTTGTTGAAATCAGTTGAGAAATGAGGAAGTTATAGGTTTTTTTATGAGGAACTATTATAACAAAAAAACAATTAAAATTCCTTAAAAAAGACTATTTTTTCTTTTGTTAATACAATACAAATCGCTTATTTTAAGCAAGTAAATTTGAATATATAGGTACAAAAAAACTTAAATAATAAGAACTCGAATTTTTGCTAATGACAAACGAAATTTAGGAGAATCAAGTCAATTGTACTTGTAAATAGATAAATTTTTGTTCTTTTTTTATATGAGTGTAGTATGCTGAGTGTAGGAGTTCACTAAAGTATAGAGAGTATGAGAGAAAGAGCATGAAAGTGTAAGAAAGCAATAAAAAAGATCGTTGAACCAAAGATGAGTACGTGAGCCGATTTTGCGTGATTCACTTGAAAAACACTGACGCAGAGTGTTTAAACATTATTCACGTGAATCACGCGATATTTTGAGTTTAATCACGTGATTGTGAATGTGTATAGAACTAAAATGAGCCACGATGTCAGTGCGTGATTAGAAAATTTTTCTCTTAATGTGAGTGAGTGTGAGTCAATATCCCCTCACGGACCCATCACTAAAATAAACATTATTGAAAGTACTTGTTAAAAATATTGTTATTTTTTTGATAATTGCAAAACTTCTGTTTTTTAGTTAGTGTTTTTAAAGTCGAATTAGAAAAAAATTTTTTTTTAAATTAAGGTATTTTTTTACAATAATATTGCGCTTAAGTGACACGACACGTCTATCGGTCGTTGAAGATAGACGTGTTTTCTAAACTCGGCATACGGTTTATTTTTTTTTTTTTTGAACAAATAAAGTATAAAAAAAGTAAATACAAGAAAAAGAAAAAAAAATTACATGTATGTACATACATACATAAACACACATTTTTTCATTCTCGGTGTTGATAAACAATAACAAATAAGAAGAGCACAACTGTAAACAGTAAAAGAAAAAAAAAACTCTTATGAGTGCAAACAGTAGAAATGCATATATTACAGTGAGTGTTAGCGAAACAAATACAGAAATAAAAAAAAGAATCGATGATAGCAAATACCTAACGGCTAAACCTATTACTCGTACGCGATCCCTCTCGCCGTCTGTATTTAATAACACGGTTGATACAATAACAAATACAAAACCTGCTAGCGTTGCCTCAACAGCAAAAACAATTTTAATAAGTGATGTAAATATTAACCCCCAATCAAGCATAATAGAAAACTCAGTATCACCTTCGGTGTCTAATAATACGGTTGATATTAATACAATAAAAAATATAAAACCTGCAAGCGGTGCCTCAGCGGCAAAAACGATTTTAATAAGTGATGAAAATATTACCCTCAAATCAGGCATGATGGAAAACTCAGCTCCACAAGTAAAAAGTGGTCAAAAGCCTCAAGTACAAGTTGGTATGGACAGGTACATAACAGTGCTTAAACGGGGTCGCAGCCCTACCTCTGCAGCAGTTGCTTCGGCCTCAAAAGTACCATCTTTTGATAAAATAAATTCTCAAAATCGATTTGCAATTCTGGAGGATGAATCCTCTGAAGCACCAAACGTCATAAAATCGTCCAAGCCTCCCCCGATATATCTTAGGGAGCAAAACTCAAATGAGCTCATAAAGAGTTTGATATCGGTGATAGGTGAAAATTCGTTTTACAAAACTGCTATCAAGCGTGGTAGTATAAACGAGACAAAAATACAAGTCAATAATGAGAATGATTTTCGCAAAATTATAAACAAATTTGAAGTACTTAAAAAAAACTTTTATACATACCAACTGAAAAGCAGTAAAGGTCTCCAGGTAGTGATTAAGGGAATTGACTCATGTGTGGACCCAGAAGAGGTAAAAACATTCCTCGAAGAAAAAGGCTTCAAAATAAAACATGTAGTAAATATAAAAAATAGAGAAAAAAACCCCCAACCACTTTTTCGAGTGGAGTTTGAACCCGGCGACGTAAAGCTTAAAAAAAATGAAACGCACCCTATTTACAATTTGAAATATATTCTCTATAGAAGAGTAACTATAGAAGAGCCACACAAAAGAAATGGTCCCGTTCAGTGTTTAAACTGTCAAGAATATGGTCATACTAAGGCATATTGCTATTTACCCCCTGTTTGCGTAGTATGTGGTGAATTACATGGTACAGATCTTTGCGATAAGTCTAAAACCGACCCCAACGTAAAAAAATGTAGCAACTGTGGCGGTAATCACACTGCCAATTATAGAGGATGCCCTGTATATACCATCGTCAAGCAGTCAGTTGGACCGAAAACTAATCCCCCTCAAATGCAGGTAACAAATCAAGTAAGCACTGGTGACATTCAGGCCCCGCAGCCTAGTTATAACAGAACCTCTTATGCTAACGTCGTAAAATCAAACCATGCGCCAACGCAAGGTGCTGCGCCAAGTAATGATGAAACTCCAGTTTCAAATTTAAGTCGTCTGGAAAAAACCATGGAAACATTAGTGCAAACAGTAACTAATTTTACGAACACAATGGGTAATATGATGCAGGAAATTCTTAGAATGCAATCGATGTTATTGCAATCTGTACTTAACAGGCCATGAACTGTTTAAAAATCTGTTTTTGGAACGCGAACGGCATCCGCCAACATAAAAATGAATTAGAATACTTTCTTAAAAATAAACAAATTGATGTCATGATGGTTTCTGAAACTCATTTGACCTCAAGAAATACGTTTAACATCAATGGTTATATACTATATGATACCAAGGACCCTCGAGATAGAGCTTGTGGTGGTTCTGCCATTTTGATAAAAAATCGAGTCAAACACTACCTAATGTGTGATCATCGTGAGGATTATCTCCAAGCAACGAACATTTGTGTTGAAGAGC
Organism: Pollenia amentaria; assembly: GCA_943735925.1. Taxonomy (NCBI): domain Eukaryota; kingdom Metazoa; phylum Arthropoda; class Insecta; order Diptera; family Polleniidae; genus Pollenia; species Pollenia amentaria. Next base: position 14,959,051 of record OX031011.1, read on the forward strand.
TGAATCGTAGCATTGTAATCTCATCTTTATACTCTCCACCTAGATTTTCAATATCAGAAAGCCAATATTGTGAATATTATAAATCACTAGGACCCTGTTTCCTGGCCGCTGGCGATTATAACGCTAAACATACCTTCTGGGGGTCACGACTAATAACACCAAAGGGTCGTGTTTTGTTTAATACAATCTCTAAAATGAATTTAAATGTTGTCGCGAGCGGCCAACCAACATATTGGCCTGCTGACCCGCAAAAAATTCCAGATGTCATCGATTTTGGCGTGGTTAAAAACATCCCCACAGAAACGATTCACGTTGAAGCTTCCCTAGAATTATCTTCCGACCACACACCTACAATTGTTACTATAATGAACCCCAATAGAATTGTATCTCCGACTGGTTACCTAGCGACGTCAGCCACACAAATAAATTGGTTAAAATATAAAAAATATCTCAGTGCCCATTGCACAGAAAATATTCCGCTCAGTACACCGGAGTATGTAGATCGCTCTATTGATAATTTTGACAGTTTTCTGAAACTAGCTGTTCAACATTCCAATATTGCCCCCAAAAAAACAAAAACTATTAAAATATATTCCACAGATGTCGAGCGTCTCTTGTCTGAAAAAAGGAGGGCACGAAGAGAGTGGCAATTGCACAGATCTCCTCAACTTAAGAACTTGCTAAAAGAGTGTACAAAAAGATTAAGAAAGTTATTGCAGACTCAGAAAACGGCTTCTCTGGAAAAATATCTTAAGGAACTTGATGCAACTCCACAATCGGACTACTCATTATGGCGTGCAGCTAGAAACCTCAAAAGGCCAGTTGTCTCTAAACCACCATTAAGAAACTTGAATGGAAGTTGGGCAAGAAATGATGTTGAAAAAAGAAATCTGTTTGTAAGTCACTTGAAAAACGTATTTACACCTAATATATCTCACAATATTGCGGTCGATTTACCACCTGTTGCTGCTAGAGCAGCTATTCCCCTAAGATTTGAGATGAGAGAAATCGAAAAGGTTATATGTGACTTAAACACTAAGAAGGCACCTGGCATTGATAAGATCAGCAATAAAATGCTATTGAAGCTACCTCGCGTAGCAAAGAAAATTATTCTTTTTATTTTTAATGCTTTTTTACGCCTTGAATACTTTCCTCAAAAATGGAAGGTTTCCTTAGTTACCATGATACCAAAGCCAGGTAAAGATCATACGAAAGTTGAGTCTTATAGGCCTATTAGCTTATTATCAAATATGTCAAAGCTATTTGAGAAATTATTAGTTTCAAAATTAACACCGATTTTAAGTGAAAATAGATGTATTCCAAACCATCAATTCGGATTTAGAAGAAAACACAGCACAATTGAACAAACTCATCGAATAGTAAATGTCATAAGAAAAACATTTGAAGAAAAAAAATATTGCTCAGCACTCTTCATCGATGTTTCGCAAGCTTTTGACAAAGTCTGGCATGAAGGCTTATTACACAAATTGAAGCAAAATTTACCAGCAAACACACACAAACTGTTAGAAAGCTACTTAGTCGGTCGTCAATTTATTATTAAAGAAGGAAATTTCTTAAGTTCACCTCAGCCGATTGGCGCTGGAGTCCCACAGGGCAGCATCCTGGGCCCTCTATTATACTTAATTTATACTTCGGACATGCCAACAAACAACTACACCCAAACTTCAACATTTGCAGACGACACAGCTTTTCTAAGCGTCCACGAAAACCGTTATGAAGCATCTCGTTACCTACAGCATCATATATTTCAACTAGAAATATGGCTAAGACAATGGAGGATAATGGTCAATGAGCAAAAATGCGTACATATAACATTCACCCTGCGCCGGGAATCTTGCCCCCCTATTACAATCAATAATCAAATTATTCCTCAACATTCGCATGTAAAATATCTCGGTATACATCTGGATCGGCGATTAACGTGGAAATGCCATATAGAGGCAAAATTAACTCAAATGAAACTAAAAGCCATCCAAATTCATTGGCTTATTGGAAGAAATTCTGTTCTTAGACTCGATTGCAAGCTTCTACTTTACAACTCCATCTTAAAGCCTATCTGGTGCTACGGTATTCAACTATGGGGCACTGCCTCGGCCTCTAATATCGAAAAAATTCAAAGGCGCCAAAATAAACTTCTTCGTATAATCACAGCCGCCCCCTGGTATGTTAAAAACTCAAACATTCATAAGGATCTCAACGTGCCATTAGTAAAAACTATGATTACAAAATATGCAGTAAAATATTTAAAAAGACTTGAACAACACCCAAATCCTTTAGCTCGAAATATTTTAAATCATGGCGGCCACACTCGCTTAAGGAGAAGAGACACTGCAGCACTTACCCAACTAGATGAGAGATAAACACCTATATAAGTGAACAGAACCCGTGATGAAGAAAATTTTTGTCTGGCACTGGCAGGACATACATAAATAAAGTATTAGGTTAAGATTTGATAAATTATTGTTAGTTCATATTAAATATATGAAGATTCAATAAATAAATAACAAAAAAAAAAAAAAAAAAAAGTGAAGTGTATTTTTAATATTTTATTACAATCCAATACGAAGTTTGACCACCTTTACAATGTGTAATAAGCGTGATCTTTTTTGTTACATATGTGGCTTATTTGTTGACAAAAAATATCGTATCGAATTGGTAAAAAATAAATCTGTGGTAGAAGCTTATAATCTATATTTTGATCGGTCGTACGTAAGAAGTGCTTGGAATGAGCCCCAATATGTTCGTTCAAAATGCTCATGTATAAATTGGTGATATAAATATAAAATTCGTTAAGTTTTATTAGATTAAAGTTATTTTATTAAATCATGCTAATCTAGTCGAAACAGGTTTCCCCTCTTTTGTTCGCAAAAAGTACTATAACTTCCTCATTCCTCAACCGATTTCAACAAATGTCGTCTCATTTTACTCAGAAAAATACTGTCTTTAATATATTTATTGTCTTTAAGCTAAATTCGGAAAAAAGTCTCGTAGAAATTTTAAAAGTTTAAAAAAAATTAAAAATTTTCCATATAATTGAAAAAATGTATTCATATTTGTGCTAATATTGTACAAGAAGTATATATATTTAAAAATAATAATTATTTTGCTTTCCAAAACCATTTGATTTACAAAAATCGGTTAATAAATAAAAAAAGTTATAAATGTTTAAAAGTAGCAGCCTCAAAAAAATTTCTTTGGTCCATAACTTGGGAATTTGGAGGTATATTGAAACTTTTAAAGCCGGTTTTGTAATACACTCATCTAGACCTATAACATATACTAGGTCACTTTGAAAGTGCTTGCAAAAAAGGAAATTTTGTAGCACCGTGTAATTAATACTTACTTCCTGTCCAGCTGCTACTTACATTACATACATATATATGTATACTTACTTGTGTTATATTTTTGCACATCTAAACACATTTTTAGATGTGCAAAAACAATAGCATAAGTTGCAATAAAAATTGTAAAAATAAAAAATTAAAAATATAGATCAGAAATAGATTGTTGTTGAAATTAATAAGTTGTGTTTTTTTCAATTCGGGAAAAAATAAGCACATATTTGGCGCAGTCGGTATTACGGTTGCGGGACAGTGTATAAAAAAAGGACTCTCAAAAAAAAAGAGGAAAAAAGGGGAAGGAATATCCCTAAAAGGAAAAATTATTAAAAGTTTAAGCAAGATAAAAAAAGGAATATCCCTAAAAGAAAAATTATTAAATGAAAAATAAATAAAAGTTAAGGCAAGATAAAATAAAACTAAACATAAAGGGAAGGAATATCCCCAAAAGAAAAATTATTAAAAGAAAAAATAAATAAAATTTTAAGCAAGATAAAATAAAAAACACTAATCATAAAGGGAAGGAATATCCCTTAAAGAAAAAATCAAAAGTTAAAACAAAATATATACTAAAAAGAAAAACTTAACAAAAGGAATAGAATATCCCTTAAAGAAAAATAATTAAAATATACACTAAAAAGAAAAACATAACCAAAAGTGAAGTAATAAAACAAATTTTTTTTCTTCTTTCAAAAAAAAAAAAAAAAAAAAAAGAACATAAAGACAAAACAAAATAAATAATATAAGCAACACGGTGAAAAAGCATTACCTTCAACAAAAAGGAGACGAATTTTTGAAGCACTGGACCCGTTGGATTTCCTATGCATTAACAACCGAGAACCAACAACATCCACATATTTCTCATGGGCAAACTCATCTTTTGACTGTTTGCGCTTTCTGCAGCCCAAAATATAGAATTTCGGGACCTATCAAAGAACAATGGCATTTTGCCAATAAGCCTCGGGCATGCACGGGTTACAACAAGTTACAGTAATTTAATCCATATTATTAACCTGGACAAATACAGGGAAAACATTGACAACATTAATAATACTCTTAAACTTTTCGAACAAACCAAGTCTACTAAAACTTTCACAAACACTTTAAAATTAAAGCTGCAGGAATCAAGATCAAAACTTAATATTCTTACTGTCAAGCGGTACAAAAGATGATTAGTGGACGGTCTGGGCCATGCGATCAAATTCATTACGGGAAACATGGATGCAAAGGATGCTGAAGATATCAACCAACAAATTAGGCAGTTAGAGTTCAATCTTCAGGAATCATTATCCAAAGATCACCAATTTAATTTATATATGGCCAGGAGATTGGAAGACATAACAAATCATATTAATGAAATGCAAACAACAATAGAATTATTTCTTAATAGGCATGTAAACGGACTAACGCAATATGTCAAAAATGCGGAAACAACTATTAAAGAAATACAGTACCTTAACCAAATAAACTATAACATTGACATACTAACGAACCATATCAATGACATCTCAGAGGCAATTATTCTAGCAAAGCTTGATATAATACCAAAATTAATCCTACATCCAGACGAAATTAAACAGATTAGCCAACATTTAGAGACCCAGAAATTTAAAACCAAATCTGTAGAAAATATTTTCGAAATACTTGGCCTTCAGGCATACTACAACGAGTCTAACATCATCTTTAACATCCAAATCCCCAACTTTGACCCATATTTCTACCCCCTTCACCACATAATACCCCTACCAATAAATAACATTATATAACGAATTAAATATTATATATTTATATGAGAAATGTCAAAGAATAGAAAATGTATTTTATTGTAAAAAATGTAAAAACATAGAAACGCTTCTAAAAAGATTTAAGAATAAAGCTTTATCCAAGTTTAATTGTTGTAGCTAATAATACGAAGTGAGTAAATTAATAACTAAACTTGCAACACGTTCCAACATAACTACTAATAAAACGATTTCGACAGGCCTTATCTTAGAATAGAAAATTTGAATTTGTAAAATATTAAATAAAAACCTTTCTAAAAGACCTTTTCAAAAAAGGCAGAGTGGAATAAGTAAAAGTTTACTAAAAATTCAACTGTAAACATTCTTAAAGGCATAAAAAGTGATTCGCTTGCAATTTGCCCCGCCGGGCAGCACGTTTAGTCTGTGTGTATTTTTTTGTAAAATTATTTCTTGACTGGTGAACCAAAATGTGTGTGTTGTTTTTTATTTTTGTAGGCAAATATTATTGGAAAAAAAAAAAATAAGAGAACTGCACATATCGTCATCTTAAATGCAGAATAATATAACATCACAGTTTTCATGAGAAGCAAAAAACGTTGTAAAATGGATATTATATGAGATATTAGAGTAATATTAAATATTTAGAATAAAATTGCGATAACCGATTTTTTTTTTTTAAAAAAATTATTCTTACTGTTATTTATTTAGTAATGTGTGTTACGTTATTTTAATTTGTAATTCCCTGAAGCAAAACGATGAATCATCAACAGAAGTATGATAGTATTAAGTTAAACAATCATTTAAAACATTGGGGGGATTCACAAGGTGTGCTATCAAGTCATATCGTCATAATGTCCTAAATAATATTTTACAGTTGTTTAAAAAAAAAATATTTTTTTATGTTGTTTGAAACCCAACAATATTTTTTTTTTAAACAATTGTAAAATATTATTTAGGACATTATGACGATATGACTTGATAGCACACCTTGTGAATCCCCCCATTAAGTAATTAAATATTTCTGTTAAATAACAGGTATAATAGAATATAAAGATAATGTACATGGTTATAAATGCAATACTGCGTTTAAACAATAAATTTAAATATGGTTAAATGCACATATAAAAATGATAATCACACAATTAATATGCAGCATCATTAGGATTGCGTTGACATGGTGAAATAAGTTTGCTTTTCTGAGTGCAGGCAGTGCTGCATTTGAGAACGTAGAGATGTTATATTATTTGAGATATTATTATGAAATATTATTTATAGTTTCTTATTTCTAATTAGAAGTGGATTAAACTAAAAAATGTACTTCATTAAATTTAAATAAAAATTGATTTTAAAAATCCAACTTTTCCATTATAACTAACATGTATTTTGATCTCCTTATAATGAATTTTCTCAATTGAATTTTTCTTTACAATAAACAAGTTTTGTAAAAAATTTGACTCATATACATATATGCATATTTGTCTCCATATAAGGAATTATTTCAAAAAAAACTTCTGCAAGAAGTAAATTTTAATTAGTTAATTTCTGAAAAATTTAAATAAGAAGAATGAAAGAGTTTTTCAATTAAAAGTAGTATTGATAGCAGCCCGCGTATTCAGTGAACGAAAAAGTTGTACAAATAAGCACTTATCCTAAAAAAAAAATACTACTAGTATTTAATAAAGCCGTAAAAGGATTAACATAAAATTTAGCTAAACAATTTATATTCCAGCACTTGATAAGAAATGCTATTATTCTAAAGATGTAGAAGACAAGTAATTTATTATTTAACACAAAAGGCTTTATAACAGTCTTTTTGAGGATATTGATGAAGAACGACTTGGAAGAATGCCATCCTAACAAAAATACCAGATTATTTTAAATAAACGTCGAAAAAATATTTGTATTGTATTATAAACTTTCTATATTAATAATGAAGATATATTCTGATCCAATAGCAACAGATTCATTATAGGGAAATTCGACTGTATTAAAATTTATTAAAAAGTATATATGTAAGTTAATTTTATATTTTATTAATTGTTAAAAAAAAAATAATCTTATTTTTTATTTTTATGGGAGCTTAAGCTCTTTATTTATTAATTATCCACTAAAAACTAAAATTTACAAAATAGTTTTTCTTAAACGTAACTTATTTTTCTATGCACTGAAATTGTTGTCTCAGCGTTTTCCCACGAGTTGAAGAATTTTTTGGTGGCGCGTGTGCAACGTCAGCAGGACGGACAAGACGGAATTGTTCATAATGTTGATGTTGAAATATTAGACGTATGCAGCAAAACAGAATTTGATGTGAAAATATTTTATGTGTTACAGAGATTAATGTGAAAATATTTAGTGTGTTAACTTCTCCCCTCGTAGATTTCAAACGTCCTCATTTGACGACCTTGTTTTGTTAAAAAATTGGTTTAACCCTTCTATCGCTGCTGGTGTCAGTTGAATTGATTTTTTAATCCATGTAGTGGAAATAAATTTTCCAATAGCTAATATAACAATTATTAGCATTATGGTAGCTGAGAGGCTGATACCATATTTTATTTTTTCTTCCTTCTCCAAACTACTAATGTATTTAGTGTTATTAGCGTTTAGTTGGTGTAGCATTTGTAGGGAAAGTATTTTTTCAACGGTATTAGTTTTGGCTAGTGGCTGAAGTATTGCCGGTAACGGTTTGCTTGTTATTTTTCCTTCATTGCGATAGGTTTTACCTTGAATCTCAATGGTAATGTTGCTGAAATGCACCAAAAATGTTCCATTTAGTAGGGTTGTTTCATTCCCAATTGTAATATCTCCATTGAATCTATTCAGGAATAGTATGCCGGGTGTAATTTCCTCTATTGTTGGGATGTGTTGGTTGTTTACCACAGTGCAGTTTGGTGTACGACTTTTAAGTAGATTGTTTATGCAAGTATCAGTGCTTAAATCTATTATATGATTACTTAAACATATTTCTAAATTATTATAATTTTTGCAATTATTTTTAATTCCGTATATTTCTTTTTCGCAAATCAATATTTCGTTAAAATTTATTTTATTTATTCTCTTTTCATGTTTGACAGCTCTTATTTCGATTGTTTTGCAAATATCATTCTTAACAGTTGGTAAACTTAAAATATAAATAATTAATTTTCCGTTAGTAGCAATTTTTTATTTCGGAAAATTCTAAAGCTTCATCTAAATTAATAAATGGTAAATTTTCTCTGTTTACAATGTTTTTGGCTGTTCCAATTTCTTCATTAGATAAAATATAAGAATTTATTATATTAGCTTTTGCCCAATGTATGGCGTAAGCTATGTTTACAACTTCTTCCTTGATTACTTCTAGCTTAAACTTTAATTTTAAAATAAGGTCATTCCTTGTGTGTTCATCATTTTCCATTACTTTTAAAATTTTATTGGTTATATTCGTTATTTCATTAACATTTTCTATTGTTAGTTTATTAATCAAAAGTTGATTGTTATTATTTTCCAAGACATTATTCAATTTGTTTAAAACTATTTCGTGGTCATGGTGATCAGGACTACCTGCTAACCATTTCCATGCACTTCCTAGAAAATCTAAAGATCTTTTCCTTTTTTGAATTTGCAAGTTGCTTAAATGGGTTTTAATCTGAGATATTAATAGGGAAATGAACGGGTAGTGTGGATTATTTTCGAATTCCGGGGTTTTTGCCAAATGTTCTATGTTGTTTGTAATGTCGTTGTATTTATCGAGGCCCACTTCGTGAATAATTTTAAAATTTCCTGTCTGTATTCTTGCAACGGATTTTTCTACTGTGATAAGTTGAGAATTAGAATAATCCAGGATTTGTACGTCCGCATAGTTAAGTGGTATGAGTAGTCTGTAAATTATTAAAAAAAATTTTGATTATGTTTAATTACGTATTCTACTTATGTGTATAATCTGTCCTTTCTCTGTCAAAACTGTACTATTTCTATCTTCAGCTACTATTTCTTTTGAATATGGCTTTGAAAGTTTTGTTCCTAGTCGTTTATTTCTTTTTACAAATATAATTTGCCCTGCTAAGTATGATTTAAAGTCAGTTCTGTCCCTATTATGATGTTCCATATCCTGTTTTTGTTTCTTCGCAAGTCTTTCTATATTAGTTTGCCTAGTTCGATCTATGTCTTCTGGTGAAAAGTTGACTGATCGTCCGAAGAATAAGTCAACTGGTTTCTTTTTTGTCACCGAGTGTATTGAGTGGTTATATTCAGCAACCGCTCTTTCCAATAGCTCTTCAAAATTACGGTGTCCTCCGTTATTTTTTAGACACCTCATTATTTCGGTCAGAGTAGAGTGAAACTTTTCCACTTGGCCATTGGCTCGGCTTGTGTATGGGGGTGTTACGTAGGTTTCTATTCTTAGTTCGTTTTCTAACATGAATTTTATTGAACGAGAATTTAGTGATGGCTCATTATCTATTACCAACCTCGTTGGTACTCCAAAAGAAAATAATATGTCCCTCATTGGTCTTCGTATGTCCTCTATAGAACGGCTTTTAAGTATTTTAGCCTGTGCATATTTTGAGAATTTGTCTAAAGCTGTCATCACTGCTTTTCCTTCAGTCAAATAAATGTCAATGTGTAACATCTCTCCTGCGCGTGTTGGCATTGGTGTTTCGGTCAGTTTAGGTTTGTTCGGATGTCGTTCGTATTTATTTTCCTTACATATTGTGCAATTCTGAGTTATTCGTTTAATTTTACTAGTCATTCCGGGGAAGTAATACTTTGCGAGTATTTGGGCTTTATTTTCGATTGCATTTCTATGTGCCCTACAGTGAGCTTCTAATATAATTTCTTCCTGTTGCTGTTCATTAGTTATGTCCTCTACAATTGTTTGTGTGTACCTGGTTTTATAGTTACGAAAATATTCTGGATATAAATTTTGTATTGTTCCCATGATTCTTTCTTCTGTGCAAATTCCGTTTATTACAGAGGGATTTAGTCTCCTTTTCAGATGATGTATTAAATTTTCTCTATTGAATTCCGGTTCGGTAATGGTATGACGATGGACTGTAGGAAAAATAATTTGAAATTGATAACTTGATATGTCTCCAATCTTTAAAAATATTTGATTCTTGAAAACATTGATTGGGCTTTCTACGCAAGGCACAAGATCCTCGCTGGAACTTTCATCACTATGAACAGTTCCTGTTAAATTATTAATTTGCGTAGTCATTCTTGAAAGAGCGTCGACTACAACATTTGTTTTACCTGGCTGATAATTTAATTCGTAGTTATATTCCTCAAGTATGGCTTTCCACCTTTTCATTTTGTTATTGTGGTTCTTATGGCTTAATGCAAATATCAGTGGTTGGTGGTCTGTGGTTATTTTGACCTTTTTCGAGCCATATAGATAATTGCGTAGGGAGGTTAGCGCCCAGATTATTGCCAACATTTCCTTTTCGTTTGTGGCATAGGCTTCTTCTGTTCGTGACAATGTTCTTGAAATGAATGTAATGGGTTTTTTATTTTGGGAGAGGACTGCACCTATGGCATGGTTTGAAGCATCCGTAGTGAGTTCGAATTCGACCTCAAAATCCGGATGTGAAAGTATCACATCGTCTGAGATCAGTATGTTTTTTATTTTCTCAAATGCTTCTATCGCCTCCTGATCAAGTGAGATAGCCTTGTTTTTTGATGCATTTTTACCCACATTGCCAGCATCCCCTCTGAGCATGGATGTTAATGGTTTTGCTATTTTTGCGTAATCTCTAATGAACCGTCTATAATAGCCTGCCATACCAAGAAAGGAACGGAGTTCTTTCAAACTTTTTGGAACTTATATTTTTGCAATAGCCTTTACTTTGTCTGGGTTAGTTTTGATTCCTTCTATACTAATAATAAATCCTAGAAACTCAACCTCACTTTGCATAAATTCACACTTGTATTTGCTTCTGACAGTGTTTTTAGAATTGCTCTTAAATTTTGGAAATGTTCTTTTTCATTTTTCCCAAATATAATGATGTCGTCTATGTAGACGTAGCATCTTTTCCCTATGTGTGGTCGGAGAATGTCGTCGAGCGCAGCCTGAAATATTGAAGGTGCATTTTTGAGTCCGAAAGGGAGTCTCAAAAATTCATATTTGCCATTATTAATAGAGAAAGCAGTTTTCTCAACATCTTCCTCTTTTAATCGTATCTGGTGGAAACCACTTTTAAGGTCAATGATAGTAAAATACCTATTTTTTCCAAGATTCGCGGTGTAGGTTAACCTTTCATTTGGGTCTGTAAACACACTAGAACATTCTTTAACAATCTCATAAAGTTTATTCTTTTGCAATTCTGTAAGGTGGGATAGTCTCAACTCAATATTGTTGACCGATTGAGATGTTTTTTGTTTCAAAGGGACTCTTATAGCGTTGTTTATAGTCATAAAATTTTTATCAGTATGAATAGTCGCCTTGATATCTCTCAATGTGTCATTTCCAATTATTCCATGGAATGTTTCCAAGGTTGGGAGGATATAAAATTTTAGCTTTGGTATATCTGGACCGAAAATGTTTACGAATGTATGATGTGTTATTTCTATTGTTCCGGCAACTGTACTTATATGGAATGGTTTATCATTTAAAATAGGATTACGAATTCGAGTGGACTGGATATAATTTTTATTTGATCCGGTATCAATTAAAAATTCTAGTGTGTCCTCATCCTTTTTAAGTTCGAAGTATGGGAGTGAAGACGGGACTAGTCTAAAAAATAAACGCTGTCTATTTCATTTCCGTCGTTAGAGACAGGATTCGTATCTTCTACTTTTTCTGGGTTATCAAGTGGATAACAGGGGTCATAATAATTATCTCGATCATAGAACTGGGCATCATTTTGGTAATCTTTGCTAAAATTCGTGAAACGGTTTTGTTGTATCTGCTCTATGTTATCAAGTGGATAACAAGAATTATAATTTTCGTATTGGTCATAATATTGACCATCATATTGAGCATCATTATTGGTGTTCATGAAATAATTTCGTTGCAACTCGGGAGGAATACCACCAGAGGTTTCGTGTGGGCGTTTCTGGGCAAATTGATGATTTCTTTGGAAATTTTGATAATTTGCATTTTTTGATCTTATTGATTGATCGACTTCCATAGGTTGAGGGGGTTTCGGTGGAAATTTTGTCTATTATTAAACCCTGTAAAATTTGGTCTTTGATTTGCTTGGCTAAACTGGTGTGGGGCAAACGGTCGTGGTATATTTTGAAGGTGTGGCTTGGGTGGATATTGTTTAAAATGGGGTGGCATGTGAGCCAATTCTGGATAAAATACTGGCCTTGAAAAATGATGTGGCTGCTGCATTACTGGTGGTGGTTTATGTATGTTGCCACGCGAATGATTATGAGCATAATTTGCTCTGAAATGCATATTGTCCAGTTTCTGACACAAATTGAGTGCCTGTGGTAGTGAAGTTGGTTCCCTAATGCTTAAAAGCCTGGGTAAGTCGCCGTTCAGGCCTCTTACGAATGTATCGAGAGCTTTTCCTCGATAGGAATTTATCATGGCACCTTTCGCTTCCTCTGAAATGTCCAAACACGATACTTTGTCTAGAAGCAATGACAGGTGTTCATAGACCTTTTTGTAGAATTCGGTTATTGCCATGTTTCTTTGGAGCAGGGTGGACATCTGGTATTCTAATGTACCAATATCCCTCTTGTCTGCATAATGCATCATCAACACCTTTTTAATCTTATTCCAATTAAGTGGGGTTCTATAAGATTCCAGAGCAGTATCTGCTTCACCGGTAATCTTATGTCTAACTGTGTGTAATATTGCATAATGTTTTGAACTACCTTCTATGGACTTAAATATTTCGAATATGCGATCCACGGACTTTCGCCATGAGTTGAAGTCGCCACTTTTACCATTAAATTCTCTAAGGGAATTAACTATATCGGGAATCTTATCTACATCACGAATGGATCCCCCTGGGAAATTATCACTGTTATCTCCTGCCTCAAATTCTTTAAAAGGGTTTAAAATTTCCTGAACCTTAGCCGAAATAATTTTTCCTAACTCAGCACAATTTATAGTAATTGTGTCCTGATTCCTTGCCGCAGCAGCTGCAGCTCCAGCGCTTGTGCTTGCGCCAGTCACACTAGGACTATTTGTTGTAATTGACAGTCTAGAGAGAGTGTCCTGTATGGAATTTAAGGTATTTTCCGTCATGATTTGGGAAAAAGATGTTATTATTCTCTTTTTTTCTTTTAGGGAAGGACAAGAAACTTTAAGATTAACTTGGATTTTCACGAAATTTAGGTTATATCTTTGGAAACTTCTCAAATAATGAATTTCAATAAATTTAAAAAAATTTTTTGTTGAACTATCAGTTATTTTAATGGTTTAGATGTTCACACAATACTAAAGAAAATAAACTCTTATGCAAATTAATGTGATGACTACAGTGGAAAATTTATTTCTTAAGCTATTTTATTCTCAATATTATTTTATAAACGTTATTGTATTTTAAAAAAATGATTTGCTATACAATTTTCTCTTTTTTTATTTTAAACTGAAAAAATTTTTCGTAATATATTTTTTTTTTGTATCTCAATATTACTTTCAATTATTTTATTTTGATTTTAATTTTAACTTCAATTATTTTATTTAAAACTAGCATTAAACTTTCTTTTAGTTTGAACTGTAAATTTTCTTCAATTTTATTTTAAACTGTAAATTTTCTTTCGTATTTTTCACTTTTGTATCTCAATATTATTTTCAATTATTTTATTTTATTTTCAATTATCTTATCTAATAACTTACATTAAACTAAAAGTAACACCCAGCATCGCTAAACTCCTTTAATTTTGTAGGTAGGTGGGTGGATCGTTGTATCCTTTTCTCTCCTGGTACTCTGGAACGGTCGCACTGCTAATCCCTTTATTTATTTTTGGAGTCCGTAAAGTTAAATGTTCAATTTTTCAAACTTTTTAGTTGTCTGAATTATTTCACTTTTTAATATTTGATATTTTCTTAATTAGCACTTTTCCTAGACTTTACTAAGCTTTACTTTTTATATTGAAACACTTTTCACTTTACTGATACTGGGTCCCTGCTCGGGCGCCAGTTAATTTTATATTTTATTAATTGTTAAAAAAAAAATAATCTTATTTTTTATTTTTATGGGAGCTTAAGCTCTTTATTTATTAATTATCCACTAAAAACTAAAATTTACAAAATTGTTTTTCTTAAACGTAACTTATTTTTCTATGCACTGAAATTGTTGTCTCAGCGTTTTCCCACGAGTTGAAGAATTATTTGGTGGCGCGTGTGCAACGTCAGCAGGACGGACAAGACGGAATTGTTCATAATGTTGATGTTGAAATATTAGACGTATGCAGCAAAACAGAATTTGATGCGAAAATATTTTATGTGCTACAGAGATTAATGTGAAAATATTTAGTGTGTTAACTTGTACATATATAAACTCATAAGGTTGGAAACGAAATAAATGATGGAAAAATCATATCATAAAAATAATGGCAGTCTGCTGGAAGCAAAAAACTAAGGACCTGCATATGGTACTATTTATTCTTGGAAATTCATAGCGTATGGAAGTGAAATGGGTTAATCTGTGAAATTTCTAACAGTCTAATGTAGAAGAAGCTAATAGTCATACTTAACATAGGTTTTTCAATACATATATATATATATTAAGAAAACCATTGAATTGCTTTTCCTAGATCCAGTTAGATTCATGCTATCTAGCGTAGATCAATTATCGAGTTATTTAACCGAAGATCAGTTATATATTATAAAATCAAATTATACCAATGACAATGAATTAAGTTTATTGAATCGTAAATGTGTCTTTTCGTATGACTATTTGAATTTTGTGAATCGTCTTCAAGAAACTCAACTATCCCGTTCATTATTTTCCAGTAAGCTTCCCAGCGGGAAATTTGTGTCAATTGCTCTTAAAGCACTTATCCCGTGACCAGTGAACAAAATTTTATAATTAAAGGGAACGAATTGCATTAGGTGAAAACAAGACCTGTCACTTAACTGGTGATAATTTTAGAGTGTAGTTAGTCCAGAGGAAAGGTAATTGGCACAAAACAATTCATGTGACTGAATTTTTTGCGGGTAGTGGCTGATTCTCACTAGTTCTATTACTTTATATGAAGGGGATCTATCATATTGACATGGCTCATTTGGGACAATATCTGCGACAGGCATTATTTAAAACGAAATTGGATGTGTCCATTAAGATTATTTCAGTGACCTCTTACAAAGTGTTAAAAAGGCGCCAATTAACCCCTCGTAGGACATCGCCATGGTAAAGTGACTTATTACGTGACAAGTTTAGTGTTAGTTCCATTTTCCCTAGGGTTACTAATGAGTCGTGTAGTGAGGATGATTAAAATCATGCCGAAAAGGTATGGTCTACATTTCTATGTAAAACCTTAATAGATTATTTATAAGTAGATGTTATTTTGTTATGTGACATTTTTGAAAATTTCCATAAAGTCTGTAAAACCATTTATAATTAATATCCCTCGCAATATTATACCATCCCTGGTCTATCATGGGATGCAATGTTAAAGACAACTAAAATTGAGTTGGAATTGTTAACTGATATTAACATCTATAATTTGGTTTTCCGGGGTTTAGGGGAGGTATTGTTCAATGCACTTAACGTCATTCAACAATAAATACATTAGTGATTATGATTCGACCAAGGAATCAAATTATCTAATGTATTTAGATGTAAAAAATTTATATGGCCACGCAATACAACAATATCTCCCCTACAAAAATTTTAAATGGGTGGAAGATATAGGCAATTTTAATAGTAGTATGTTTTTACCAATCCGGGCACCATTTTTCCATAAAAAATTTTGGATCATGCCTAGATGGGAGTAAGTAATCATTGGTACCAATTCGGGCACCATTTGGGATCATGCAGAGCTAGGAAGTATGTAATCATTTCAAAAAGGAAGTGGTAAAATATGATATAATTTAATCCTTGGCCAGAATATGTGATCCATGGTTTGGTACCAATCCGGGCACACTTTTCCCATATATCACAGAGGGAGCATTTTACTTTTCATTTAAAGTAGCAAAAATTCTGCCTACCCATTAGTTTTTTTCCCATATACCACAGAGGGAGCATTTTGCTTTTCATTTATAGCAGCAAAAAATATGCTTTTTTTTTGCTCCCAATGTAATTTTCCATAAGGAGGAGTTTTGAATATAAATAATATAAAGAATTTTTTGAGTAGTTTTACGAGTAAATATAAAATAGAGTAATATTAAGCTGATCATATTATATTTTCTTCAATGAAGAGAAATTTACAAAATTCTATAATATATATAAAGGTATGTTTGAGTATTATAAGTTAAGACAGAGTAATATGTAATATAGTTTAAATATTCAATATATGTAAGTATATAAATAAACTCAATTTGTACTCTAACTTAAGCAAGTATGCCAATAATATAATAAGGCTAATGGTGTATATTCCACATCATTATCCTAATTGCCACTTTAAAGAAAACTTAATAAAAATGGTAAGTAATTCCTATATAATAATGTAGTCATTTAAATTAAGAATAAAAAATGGTTTTTATGTAAAAAAAATTAAAATCTGACGACACAGTGTTTCCGTCCCTGGATGTTTGGCTTAAATCCTTTTGTCTATTTAGAATATGTTTCGCTACAGTTTGTTGGTTTACTTAATTTGCATTTGCCCGGAAAATAAAAAACTGAAATGGCAAGCTGCTTTATTTAAGCAACTTGTTTTTTAATTTTGTTTTTTTTCTTTCTATCCTCTTACAACTACAATTCGTGTTGGAAACCAGAATATATATACTTTATATGGTCTTAGATCAATATTGTAGAAATTACAAACGTACTGACAAAGTTATATATACCCTTTTACCTTCGGTGAAGGGTATAAAAAACCAGCCAATTGTAGGGGAATGTAAAAAGAAACATTGACGGTTTATTGTTGTGTCTTTGTTGAAGCTTTGATATTGTTACATGTAAGACCTGAGTGTTTTAAAATTCTTATTCACTTTATGGTCTTACTTGTATAATACTTTTAGCTTTTCTAAAGTATTTGGAAAAAGTTTTCTGACGAGCTGGCCTAAGCAACCAGCGAAATGCGCATAGAAACTAGCTTTCCCACAACAATAAATTTCAGTGTTTTCATTAAAAAAAAATTGGGATTATTAGCACATCATTAGTAAATGAATTAATTAATAAAATATTTCATTCCCGAAAATAATTTTTGATAATAAATTTGCATGTACCCGGCAAATAAAAACCTGAAATGGCAAGCTGCTTTATTTAAGCAACTTTTTTTTTTTAATTTTGGTTTTTTTTTTCTTTCTATAGCCTAGTACTCTGTTCCAATTTGTGAAAAATGTTCAGCAACATCTTTTATTTCATGCGAAAAATTTGACATGTATCAATGTTACCTATCTCGAGAGTTTGCACAATTTGACGTTTTTAATCTTTCAAAGTATGCGACATTGTTTTGCATATGTAAACAAAACCCACATGTATTTTACTAAAAAGTATTTTTTAAATAAAAAATTAAGCAAAAATAAAATTAAATATTGATAAAAACCTGTCACCGGTTGTGTTATTTATGTTTTGCAGTTCTCATTTTAATATTAAGTTTAAACTTTTTTCATTTGCTTAAAATTCCACGTGAAATAAGTGCAGCTTATATTATTTCGCAGTTGTAAAAAAAATGTTGCTAGAAACATTTAGCAACTTTTTCACAAATTAAACAGAGTTCAACTCTATCAACATTTTTTCCTAGAAATTCCGCACAAGTTTTTTTCATATGAGTTTTGACAGCATTTCACGTGAAATGTTGAACAGAGTACTAGGCTTATCCTCTTACAACTACAATTCGTGTTGGAAAAAACCAGCCAATTGTAGGGGAATGTAAGAAAGAAAAATGGACGGCTTATTGTTGTGTCTTTGTTGAAGCTTTGCTATTGTTACATGTAAGACCTGAGTGTTTTAAAATTCTTATTCACTTTATGGTCTTACTTGTATAATATTTTTAGCTTTTCTAAAGTATTTGGAAAAAGTTTCCTGTTGAGCGGGCCTAAGCAACCAGCGAAATGCGCATAGAAACTAGCTTTTCCACAACAATAAATTTCAGTGTTTTCCTTCATAAATTGGGATTATTAGCACATCATTAATAAATGAATTAATTAATTAAAAAAAATATAAATTGACGAACTTCAAAAACTTTCAATACCAAAGTTTCGAATTACACTACATAAGTCGTTTTTAATATACATATTCTACATACATATGTATGTAGTTATTAATATTTGAAGATAATATAACTACATATAAAATGGTCATACTTTCTTGTTTTCTGCTATTGAAAATTAATACAAGATGATACAAAAAATACTTAAATTTAAGCCTTACTACTTTCGTTACGAGTAACAAAATAAAGTAATTTCGGCATAGAACTGCCTGTTTTTGTAATAAAAATAAAAATTTTCGTTAGGGAATTTATACTGAAAACAAAAAAAAAATTGAATTTTTTTATTGTTGTTTTAATGTAAACTCCCAAACGAAAACTCTTATTGTTATTACAACATCAGTCAGTAAAAGATTATTCTCCTATTCTATATGTAACATTTTGTTAAGTGTTGTCTAGAAATAAGAGAAATAAAAATACAAATTATCTTGTTATGCTCTTTTCATTAGCGTGAGAGCATTCGCACATGTGCGGTGTTTTGGCGGACTCTGGTTTAAAGTCTTTTGTTTATTTAGAACAGGAATGTCAGCGTCATACACAATTGTGTAAGCAAAACTCACATGTACGCTTACGCTCTTTTATTTTGCGAGCGTAAAATATAATTGTCTACTGCAAAACACTCTCATTCAGAGGGAAATATCGCACGGCCTGTTTTGAGGCCTCTAAAGAGAAATAATATATTTATTATTTATTATCTTTGTTTCTGTTTTGTTTTATTTCTGTTTTTAACATTGTACAATGATTTAAAAAAAACCAATTGCTTGTGGTTTTTGTACGAGGTGTACTTGTTGTAGTATCAAGAATAACTATGATGAATTCGCCTTGATGTTGTGTTTATTGAGCTTCTGTAAACTTCAAATTGGAATTTTATTAAGTAGTCTTGTAGACAGCGATAACGAGTATGCAAGCGGATGAGTTTATTAAAAAAAAGATAAATGATGCCATATAAAAAATATTTTATGATACAAAATGCATTTACAGCCGTATTCATAACGAAAATTTGGCATAAAGTTAGCACAAGGTTTATTCATAATACACTTACCAAACTCTGGCTAACGGTTTGCTAAACTCTTGTCAACAAGCTGCCAAACGTTTGCCAACTTTTGATAAACAGCCGTTTTATATTGAATAATTTTTTTTTTTTTAATACCGTTTTTTTTTAGTTTAGAGTCCTTTTTTAAATATATTTTAATTTAAAAACATTTCAAATTTTTATATAAAGAGGGAAAATAAAATAAAAATTAAATAAAATGACAAAACCAGCGATGATTAATGCAAAACGTGTTGCATTTTTGAGTATTATAATGTGGCATCATTAATATTCAGAGTTGATTTATTAAAAGTTGGCAGACGGATAAAATTTGTTATTAATAAACTCCATGTTAACAAGCTGCTAAGCTTAATCGGCATTCCAGTTAGCAGCTCGTTATACGTCGTGTACAAACTGTGGCTAACTTTTTGTTATGAATACGGCTGTTAATGACTTGCAATGTCTCTTATGTTTTAAAACATTTGAAGTTAAGAGATTAAATTGCTTGAAAAGGCATTTCGATCATTTCCATAATGATATTCAACAATATTAAGTCAAAGAAAGGGAAAATCAATATATGATTAAAAAAAAGTTTAAATTAGATAGTTTGAAATATTGGGTATCACAAAAAGACAAAAATTAAAAAAATTGGAAAGAATTGTATAAGGTTGTAAAAAGACATCAAATATTGTCAAGTGCTCAATTTTTACAAAAAATAAGAAAAGTTTCTGCGAAATGCAGGTTCCAAATTAAATTTATTTAAATCAGTGTTTAAAAATGCTTGACTATTTTTAATGTTTTTGTAATTGCTTAACTTAACTTAAGAAAAAGAACACAGTAAAAGCAAAAAGCAAACGCAGAAAAAGTGAGAGTAAATAATTTATTTATTCTCACCATGTTTATGTTCTCAGCTTAAAAAGCCAGCCAAGCAACCACTTGAAAAAAAAATTGCTGTTGCTGTAAGTAATAAGTTTTTATTTATTTTTTTTTTGATTTGGCTTAACTGTAAATTGATGTGCTTAAATTCAGCGAGAATTAACTTCTTTGCTGTTTTTGACTTCATTGCTGTTGCAGGCGTTAGTTTCATAGAATATATACATAATTACAAAACACAAAATAAACAAATTAGTTTAAAAAAACGTGTAGTTTCATTTAAGTATGTATGTATGTACCTATTTATTAAAAAAAAAAACGCAAAATACCAAAAAAATTCGAAACAAATTCGTTCATAATATATTAAGTTCCAGCAACATCAAAGAAGTTAACTTGCAAAAAAAAAAACAATCAAAAACTTAATACTTACAGCAAAAGAAAATTTGTTTTCTTAAGTGGCTTCTTTGCTGACAGATTTAGCAGAGTACATGCACATAGCGAGTTTAAACAAATTATTTACTCTCTTTGTTTTGCTTTTGCTTTTTTGCTTTTGCTGACTCGTTATCAAAGAGTTAAGTAAACACTTAGACACACAGTTTTTTAATTTGCTGCAAAAAATGTAAACAAAGCAAAAATGTGCGACTGTTGCTATTTTAAAGCAAGCAATTTAAACACTGATTTAAATAATAACTGATTGTGTCTGTCCATAACTCAACATTTTTCGATAATTGTATTATTATTACTTGCTATAAAGTCTTCATAGCAAAATATGTATGTTAATTAGGCCTCGTAATAGGCCTCGCAACCGCAGATTTCTCCCGCTGGGAATGTAAGAGACTTACTCTTGTCTCTTGCACCAACACAATCATAATTGACACCACTGATTTAGAACAGGGATTTCCAAAAATTTTTTGGTTGTGTAGTAGTGAGTACCAAAAAGTAAAAAATTGAGAGAATGCATTCATTTACAGCCGAAATAAAATGTTAGTAATATATTTTATAAGTTGTATAACACAAAGGTACAAAATTAAAAATTTTTTGTATTGATAAAAAATTTGTAGCAATTCTTTACCAATTCAATGTCGCTGATTTTAAAACTGCACTTTTTTTATTCGGAAGCTTTTTGACTATAAATAAGTTTCAAATATCTTATCAACAATTGTAAAAAATTAAAGATTTTTATGTTTTAAAAATTCATAAAAAATAAATATTGCACGCAAATCACAGCTGATAGAAAAAAAATGCAGTTTTAAAATCAGCGACATTGAATTGGTAAAGAACTGCTACACATTTTCTATCAACACAAAAAATGTTTAATTTTTTTCCCTTGTGTTATACAACTTATAAAATAAAATCTTCTAAATTTATACTTTTATGGCAGTTTCGTAATATTAGAATGCTTTTCAAATGGGATGAACTTAATGTATTACGTTGCTTGGAACAAATAAATTTGAAATCCGAAAAAATTTGTTCGCATAGGTAAGTAGTGCCGAATAAAGAGAGGCACTTAAATGAATTTTTTTTTTAGTTCAGGATAGAACCCGCCATCCAAATCTTTCCAGAACAATATTATTTTCGTCTGGAGCATTTACTTCGCTTCGAAGTATGATTAATTCTGATTGAATATCAAATTCGTAGTTGCTTACATCGCAACGAAAAGGGTTTTCGAAAAGATCTAATAGCGGTTGTAAAATTACAAAATCTTGAAACCTGTCTTGAAAATTATTGAAAAGTGTTTCAAATATTTCGGCATATTCATATCTTTTGTCGATTGCGAGATTTCTATAAACAAGTGAAGTTTTTGGAAAATTGGAAAAATCACCAGTTTTACTTTGGGAAAAAATTAGAAAAAGTTTTGTTTTAAAATTGTGAAAGATTTTTGACAAGTCGCATATATTGCGTTCCTTTACTTGCAATTCCAAATTAAGTTCATTTAACATACTTGTCGTATCTGCCAAAAAAGCTAAGTCTAAAATAAAATTATTGTCTTTTAAGCACTGTACTAAAACTTTTTCTATTTTCTCAGTTTCTAGGAACTGAAGAACTTCTTCTCTTAAATCATAAAGTCTATTCAGGCAATCACCGCGACTTAGCCACCGAACTTCTGTAAACATTTTCAGGTCACAGTTCACAGCATTTTTGTTTTTTTAAAAGGTTACAAATTTTCGGTGGGTAAGCGCTTGATGTCCGCCTCGAATTTTATTAATTATATCCTCTGCAGTCTTCATAGCTGGGGTATCATTTATGAATTTCGATGCAAGAGCGGTCTGATGAAATATGCAGTGAAAATTATGAACTGCAAATTCGTGTTTCTTTAATTGGCCTATAAGCTCATTATATTTGCCCAACATTACATTGGCTCCATCTGTGCAGACTCCAGCAAATTTGCTTATGTCTACAATGGAAAGAAGCTTTTCTGTGACAACATCATACAACAACGTACCACTTACATTTCTATAAAAAGTTTCTAAAGTAAACATTGACCCAAAAATAGTGTATTCGCTGTCTACGCATCGAATACAAATTACAAGTTCACACAGATCATTTATGTCAGTGCTTTCGTCTAAACAAATTGAAAAAAAATCGCAATTAATTACTTTTTCCCTAATTGCAGATTCTACACATGTTCCTAATTGAACAGTACGACGGCCTACAGTTTGACTGGACAGGGGAAGAGACTCTATAAATTTAGTATTATAATTAAGCCTTTCCCAATTTTTTTTTAGCAATTGCTTGATAAAAACACCATCCCACAATGGTCTTCCTTTCTTAACAATTTCCAATATTACTAAACTTGAAATCTCCTTTTTCAATTTGGGAACTGATTTTGGTTCATAAATTTCCTCTTCTAATAACCATTTTTTCAATTTTTCTAAAAAAAATTGTTGTATTTTTATAAAACAGGTTTTCTCTTTCCTTATCATTTAAATTATTTATATTATTATGAAAACGAAAGCAATGTCGTTTAATAACATATTCCGCCCCTTCCTTAAATGCTGCATAGCATATAAGGCATTGGATGTTACCAAAAGCGTTTTTGACCGCACAATATTTTTTAAGTGCCATCATAAAGATTTTTCTGTTAACCTGAAACAAAAATATATATTAGTAGTGGTATACACAATTGAGCATAGAAATGGATTTCCCTGGTCTATTTATTCAAAAATAAAATAAATTACATGAGAATTATAACGTGAAAAAGTTATTTTAGTAAAAAGTTAGGGTATTCATAGTGGTAAGTAAAATAGAAAGGGTATTCACGTTGTTGGGTTACTCATACTTCAAACATCTGTGCATACATTTTAATTCTAGCTAATGGTATATCATAACTTTTTACAAAATACCAAATGCGCACCTGAGTTTGCCTGCAAAAATGTATAAAGTTATTATACCAGGTCAAAGTCACGTTAAATAAATACCATAAATTAGTAAGGTTAACTCTTTGGACTCGGTCATATAATTGTAGCATAAAAAAGTAAGCAATTAAAATAGTGCGAAACAATAAAGTTTCATTAATACATCAATAAAACACATCTTCTTACCCAAAAATTTTACCTGCTGTCACATTTGCTTTTACACATAAATTGTAGGAAAACAAGACTTTTTTAACTTGTTTTTTAAATATTTTTACTTACTTAAGAAAAGTGTTTGCAAAGAAAAAAAAAACCCACCGACGCGATTGGTACAGAAACAAAATTATTTTTACAAGCACAAAATACCAACAAATTGTTGTGGCTATTTTCTTTCTTAATAATTTCTGCATTTAGGTACGTCTTTTTAACGAAAGCAAAAGGGACCCTTTTACAGGCATCAAAGAATTTTTTTCACAAACAAAACACATATCGTTAGCTTAAATGCATAACAATGTAGATATTATTTGAAAATTTGAAATTTTTGTTGATTAGGATTCACGTTACATATGTATTTTTATATAATTTTAAGTTATTTACAAAATTAAAAATGACGTATCATCAAATACATATATAATTTTTTTAACAGCATGATGTATAATCACACTCAAGAAAAAAATTAGCAGAGTTTTTAATTCTTTTTATAAGAACACATTAATATTTTTAAACACCAAAACTGGGTAATCTGTTTTATAACTATTACCACGGTGTTAGTGGAATTAGTGATCAGATAATAATTTATAATAATAATTTTTAATATTGCATAAGAAAAAATAAAAAAGTGCTGTAAAATTATAAGAACCGAATCCATATACGTATGTAAAATAAGACCTATAATAAATGTGACTATCAGCTTCTTCCACATAGGACTGTTAGACATTTTGAAATTTTTTATCTGAAATATTAAAAATTGCTTTTATATCTCAAATAATTACCATTTTACAAAGTTCTTTGCTTTGCATGTAAACTTATGAAATGTTACATTATTCTACATTTAAGTCTTAAAATTTAAACTCTAAATAAAACTTGCACGCAAGGCATTGGATGTTACCAAAAGCATTTTTGACCGCACAATATTTTTTGAGTGTAAGCTGAAACAAAATAATATAGCATCCGCTAGACATGTACACCTGTCGAAGTCACATCGACGACTGAATTGAAGAGTATAAAAATATGTGTTAGTAGTGGTGTACAAAATTGTGCAAGGAAATGGAAACCCCTGATTTAAAACATGTTTCGCTACAGTTGGTTGGTTTACTTAATAAGATATTCGTTAGGTTCGCTACATTGGAGAGATATTGCAGTATGCATATATATTTCTTAAACCCTTACAAAGTTTTATTCAAAAATCGTTAACATTATCAGCTTATTTTGATTGTTCAAGTATCATTCATATAGTATATATGTATATAGTTTTTAAACCTTAAGCGTAAGCTTCCAGCCTTAAATGCTTATGTATAGGTAGGTAGGTAGGTGGAAAGGCTGGTGTAAAGTCTCCTCCACACCTTTACCCAGAGACCAAAATGCTCCATTGTGACGTCTTGTTTAGATATAGATAGTTGGAAAGTGGGTGAAACACACATTTAGTGTTTATGGAGAGCCAGATGGAGGGATGTTTGTTGTTTTGCTTGTTGTAATGATCGAGTGTATACGAAAAAAAATTAATATTTGTTGTGGGTAGATAGATAGACAGACAGACAGACATAGAGACAGATAGCCATACAGACCTTGTAGAAGCAATTGGAAAATATTGTTGATAAGCCTTTTTTTTGTTTATAATTCTTGGAAAAATCAAAGATATTGGAGTAATAGTTGAGCTGAATGTAGAAATTTAAATTAAGAAAAAATAAATAAATATTTTATAGAACCTGCTAATTGTTGCTTTTTATAAATTACTTTTTTTTGTAATATTAAAAATTTTTTATTTTTCAAATGTATTCTACATATTGAAATATGATTTTATTATCAAAAATTCTTAAAGAATAAATTTTTTGTTTTTATGGGAGAATATGATTTTATAAAAATTTAGTATAAATAGAGTAGCTCAAATAATAATTTTTCATTATAAATTATTAAACTTTAAAAAAATGATAAATGAAGAGACACCACCTCCTTCCCCATGTTGCTTGTTTATTACTATGAAGATGGCACTGATTAATAATATAAAAATAAAAGGCTTTGTTTTTATAGGTACATATTAAAATAAATTTTATTTTTTTATATATTAGATTACATCCAAATACATTTGTTCGAATACAATTACAGTTAAAATATATTCATTTAGTAATTAGTTTCTTAAAAATAATGTTTATGTTAATGTATTTAAATCAATAATAATTATAATTAAATTTAAAGAAGGAAAAAAAAAATCAATAAAGTTAAAATGTAAGATTTAAAAAATAAAAAAAAAGTTCTTATTTCAAATAAGATTTTCTCTTTCAAGTAAAATAGTATTTTTTAAAGCGCAAACTCCATAGTTGTGATAACTGCAATATGAGTTTTTTGGATACTTTTTATTAAGTTCCTTTAAATTTATATAACCAAAATCCTCTATATTAAAAACTTTTTGCTGCAACATTTGTTCCAACCATTTGATTTTTTCTGTTCCTTTTACATATATTTTAGAATTTTTTAAATTATCTCTTAAAAAATTACAAACAATGAAAAAGACGATGAAAATATTTCATTAACCAATATGCTTCTTTTTGCTTCTTTTGTGATAAACAATTGAAATCAAAAGGTGGTTTTGTAATGAAATTGATATATTGTTTAGAATTGAAAACAATTGCAACTTCTTTAACAATAAATTTATTTGATTTTGTTTTTGTGTTTTTAAATGTTGTTAGTTTTTAACAGAAGCGATATTTATATATACCAATTTCTTTGTTTAGAGCAAAGGGAAGAATTGTATATCTTCATCTCTTTCTTTAACAGCATTATATATATAAAGTAATATTTTCTTAATTAATAAAATATACTAAGATCGATTTAGAAATTGATTTAATCTCAGTTGAATAAAAGAAACTAACGTTGTGGAAAATGGAGCCCTCGAAAAACTTAATAAATAAATTTAACACTCTGAGCTATAGCAATTCCATAATTCACATTAAGGATATTGTGATGTCATCTAAACACATTACTATAAGTGCAAGTAGAGTGAAAACAAAGTATGGGAGCCCAATAAAAATTGAGCTGGATGATAATGTGTTGTTTTTGCCATATCGCTACAATACGCTAACTGACGAAGATTTGAAGAATTTATCTTAACATTTTTATATTTTATTTTAATGTTAATATTTAATATTTCAATATGTACCTACACCAATATAATAATAATAAAGTTAAAACTAAAAACAATTAAATAAAAAAATTAATGGTTTTCTTTTTTTAAATAATTTTAATTGTTTTATTTATTTCTTTCTTTTTTCACTTCTTTTATACAAAAATTCAAGACTTAAATGTCCTCAATTAAATGAATAATAGTTTTGATGTTGGTTGTAGTTATATTTTATATTTCCTCCTAGGTATTCAACTAGTTCCAATGGTGGTTGCAAATTTCCAAAACTTTCATCATATTATCTTTGTTTATTATTTTTATAGAAAGCTACCCAATGTGTACCACTACCTATTGTATAATCCAAATTAATTATTCCTCATTCAATATTTTTGGGATGTTTTGGTATTGAGTCTAACATGAAAATTCCTCTAAAGTGAGGAATATCTTTTGAGAATTTTCGTATATCGATATCAGTCAATGGCCTCTTGGGTAGCTTGTTTAGAAGTTTTTTGATTTTTCTTCATAAGTTAATCCATATCCTTTCTTATATTATTTAAGGTAAAGTCCTTTACCCATTGCTATGGCTTCCATGCTTTTATTGTGTCTACTCGCTTCATCAAGTTGGAGTTTAGCATTCTTTGCTGCATTAACTGCTTTTACTATGTTAGCACCTCCACTCGATAGGGTACCAATTATACCTAAAGCTGTTAATATTGCTATTAATGGTTAAACACCACCGACTTTTGGAACACGTATTACGCGTGGTATTACAATTTCAGATTTCCTTCCCTTAAAGGATTTGTTAATGGTTTTACGTGCAATCTTGGTAGCAGCGTTAAGATTTCAAATCACGTGCTTTTAAAATCACGCGTGTGATTTTGTGGTGTTCTGAAAAACATTTCGTTTTTATGTTTCTTGGTATGCTTTCGGCAGTTGAAAATCACGCCGAAACATACAAAAACGGAACACAAAAATATCAAACGTGTGATTTTAAAAGGCACATGTGATTTGAAATCACGTGATTTGAATAAAAGTGATTTGGAGAACAGGCTTTACTTTTGTTTTGCTTAGTCCTCACCATACTGAGTTTAGTTTTTGCTTTCATTCTGGCAGACTGCTATTGTTTGAAAGTACTCGTTCCCAAACTCTGTTCTCAAGAATTTTATCAGCTTGATGTCTAATGTTTATATCTTTAATTTTTGAATAAGCAATATCGTGTTCTTTACATGCATCGTCCAATAGATTTATTCCGTTCTAAACGGTTTTGTAATTTCGTTTCAGGACCGCAATATTGATAACCAGGAAGATGTAGCTCAAAAAGAAGTGAATTTATCAATTTATTGATTAAAACTCTTCCTCAGACAGTTTTTTTGTAATAAACCTTGTAGTTAAAGAGTATCACCATTTTATTTTATTTTATTCTATAAGAAAAAAATAATATTTAATTATTTCATTCAGTTATAAAGATGCGCATAATAAAACAACATAAAAATATTTTTGTTCGTAATACGGATTCTTCTACTAACGTTATGATAAGCTTACTAGAAAGTCCTAATGGACTGAAATTTGAAAACATCTATTTATACTCAAAATCACTATTTCAACCAAAGTATGAATATTTAAGAATATTATTATCACCAATTAAAGGAATGGGCTATTACACGTTTTCAAATAATGATTCTGTATTACCTCCTGATGAAGCACAAAACAATTCAGGTATGATATTCGATGATGTTGCATGTGAAAAACAAAATAATATACGTGCATATTTTTGTATGGGTAGACATAGTAATATAGATTCATTTTACTTATTTATTTTTATTTATTTTATCCATTTATTTACGTAATATTAAGCCATTAAGGCCAAAAATCATTTCAAACATTTACAAGAATTCCTAAGCATTAGGGATGGGCAATAAATATCGATATATCAAAATATCGATATTTAAAAAATTTATAATCGATATATATCGCCGATATTAAAAATACCGATATATCGATACATCGATATTTATCTACGACTATCGAATTCGATATTTTTAAGATCACTTTATAATAAAATTCAACATTTTAACCGTTGCTCAACTGCTAACAATACTGTTGTTTTTTAAGAATTACATAATAAGAAAATAAAGGCTTTTTTCCATTAAACATTTTCATAGATTACACAGGTCAGTTTTGTCTTGGTTTTTTAAGAGATGACAACAAAAAAATAAGCGCGGAAAAAATATTCTGGAAAGGGTTCCTAGAATTATGCAAAAAATCGACTCATGAAGGTTGGAATGTTAATAATAAAAAAAATATTTTGTTTTTTTTTTTTTTTTATTTGAGCATGTTCTTATATATTAATAATAAAATATTGCACAGTTTACATGTATAGTATGTGTTACAAGTTTTGTTTACCGGCAGTATATAATCCGGCATTATATAATCCTAATTATTTTTTTTAAATTTTATATGGCGAATAAGTAAAAACTTTTTTGTATTCTTTACTTTTTTTAAAATTTGTTTATAATATGTAATACGTTTGTGCCTATGTAAAAATGTATTGTCATAGGTATATTAAGTTTTTAAATTTAGTAATAATTTCAGCTTAATACGTTCGATACATCGATATTTTTAATTGATATATATCGATACTCTTAAAAAATATCGATACGATATATATCGATATATTTTTTCAATTTGCCCATCCCTACTAAGCATTTAATAAGAGATAATGCTTATATGATTATTCAGTTTAAGCAAGATGAAATGAATATAAAACATATATATGCTGATCATGTTGGTACCGATATGATTTACGAAAAGTTTTATGAATTTTGTAGAGTATGTTGGAAAGATAAATATGGATTTTTGGTTATAAGTACAGATGATGAATTAAATGATGGGAGATATAGAAAGCAGTTTGATTATTTTATAACATTATAAATTATAGAATATATTACATACGAGAATTAGTATATCATCAACCTTTAAATAAATTACAAAAACAACAACAAAATTATTGACAACTGACGAATGGCTGATCTGATGGTCGATAAAAATATTAATGAAAAAGTTTTAAAAGACCTGATAAAGACAAGAAATGTTTTAAAGAAGAAATTTCGCAGTATAAAAATTGGTGATTCGTATACTCGTGCACAACTTAAAGATACATTACAGAACCCTTGAAAAATTTTATTAATAGTTCGAAAAATACCAAAGTAAATTTAAAAATTGAAAAGAATAAAATTAAAAATGAATCAAAACAACAGCAACAACAATTTAAAACAGATTCAAATATTCCAATTATAAAACCAGAAAAATATATATTATCTACTGCTGCAAGTAACTCTGAAGATTATGATGATGATGATGATGATTTTTATTCTCAACCAGAAGCAGAAAATCTAAATAATCATATAAATTTTAATGATTTGTTATATTTAGTAAAAAGACATGAGTTAGACACACTATATGAATTACATAAAGATTTAAATAATGAATGGAAATTTGGTGATAGTACCATTAAATTTAATGAAGATAAGGTTCAAATATGGGCACTCACTCCCGGTTTATTTTCATTAATGTTTCAAAAAATACCAAAAAACTATGATAAATCCGCGTTAGATATTTATAAAAAAATATTAATTAATACTAATGCGTATAAAAGAGGTAATGTCTCAGATGCTAATATAAGGGGTACAAGAGCAAATAAAAATAAGAATATTATTAGCAAATTGATTAAACCTAAAAATTCATTTACCACAACACCGCAAATACCCATTTTATCTAATACAATAAAAACAACAAAAGTGAATAATATGGGAAGTGGGTTAATGCATTTCAATCCAAATAAACCAATCTATGTATACTTGGATGATCCAAATGTTAATAGATCGACTCAGACTCCTGCTCGCATCACAAGCGGCAGGTCACAGCAATCATAATAACGAAATTGTATCTATTATTGAAGAATTATACGAAGCTAACATTATTGAATAACTATTAAATTAATATCAAGTATTGTCAGTTGATAAATTTTGTCACTACATTAACGATACAAGTGGCGTAATTTCTATGAAAAATGCACCTAAATTGCTTGGATTCTTTATGAATACAGATAACAACATTGACATTCAAAACAAAAGAATCAAACATATGTCAAATGCTTTGGAAGAAAATGATGGTGTCAATAAAATGTTTTTGCAATCTCAAATTGAAAAACACAGAAGGATATAATGGATCAATTAAGCAAGAATATAAATAAAATTTATCAAATAATAGAGAAAATTAAAATGATTTTGAAAGAAGAATCAAAATCTTAAATCAGAAAGTATATTACAGGCTTGATATTAAAAATTAAGAACAGGAGATAACAATATTCCCTTAAGTAAAGTAGACTAAATAATAATAATGGATTCAAGAAGAAGAGATTTAGTAAATGAACTTCATATGCCAGCCCGAACAAATTTCATACGTCGAAGAGTTGTAATGAGAGGGATAGATGATCTCTTGCAAGCGGATTTAGTTGAAATGGGAAACTATTATACATATAATAAAAAATATCGATATTTGTTAAATATCATTGATACTTTCTCAAAGTTTGCAGCAACTGAAGTATTTCAACCAATGAAAAGTATTTTAAAATTAGGTTGATTTTTTATTTTTCAAATGTATTCTACATATTGAAATATGATTTTATTATCAAAAATTCTTAAAGAATAAGTTTTTTGTTTTTATGGGAGAATATGATTTTATAAAAATTTAGTATAAATAGAGTAGCTAAAATAATAATTTTTCATTATAAATTATTAAACTTTAAAAAAATGATAAATGAAGAGACACTACCTCCTTCCCCATGTTGCTTGTTTATTACTATGAAGATGGCACTGATTAATAATATAAAAATAAAAGGCTTTGTTTTTATAGGTACATATTAAAATAAATTTTATTTTTTTATATATTAGATTACATCCAAATACATTTGTTCGAATACAATTACAGTTAAAATATATTCATTTAGTAATTAGTTTCTTAAAAATAATGTTTATGTTACTGTATTTAAATCAATAATAATTATAATTAAATTTAAAGAAGGAAAAAAAATCAATAAAGTTAAAATGTAAGATTTAAAAAATAAAAAAAAAAGTTCTTATTTCAAATTAGATTTTCTCTTTCAAGTAAAATAGTATTTTTTAAAGCGCAAACTCCATGGTTGTGATAACTGCAATATGAGTTTTTTGGATACTTTTTATTAAGTTCCTTTAAATTTATATAACCAAAATCCTCTATATTAAAAACTTTTTGCTGCAACATTTGTTCCAACCATTTGATTTTTTCTGTTCCTTTTACATATATTTTAGAATTTTTTAAATTATCTCTTAAAAAATTACAAACACTCTTAAATGATACTACTCCTTTATTCCTGTTAAGACGATGAAAATATTTCATTAACCAATATGCTTCTTTTTGCCTCTTTTGTGATAAACAATTGAAATCAAAAGGTGGTTTTATAATGAAATTGATATATTGTTTAGAATTGAAAACAATTGCAACTTCTTTAACAATAAATTTATTTGATTTTGTTTTTGTGTTTTTAAATGTTGTTAGTTTTTAACAGAAGCGATATTCGATATTTATATATACCAATTTCTTTGTTTAGAGCAAAGGGAAGAATTGTATCTCTTCATCTCTTTCTTTAACAGCATTATATATATAAAGTAATATTTTCTTAATTAATAAAATATACTAAGATCGATTTAGAAATTGATTTAATCTCAGTTGAATAAAAGAAACTAACGTTGTGGAAAATGGAGCCCTCGAAAAACTTAATAAATAAATTTAACACTCTGAGCTATAGCAAATCCTTAATTCACATTAAGGATATTGTGATGTCATCTAAACACATTATTATAAGTGCAAGTAGAGTGAAAACAAAGTATGGGAGCCCAATAAAAATTGAGCTGGATGATAATGTGTTGTTTTTGCCATATCGCTACAATACGCTAACTGACGAAGATTTGAAGAATTTATCTTAACATTTTTATATTTTATTTTAATGTTAATATTTAATATTTCAATATGTACCTACACCAATATAATAATAATAAAGTTAAAACTAAAAACAATTAAATAAAAAAATTAATGGTTTTCTTTTTTTAAATAATTTTAATTGTTTTATTTATTTCTTTCTTTTTTCACTTATTTTATACAAAAATTCAAGACTTAAATGTCCTCAATTAAATGAATAATAGTTTTGATGTTGGTTGTAGTTATATTTTATGTTTCCTCCTAGGTATTCAACTAGTTCCAATGGTGGTTGCAAATTTCAAAAACTTTCATCATATTATCTTTGTTTATTGTTTTTATAGAAAGCTACCCAATGTGTACCACTACCTATTGTATAATCCAAATTAATTATTCCTCATTCAATATTTTTGGGATGTTTTGGTATTGAGTCTAACATGAAAATTCCTCTAAAGTGAGGAATATCTTTTGAGAATTTTCGTATATCGATATCAGTCAATGGCCTCTTGGGTAGCTTGTTTAGAAGTTTTTTGATTTTTCTTCATAAGTTAATCCATATCCTTTCTTATATTATTTAAGGTAAAGTCCTTTACCCATTGCTATGGCTTCCATGCTTTTATTGTGTCTACTCGCTTCATCAAGTTGGAGTTTAGCATTCTTTGCTGCATTAACTGCTTTTACTATGTTAGCACCTCCACTCGATAGGGTACCAATTATACCTAAAGCTGTTAATATTGCTATTAATAGTTAAACACCACCGACTTTTGGAACACGTATTACGCGTGGTATTACAATTTCAGATTTCCTTCCCTTAAAGGATTTGTTAATGGTTTTACGTGCAATCTTGGTAGCAGCGTTAAGATTTCAAATCACGTGCTTTTAAAATCACGCGTGTGATTTTGTGGTGTTCTGAAAAACATTTCGTTTTTATGTTTCTTGGTATGCTTTCGGCAGTTGAAAATCACGCCGAAACATACAAAAACGGAACACAAAAATATCAAACGTGTGATTTTAAAAGGCACATGTGATTTGAATAAAAGTGATTTGGAGAACAGGCTTTACTTTTGTTTTGCTTAGTCATCACCATACTGAGTTTAGTTTTTGCTTTCATTGTGTTAGTAAGCAAATATGCAAACTATTTTTCTGGCAGACTGCTATTGTTTGAAAGTACTCGTTCCCAAGCTCTGTTCTCAAGAATTTTATCAGCTTGATGTCTAATGTTTATATCTTTAATTTTTGAATAAGCAATATCGTGTTCTTTACATGCACCGTCCAATAGATTTATTCCGTTCTCACCTCGTTCTAAACGGTTTTGTAATTTCGTTTCAGGACCGCAATATTGATAACCAGGAAGATGTAGCTCAAAAAGAAGTGAATTTATCAATTTATTGATTAAAACTCTTCCTCAGACAGTTTTTTTGTAATAAACCTTGTAGTTAAAGAGTATCACCATTTTATTTTATTTTATTCTATAAGGCTATTTAAAGCAGCTTTAAAAAAAGGTTTGCCGAGGGAAGACCCCTAAAAGAAGCCACTAGGGTTTCGGCAGCTGCCACACTTAAAAGGGGACGTTCGCAGAACTCTCCCACGGATGGAGTTCCTGCCAAGCGCGCCTGTGCGAAGCAGACAAAGATCCAGACGGTTCAAATGCCAAAGGGAATCAGACTGGGCTTTGTCTCAGCATTGGAGGCTCCGTCACTTACCGCCGACCAGATCGAGAGGGTCAAGAGTGCAATTTTGCAGGCGATCATCGAGAAGTCAGGAAATTTCAAACCGCAGTTTGAGAGCTGTCTACGGCGCACTGATTGGTTGATGCTTGTGTGCGTCAATAATGAGACGGCGGAGTGGACAAAGGCCAACCTTGGATTCATCCAAGCCAAATCAGATGTTGACTGCAAGATAGTCCCAGAGGAAGAATTCCCTCGCACACATTTTGTGCGCGGGTACTTCCCACACAGTCTGGAGCTGCCAAATGAAAAGGTGTTGGCCTTCATAACAGCTCAGAATGACTTGGCTGTTGCACATTGGGCGGTGGTACAAAGGCAGACGCATGGTGAATTCCTTCACCTGCGTCTGGCAGTGGATGGCTGCTCCTACCAGAAGCTGGTTACGCTGGGGGGTAAGATCAGCTATTGCTTTGGGCAGGTCAGGCTACATCTCAAGAGCACTGGCTCGAAAGACGTAGCCAACAAACAAAAAAAGCCTGCGGGGGCCAAAACTGAAGGAGTCGAGGAACCACCCCAGAAAAAACAAATACCCACCCCACACGATGGCCCGTCTACCAGCGGAGCGGCGATCGCTCGCGAGAGGAAACGGGCAGATGAGAGGGTGGAAAACAAACGAAAGCCTCAGCCTTCGGCCAATCGCAGCACAAACAACCCTCAGGAAAGGCCGGAAAAACCGACCAAAGGTTCTAGAGGGAAGGGACCCCGACGCAATAGGCTGGGGGATTTGGTGCAGCGATCCATAAAAGATGGAGATGAGCACCATTAGGGTGCTGCAGGCGAACCTACACCATGCCAAAGGGGCGTCGGCTCATCACACCGTTTGGGGTAGCAGTGACATAAACAAAAGAGGTGAGTTATTACTGGACTATCTGGTAGGTACTAACTTAGACATAGCTAACGTCGGCTGCAAGCCGACCTTTATTAATGCAATCAGAGAGGAGGTACTGGACCTCACACTGGTCAGCGGCGCCCTGCGAGACTCAATTCGTAACTGGCGGGTAACGGATGAGGCCTCGCTGTCGGACCATCAACATATACGGTTCGACATACCGGGTAGGGCGGATCTGCGCAAAGGCGCTCTTAATCCTAGACGAACGGACTGGAAGGAGTTCCAGTCCAGTTCCAGTGGCCAAAGGACACTCCAATGGAGTGGGCCTAGTGGAGAGAACAGATGGTACCTTCACTACGAATCGTAGGGAAACCCTGCTACAAGTTCATTTCCAGGCTCTACTATTGTGACGGGCAATGAACACGCGGAGATCGAAGCGGCAATCCCAGGAGCTGGACGAGCCACGGGATTGGCCGGTAGAATTTTCGACAAGGATAGGGTTCGCTGGGCAGTTGGCTCCTTTAGCCCTTATAAGTCACCAGGTGGTGACGGGATTTTCCCGGTATTACTACAGGAAAGTCTTAATATTATAATGGACCCGCTAATTGGTCTGTTTAAGGCTAGCTTCACCTGGTGTCATATTTCGACCGCGTGGAGAGCGGTCAGAGTGGTGTTTATCCCCAAATCTGGCAACAAGCCGCTAGAGAAGCCGAAGTCCTATAGGCCTATTAGCCTCACATCATTTCTGCTTAAAACTGTTGAGCGGCTACTGGACCTGCACATCCGGGATGAGCTGAGAATCTCCGCGCCATTGCACGGAACGCAGTTCGCCTATCAGAAGGGTAGGTCGACGGAAGTAGCATTGCACCATCTGGTTGCGCAAATAGAGAAGGCACATAACAACAAGGATATTGCACTATGTGCTTTTCTTGACGTGGAGGGTGCCTTCGACAACACAAGTTACGACTCTATCAAGGATGCTTTGTCGCAAAAGCGGATAGATGATTATACCATTAATTGGATCGGCGCCATGCTGAGACAACGGAGAATTACCGCCTCTTGGGATGACGCTAGCGTCAGCATTAGTGCTGTTAAAGGTTGTCCACAGGGTGGTGTACTTTCTCCCCTGCTATGGTGCCTTGTGATTGATGACCTGCTCGTCAGACTTAAGGAATACGGCCTGCGGGCCATTGGTTATGCGGACGACCTGGCCATCATTGTGACCGGAAAATTCGAGAGAACAATCACTGAGGTGATGCAGGGTGCTCTCGACAAGGTTCTCAAATGGTGCCATGAAAGGGGCTGAACATCAACCCCCAAAAAGCGGTCGTGGTCCCGTTCACGAGAAGATATAAGCACAGATTGGGTAGACTGTTAATGAATGGGACGGAAATCGAGTACTCCAATGAAGTCAAGTACCTGTGAATTGTCCTGGATAAACGGCTAAATTGGAACTCGCACTTGGATGTGACCCTGAAGAAGGCACTTAGGGCCTTCTGGGCCTGTAAGAGCTTCTTTGGGAAGACCTGGGGCTTTGGCCCTAGCATGATTAAGTGGCTTTATTTCATGATGATTAGACCGATAATCACCTATGGATCTCTGGTATGGTGGCCAAAGATCCAGCAGGTGTCGGCGATTCAAAAGTGCGGAAGGCTACAGAGAATGGTCTGTGTAGCTCTGACGGGGGTGATGCGCACATGTCCAACAGCGGCACTTGAAACTATTTTGGGCATCTTGCCATTACACATCCATATAAGGAAGGTCGCAATATCGAGTCTCCTTAGGATCCAACAAACATCCGGACTGGCAGATGGGGTCAACGGACACGCTGGTCTGATGAAATTAGCTCCTAGTCTATCGGTCTGCACAAGGGCGGACATTAAGACCACGGAACTGAGCTTTAACAGAAGGTTTAGCACGATCCTCCCAAATGGGGGAGCTTGGGACAGTGGAAATCCCTGTGATGGTAACCAGGGACTACGCTGGTATACTGATGGATCCAAATCGGAGCACGGGGTGGGTGCTGGGGTATTTGGACCAAACACGCGAATCTCGATAGCCATGGGAAGAACACCAAGTGTATTCCAGGCCGAGATCCACGCCATCGATGTGTGCTGTAGCAACATTCTTAACAAGGGAATGATAGGAAACAGCATTGCAATATTCACTGATAGCCAAGCGGCCATTAAGGCACTCTCTTCCTGGAAATTGTCCTCGAAGTTGGTGGCGGAATGCCGGGGAAGGCTACAGGAGCTGGGCTCAAGAAACAGAGTGACACTCTGTTGGGTGCCGGGACACTCAGGGGTTCCGGGTAACGATAGGGCTGATGAACTGGCTAGGGCTGGAGCAAATGCCCAAATGGTGGGCCCCGAGCCCTTTTGTGGGTTAAGCTGGGCCACTACCCAATCCCTATTGGGGGAATGGGCTCTCAGCGAGCACAGAAAATACTGGGTATCGCTACCGGGAATGCGTCAGGCGAAGGAATTTATATTTCCCGGGAGTACACTGGAGACAAAGGGTCTCAACAGACGTGAATTACGGCTGTTGGTGGCTTATTTGACGGGCCACCATACGGTCAAGCATCACCTCTTTCGGATGGGTCTAGCAGAGGACCAGGAATGTAGACTATGCCGTGAAGAGGACGAAACTACAAAGTACCTACTGTGTGACTGCCCCGCGCTGGCATGGGCCAGAAGGAGACACTTGGGGCACGGTACGATGGGCGCGTCCCGAGTCGGTGTAATACCGGCAAAAGACCTTCATGGGTTTCTCTGGGAAGCAGAGGGTCTTTTGGCCAACTAAAGGGGGGTGGGTACAATATACCTGGTTTGGTCGCGGTACCGTCTCCGTTGGGAGAAATCTCCCCGCTCTCTCTCGGAAAAAAAAATAAGAAAAAAATAATATTTAATTATTTCATTCAATTATAAAGATGCGCATAATAAAACAACATAAAAATATTTTTGTTCGTAATACGGATTCTTCTACTAACGTTATGATAAGCTTACTAGAAAGTCCTAATTGACTGAAATTTGAAAACATCTATTTATACTCAAAATCACTATTTCAACCAAAGTATGAATATTTAAGAAAATTATTATCACCAATTAAAGGAATGGGTTATTACACGTTTTCAAATAATGATTCTGTATTACCTCCTGATGAAGCACAAAACAATTCAGGTATGATATTCGATGATGTTGCATGTGAAAAACAAAACAATATACGTGCATATTTTTGTATGGGTAGACATATTAATATAGATTCATTTTACTTATTTATTTTTATTTATTTTATCCATTTATTTACGTAATATTAAGCCATTAAGGCCAAAAATCATTTCAAACATTTACAAGAATTCCTAAGCATTAGGGATGGGCAATAAATATCGATATATCAAAATATCGATATTTAAAAAATTTATAATCGATATATATCGCCGATATTAAAAATACCGATATATCGATATTTATCTACGACTATCGAATTCGATATTTTTAAGATCACTTTATAATAAAATTCAACATTTTAACCGTTGCTCAACTGCTAACAATACTGTTGTTTTTTAAGAATTGCATCATAAGAAAATAAAGGCTTTTTTCCATTGAACATTTTCATAGATTACACAGGTCAGTTTTGTCTTGGTTTTTTAAGAGATGACAACAAAAAAATAAGCGCGGAAAAAATATTCTGGAAAGGGTTCCTAGAATTATGCAAAGAATCGACTCATGAAGGTTGGAATGTTAATAATAAAAAAAATATTTTGTTTTTTTTTTTTTTTATTTGAGCATGTTCTTATATATTAATAATAAAATATTGCACAGTTTACATGTATAGTATGTGTTACAAGTTTTGTTTACCGGCAGTATATAATCCGGCATTATATAATCCAAATTATTTTTTTTAAATTTTATATGGCGAATAAGTAAAAACTTTTTTGTATTCTTT
This sequence comes from Pollenia amentaria, assembly GCA_943735925.1. Taxonomy (NCBI): domain Eukaryota; kingdom Metazoa; phylum Arthropoda; class Insecta; order Diptera; family Polleniidae; genus Pollenia; species Pollenia amentaria. The sequence goes on from OX031011.1 coordinate 14,998,503, forward strand.
ACTTTTTTTAAAATTTGTTTATAATATGTAATACGTTTGTGCCTATGTAAAAATGTATTGTCATAGGTATATTAAGTTTTTAAATTTAGTAATAATTTCAGCTTAATACGTTCGATACATCGATATTTTTAATTGACATTTATCGATACTCTTAAAAAATATCGATACGATATATATCGATATATTTTTTCAATTTGCCCATCCCTACTAAGCATTTAATAAGAGATAATGCTTATATGATTATTCAGTTTAAGCAAGATGAAATGAATATAAAACATATATATGCTGATCATGTTGGTACCGATATGATTTACGAAAAGTTTTATGAATTTTGTAGAGTATGTTGGAAAGATAAATATGGATTTTTGGTTATAAGTACAGATGATGAATTAAATGATGGGAGATATAGAAAGCAGTTTGATTATTTTATAACATTGTAAATTATAGAATATATTACATACGAGAATTAGTATATCATCAACCTTTAAATAAATTACAAAAACAACAACAAAATTATTGACAACTGACGAATGACTGATCTGATAGTCGATAAAAAAATTAATGAAAAAGTTTTAAAAGACCTGATAAAGACAAGAAATGTTTTAAAGAAGAAATTTCGCAGTATAAAAATTGGTGATTCGTATACTCGTGCACAACTTAAAGATACATTTAAACCCATAACAGAACCCTTGAAAATTTTTATTAATAGTTCGAAAAATACCAAAGTAAATTTAAAAATTGAAAAGAATAAAATTAAAAATGAATCAAAACAACAGCAACAACAATTTAAACCAGATTCAAATATTCCAATTATAAAACCAGAAAAATATATATTATCTACTGCTGCAAGTTACTCTGAAGATTATGATGATGATGATGATGATTTTCTCAACCAGAAGCAGAAAATCTAAATAATCATATAAATTTTAATGATTTGTTATATTTAGTAAAAAGACATGAGTTAGACACACTATATGAATTACATAAAGATTTAAATAATGAATGGAAATTTGGTGATAGTACCATTAAATTTAATGAAGATAAGGTTCAAGTTGGAAACCAAATATGGGCACTCACTTCCGGTTTATTTTCATTAATGTTTCAAAAAATACCAAAAAACTATGATAAATCCGAGTTAGATATTTATAAAAAAATATTAATTAATTATGTCTCAGATGGTAATATAAGGGGTACAAGAGCATATAAATATAAGAATATTATTAGCAAATTGATTAAACCTAAAAATTCATTTACCACAACACCGCAATTACCCATTTTATCTAATACAATAAAAACAACAAAAGTGAATAATATGGGAAGTGGGTTAATGCATTTCAATCCAAATAAACCAATCTATGTATACTTGGATGATCCAAATGTTAATAGATCGACTCAGACTCCTGCTCGCATCACAAGCGGCAGGTCACAGCAATCATAATAACGAAATTGTATCTATTATTGAAGAATTATACGAAGCTAACATTATTGAATAACTATTAAATTAATATCAAGTATTGTCTGTTGATAAATTTGGTCACTACATTAACGATACAAGTGGCGTAATTTCTATGAAAAATGCACCTAAATTGCTTGGATTCTTTATGAATACAGATAACAACATTGACATTCAAAACAAAAGAATCAAACATATGTCAAATGCTTTGGAAGAAAATGATGGTGTCAATAAAATGTTTTTGCAATCTCAAATTGAAAAACACAGAAGGATATAATGGATCAATTAAGCAAGAATATAAATAAAATTTATCAAATAATAGAGAAAATTAAAATGATTTTGAAAGAAGAATCAAAATCTTAAATCAGAAAGTATATTACAGGCTTGATATTAAAAATTAAGAACAGGAGATAACAATATTCCCTTAAGTAAAGTATACTAAATAATAATAATGGATTCAAGAAGAAGAGATTTAGTAAATGAACTTCATATGCCAGCCCGAACAAATTTCATACGTCGAAGAGTTGTAATGAAAGGGATAGATGATCTCTTGCAAGCGGATTTAGTTGAAATGGGAAACTATTATACATATAATAAAAAATATCGATATTTGTTAAATATCATTGATACTTTCTCAAAGTTTGCAGCAACTGAAGTATTTCAACCAATGAAAAGTATTTTAAAATTAGGTTGATTTTTTATTTTTCAAATGTATTCTACATATTGAAATATGATTTTATTATCAAAAATTCTTAAAGAATAAGTTTTTTGTTTTTATGGGAGAATATGATTTTATAAAAATTTAGTATAAATAGCGTAGCTCAAATAATAATTTTTCATTATAAATTATTAAACTTTAAAAAAATGATAAATGAAGAGACACCACCTCCTTCCCCATGTTGCTTGTTTATTACTATGAAGATGGCACTGATTAATAATATAAAAATAAAAGGCTTTGTTTTTATAGGTACATATTAAAATAAATTTTATTTTTTTATATATTAGATTACATCCAAATACATTTGTTCGAATACAATTACAGTTAAAATATATTCATTTAGTAATTAGTTTCTTAAAAATAATGTTTATGTTAATGTATTTAAATCAATAATAATTATAATTAAATTTAAAGAAGGAAAAAAAAAATCAATAAAGTTAAAATGTAAGATTTAAAAAATAAAAAAAAAGTTCTTATTTCAAATAAGATTTTCTCTTTCAAGTAAAATAGTATTTTTTAAAGCGCAAACTCCATAGTTGTGATAACTGCAATATGAGTTTTTTGGATACTTTTTATTAAGTTCCTTTAAATTTATATAACCAAAATCCTATATATTAAAAACTTTTTGCTGCAACATTTGTTCCAACCATTTGATTTTTTCTGTTCCTTTTACATATATTTTAGAATTTTTTAAATTATCTCTTAAAAAATTACAAACAATGAAAAAGACGATGAAAATATTTCATTAACCAATATGCTTCTTTTTGCTTCTTTTGTGATAAACAATTGAAATCAAAAGGTGGTTTTGTAATGAAATTGATATATTGTTTAGAATTGAAAACAATTGCAACTTCTTTAACAATAAATTTATTTGATTTTGTTTTTGTGTTTTTAAATGTTGTTAGTTTTTAACAGAAGCGATATTTATATATACCAATTTCTTTGTTTAGAGCAAAGGGAAGAATTGTATATCTTCATCTCTTTCTTTAACAGCATTATATATATAAAGTAATATTTTCTTAATTAATAAAATATACTAAGATCGATTTAGAAATTGATTTAATCTCAGTTGAATAAAAGAAACTAACGTTGTGGAAAATGGAGCCCTCGAAAAACTTAATAAATAAATTTAACACTCTGAGCTATAGCAATTCCATAATTCACATTAAGGATATTGTGATGTCATCTAAACACATTACTATAAGTGCAAGTAGAGTGAAAACAAAGTATGGGAGCCCAATAAAAATTGAGCTGGATGATAATGTGTTGTTTTTGCCATATCGCTACAATACGCTAACTGACGAAGATTTGAAGAATTTATCTTAACATTTTTATATTTTATTTTAATGTTAATATTTAATATTTCAATATGTACCTACACCAATATAATAATAATAAAGTTAAAACTAAAAACAATTAAATAAAAAAATTAATGGTTTTCTTTTTTTAAATAATTTTAATTGTTTTATTTATTTCTTTCTTTTTTCACTTCTTTTATACAAAAATTCAAGACTTAAATGTCCTCAATTAAATGAATAATAGTTTTGATGTTGGTTGTAGTTATATTTTATATTTCCTCCTAGGTATTCAACTAGTTCCAATGGTGGTTGCAAATTTCCAAAACTTTCATCATATTATCTTTGTTTATTATTTTTATAGAAAGCTACCCAATGTGTACCACTACCTATTGTATAATCCAAATTAATTATTCCTCATTCAATATTTTTGGGATGTTTTGGTATTGAGTCTAACATGAAAATTCCTCTAAAGTGAGGAATATCTTTTGAGAATTTTCGTATATCGATATCAGTCAATGGCCTCTTGGGTAGCTTGTTTAGAAATTTTTTGATTTTTCTTCATAAGTTAATCCATATCCTTTCTTATATTATTTAAGGTAAAGTCCTTTACCCATTGCTATGGCTTCCATGCTTTTATTGTGTCTACTCGCTTCATCAAGTTGGAGTTTAGCATTCTTTGCTGCATTAACTGCTTTTACTATGTTAGCACCTCCACTCGATAGGGTAGCAATTATACCTAAAGCTGTTAATATTGCTATTAATGGTTAAACACCACCGACTTTTGGAACACGTATTACGCGTGGTATTACAATTTCATATTTCCTTCCCTTAAAGGATTTGTTAATGGTTTTACGTGCAATCTTGGTAGCAGCGTTAAGATTTCAAATCACGTGCTTTTAAAATCACGCGTGTGATTTTGTGGTGTTCTGAAAAACATTTCGTTTTTATGTTTCTTGGTATGCTTTCGGCAGTTGAAAATCACGCCGAAACATACAAAAACGGAACACAAAAATATCAAACGTGTGATTTTAAAAGGCACATGTGATTTGAAATCACGTGATTTGAATAAAAGTGATTTGGAGAACAGGCTTTACTTTTGTTTTGCTTAGTCATCACCATAATGAGTTTAGTTTTTGCTTTCATTGTGTTAGTAAGCAAATATGCAAACTATTTTTCTGGCAGACTGCTATTGTTTGAAAGTACTCGTTCCCAAGCTCTGTTCTCAAGAATTTTATCAGCTTGATGTCTAATGTTTATATCTTTAATTTTTGAATAAGCAATATCGTGATCTTTACATGCACCGTCCAATAGATTTATTCCGTTCTCACCTCGTTCTAAACGGTTTTGTAATTTCGTTTCAGGACCGCAATATTGATAACCAGGAAGATGTAGCTCAAAAAGAAGTGAATTTATCAATTTATTAATTAAAACTCTTCCTCAGACAGTTTTTTTGTAATAAACCTTGTAGTTAAAGAGTATCACCATTTTATTTTATTTTATTCTATAAGAAAAAAATAATATTTAATTATTTCATTCAGTTATAAAGATGCGCATAATAAAACAACATAAAAATATTTTTGTTCGTAATACGGATTCTTCTACTAACGTTATGATAAGCTTACTAGAAAGTCCTAATGGACTGAAATTTGAAAACATCTATTTATACTCAAAATCACTATTTCAACCAAAGTATGAATATTTAAGAAAATTATTATCACCAATTAAAGGAATGGGTTATTACACGTTTTCAAATAATGATTCTGTATTACCTCCTGATGAAGCACAAAACAATTCAGGTATGATATTCGATGATGTTGCATGTGAAAAACAAAATAATATACGTGCATATTTTTGTATGGGTAGACATAGTAATATAGATTCATTTTACTTATTTATTTTTATTTATTTTATCCATTTATTTACGTAATATTAAGCCATTAAGGCCAAAAATCATTTCAAACATTTACAAGAATTCCTAAGCATTAGGGATGGGCAATAAATATCGATATATCAAAATATCGATATTTAAAAAATTTATAATCGATATATATCGCCGATATTAAAAATACCGATATATCGATACATCGATATTTATCTACGACTATCGAATTCGATATTTTTAAGATCACTTTATAATAAAATTCAACATTTTAACCGTTGCTCAACTGCTAACAATACTGTTGTTTTTTAAGAATTGCATCATAAGAAAATAAAGGCGTTTTTCCATTGAACATTTTCATAGATTACACAGGTCAGTTTTGTCTTGGTTTTTTAAGAGATGACAACAAAAAAATAAGCGCGGAAAAAATATTCTGGAAAGGGTTCCTAGAATTATGCAAAGAATCGACTCATGAAGGTTGGAATGTTAATAATAAAAAAAATATTTTGTTGTTTTTTTTTTTTATTTGAGCATGTTCTTATATATTAATAATAAAATATTGCACAGTTTACATGTATAGTATGTGTTACAAGTTTTGTTTACCGGCAGTATATAATCCGGCATTATATAATCCTAATTATTTTTTTTTAATTTTATATGGCGAATAAGTAAAAACTTTTTTGTATTCTTTACTTTTTTTAAAATTTATTTATAATATGTAATACGTTTGTGCCTATGTAAAAATGTATTGTCATAGGTATATTAAGTTTTTAAATTTAGTAATAATTTCAGCTTAATACGTTCGATACATCGATATTTTTAATTGATATATATCGATACTCTTAAAAAATATCGATACGATATATATCGATATATTTTTTCAATTTGCCCATCCCTACTAAGCATTTAATAAGAGATAATGCTTATATGATTATTCAGTTTAAGCAAGATGAAATGAATATAAAACATATATATGCTGATCATGTTGGTACCGATATGATTTACGAAAAGTTTTATGAATTTTGTAGAGTATGTTGGAAAGATAAATATGGATTTTTGGTTATAAGTACAGATGATGAATTAAATGATGGGAGATATAGAAAGCAGTTTGATTATTTTATAACATTGTAAATTATAGAATATATTACATACGAGAATTAGTATATCATCAACCTTTAAATAAATTACAAAAACAACAACAAAATTATTGACAACTGACGAATGGCTGATCTGATGGTCGATAAAAATATTAATGAAAAAGTTTTAAAAGACCTGATAAAGACAAGAAATGTTTTAAAGAAAAAATTTCGCAGTATAAAAATTGGTGATTCGTATACTCGTGCACAACTTAAGGATACATTACAGAACCCTTGAAAAATTTTATTAATAGTTCGAAAAATACCAAAGTAAATTTAAAAATTGAAAAGAATAAAATTAAAAATTAATCAAAACAACAGCAACAACAATTTAAAACAGATTCAAATATTCCAATTATAAAACCAGAAAAATATATATTATCTACTGCTGCAAGTAACTCTGAAGATTATGATGATGATGATGATGATTTTTATTCTCAACCAGAAGCAGAAAATCTAAATAATCATATAAATTTTAATGATTTGTTATATTTAGTAAAAAGACATGAGTTAGACACACTATATGAATAACATAAAGATTTAAATAATGAATGGAAATTTGGTGATAGTACCATTAAATTTAATGAAGATAAGGTTCAAATATGGGCACTCACTCCCGGTTTATTTTCATTAATGTTTCAAAAAATACCAAAAAACTATGATAAATCCGCGTTAGATATTTATAAAAAAATATTAATTAATACTAATGCGTATAAAAGAGGTAATGTCTCAGATGCTAATATAAGGGGTACAAGAGCAAATAAAAATAAGAATATTATTAGCAAATTGATTAAACCTAAAAATTCATTTACCACAACACCGCAAATACCCATTTTATCTAATACAATAAAAACAACAAAAGTGAATAATATGGGAAGTGGGTTAATGCATTTCAATCCAAATAAACCAATCTATGTATACTTGGATGATCCAAATGTTAATAGATCGACTCAGACTCCTGCTCGCATCACAAGCGGCAGGTCACAGCAATCATAATAACGAAATTGTATCTATTATTGAAGAATTATACGAAGCTAACATTATTGAATAACTATTAAATTAATATCAAGTATTGTCAGTTGATAAATTTTGTCACTACATTAACGATACAAGTGGCGTAATTTCTATGAAAAATGCACCTAAATTGCTTGGATTCTTTATGAATACAGATAACAACATTGACATTCAAAACAAAAGAATTAAACATATGTCAAATGCTTTGGAAGAAAATGATGGTGTCAATAAAATGTTTTTGCAATCTCAAATTGAAAAACACAGAAGGATATAATGGATCAATTAAGCAAGAATATAAATAAAATTTATCAAATAATAGAGAAAATTAAAATGATTTTGAAAGAAGAATCAAAATCTTAAATCAGAAAGTATATAACAGGCTTGATATTAAAAATTAAGAACAGGAGATAACAATATTCCCTTAAGTAAAGTAGACAAAGTTCATCGCACCATTAAAACGGCAACAATTGACGTTAATTCAAACAACGAAATTAAATTATTGAAAACCGTATACAATCATTTAAAAATATTTAAAAAATCTTAATTTAATGTTGGAGATTATATACGCATAAGCAAATATAAAGACATTTTTGAAAAAGGTTACACCCCCAATTGAACGACCGAAATTTTGAAAAATAGAACTGTAAAAAATACTTATCCCGCAACATTCATATAGGAAGACTATCTTGGAAATCCAATAAAGGGTGGTTTCTATGATGATGAACTTTCAAAAACTCGATTTCCTGATACCTACCTTGTTGAAAAAATTCTTGAAACTAAAGGAGAAATGGCATATGTAAAATGGATGGGATTTTCATATCAACATAATTCTCGGATAAATAGAATTGATATATTGTAGTTTGTAAGAAAGAGTAGATACAATAATAATAATAATAATAGTACTTAAGAGTTAATGTATTATTATTAAATAAGAAAAAAAATGTAAATATATTATTTTTAAATAAAGAATATTACGTTTTTAACTTTATTTGCAATTCAACAGTCGAAATGTCAATAACAACAGAGTTGACAGCTAACTATTTTCCTCCAATTGAGTTAGATGGAAAATATGAGTGTGCACTTACAGATTTTCATTCATATAATAGTATTCTTAATGTAGATGTATATAATAATTATTATAATATGTTTCATATTGGTGAACAAGCAATTGAAATTCCGATTGGATCTTATGAACAAAACGCCATAGTTGATTATATTAAAGAACAATATCAACGATATAGTCCTGAAAATAAAATTAATATTGAGGCTAATAATAATACGATGCAAGTTAGAATAAAAAACTCTAATGATCCAATATACTTTAATAAGGAAAATACAATTGGCAAGCTTTTAGGATTTAAAGAAAATATTTTATTACCTCATAAAGATCATTACTCAGATCTTCTAGTTAATATTTTTAAGGTAAATCTTTTACGAATTGAGAGTAATATAGCCGTCAACACATACAATAATAACTCCCAAGCACATACTTTGCATGAGTTTGCCATTAATGTCCCACCTGGGTATAAAATAGATGAGATTCCTAGGAATCTCAATTTACTTATTTTCCGAGGAGAGGAAATCACAATTCGATTACATTTAAGACCAATAAAATAATGATAATTTACAAGAAAATACGTATACCCCATATTTAAAATCATACAATAATAACGATGAAATTCTTATTACAATACAAAATCAAGACTTGTATGTTTTGCCGTCGGAAAGTTTTATATATCGTCGGTTGATAATTTAAATGTCGTATGTGGATTTTTTGCGGTTTTGAGTTAAGATCGATTCCTTAGGTTTTCCGACCTGATTTTTCATTTGGCTTAATCAGTTTTCCGATACCTCATATGGTTTTCAAGATATGGAGTGTTGAGTTTGTCGTATGTGGTATTTGCTGAAGCAATTTTCAAATTAAATGTGTTCAAACTCAATCTGCTCGAAACTATCGGAATCCACATACGACAATTAAATTATCAACCGACGATATGTTGAAGGATTTGTTAAAGATGATAGCAATACAAAATTAGTATCTTCTGCAGCCAACTTTAAATTAAAAAATAATTTTGTAGCACATATATTTGATGAAATCCTTTACGAAGTAAATGGTGTTGAAATTGATCAAACGAGACATTAAGGAACATCAAGTACTATTAAAAATTTGGTTTCATTATCACTAATAGATATCTAGTAATGGAATGCAAAATACTGGATGGAATAAAATTGATAATATTGATTTCGTAAATGGCTATTTTAATTTTTATGTACCACTTAAATTGTTTTTGGGATTCGCTATAACAAAATATTATTGAACGCAAAACATTAATTAATTCTATTAAGTAATAAAAATGATGAAAATCTTGTTTATTCAACTGTTTCTACCGAAAAGGCCTAAATTAATAATTTCAAGTATATCGAGGAGAATTCCTCATGCACAACTGTCTGATTTTAGTAAATTAAATATGATAAAATTAATAAACAGTGGTACTTCAATACCAATTGCATTTAGAAGTTGGGATTGTTATATAAATCCACATCTAAATGTGTCAACAAATCATGCGTGGAATGTTAAGCTGGCAGCGAATAGAGAACGCCCTCGTTTTGTTTTGATTGCATTCCAACATGAAAGGAATTTTATCCACCGCGATTTGACTAATTTAAAAGTACATTTTAATTCAGAGTCTTTTCCATATGATGACCTTAACATAAAGTTTCAGAATTGTCGTTATGCAATTTTCTATGATATGTATCTAAGGTTTCAAGAAAACATCTATATGAGAGACTCCCAGCCGCTTCTCACATCTCAAGAGTTTAAAAATAATGCTCCAATAATAGTATTAAATGTTAGTTATCAAAATGAATCTATTGTCAGCGCACCAATTGATATTAAAATTTAATTTGAAACAGCTACTAATGTTCCAGCAAACACATCAGCTTATTATATTCTCATTCACAATCGTATTATTGAATATATACCATTAAAGGGTCAAGTTCGGAAATTTTTTAAAATCCTAAATCACAAATAAGAAAAAAAAAGATGTATTGCAAATGTGTTTTAATTGATTTACAAGAGTTCAAACTAGAATCAAATAAATTTATTGTTAAAGAAGTTGCAATTGTTTTCAATTCTAAGCAATATATCAATTTCACAAAAGAAGCAAAAAGAAGCATATTGGCTAACAAAATATTTTCAACGTCTTAACCGGAATACAGCAGTGGTATCATTTAAGAGTGTTTGTAATTTTTTAAGAGATAATTTACAAAATTCTAAAATATATGTAAAAGGAACAGAAAAAATCAAATGGTTGGAGCAAATGTTGCAGCAAATTGTTTTTAAGGATTTTGGATGTATAAATTCAAAGGAACTTAATAAGTAGTATCCAGAAAACTCATATTGCAGTTATCACAACTATGGAGTTTGCGCTTTAAAAAATGCTATTTTGCTTGAAAGAGAATATCTAATTTGAAATAAGAACAACTATTTTTATTTTTTAATTTTAAAATTTTACATTTTAACTTTATTGATATTTTTTTCTTTCTTTAAATTTAATTATTATTATTGATTTAAATACAGTTACATAAACATTATTTTTGAGAAACTACTTAATAAATGAATATATTTTAACTGTTATTGTATTAGAACAAATGTATTTAGATGTAATCTAATATATAAAATAATAAAATTTATTTTAATATGTTAATACAAAGCCTTTTATTTTTATATTATTAATCACTGTCATCAATATTATCTATATATATAAAATTGTAACGTTACTGGCTGACTGACTGACTGATTCATCATCGCACAGCCTAAACGCCTGAAGCTAAAAACTTGAAATTTGGACCGGGGGGGTTGGTCTCTCCCCAAATCGAACCACTAAGACGGGATTTTTTTGAAATTCAAATGTTTAGGGGGTAAAAACGGGTAAATTCGGTAACCTTATATCTCCAAAACTAAAAGAGAGAAAAAAATGTAATACTTATCGTTGTTCTTTAGAAAAATAAGCGGACAGGTGTCTGGTACTTTTTGGAAATTCATTCCTTTAACGGAGTAAACGGGTAAAACCTGTATTTTGGTACTTTTTTGTCACCCCATCTATCTTTTAAACCCATAAACATAGAAATAAGTGTTATATCACATTTGAAACTTATCGAAAAAATCCAAATACGAATTTGGTACTTTTTCGAAATTCAGACGTTTAAGGGGTAAAACCCGTAACTATTTTTGGTACTCTTTTACAAAAAATTTATTTTTTTTCTTCTTTGACACATACGTACCAGAGAATGACAACAAGTACCCATAAGAATAATATACAGAGGTATTTACCCACGCTTTACGTTATTGTGTATATCCATACTTATAACACAAGTAATAACAACAGCTATGGTTGTGCGTTGCAAAAAATATGTGTATTACTTATACTTATGCACGGCAATATTTCGCGCAGCCACATTCAGTAAACTTAAATACATGAATGTTATGCAGATAGTATTCAATACCCATGAATGCGTTTTGGTTATCTGCCATACATATAAAATATCTATGTGTAAGAAAATATACATGGGTACCTTCAGTATTTTTGGCACTACTGCGTAAATATGAAAAAAAAAATTTTGTATGAAATGTTTTAGCAAAAATGTGCTTTGATCACTAGCCAGGTATGGGATTATGTACATATTTTTTTTTTGATACATAAAATAAATTTTTTTGTAACATCAGCAGTGCCAATGTATGTCTCCATACATAAAAATAAAATTATAAACATGCAATGTCCTGAGCGGATTAGAATCTATAAGAGAAGACTTTTTGATACTTTTTTGTTTTTCAATTGATATTTTTTATATTGAACTTACAAAATAGATTAACGTGGGAAGATCAATTATGAACCGGAGGTTGGTCCATCGCCAAATCGATCAACTAAGACGGAACAAATAAATGCTCAAAACATGTAAATTCATACATACTTAGATGTACTATGTTTTCTTCATATTTACATACAAATTTATGGTCGAATTTTGACCATTAGGCAAACGCTTGTATATATAAAATGTTTAATTTTTGTGTTCTAAATTGGTATCTTCGAAATTAAAGAAAAAAAATTAAAGATGGGTTAACTCTTACGGCACAAATAAAAATTTTTGAGGCGGCAGAACGCCACTTTTAAGCCGAGAACTATTTTGGTTTCTGCAAAACCTATGCGAAAATAAACATAAAATGAAACGTTTGAATTATAAATCGTTACCGAACGGCGTCTTAATGTATTGATTGGCGGTTATACTCTTTCTTATAAGCACAACATACAAATCAATACTTTTATACATAAAAAACATCTTCCGTCTCGTGTCACCTTTACGTGCGGATGCGTAAAGGTTTTTTACATGCAAAAATAAATAATTTTTTTGCACTTGTGCACTTGTCGCTGTCACACGCACATAGCATAGAGAGGTGAAACGAGACGGAAGATATTGTTTTTTATGTATGTAAGTATTGATTTGTATGTTGTGCTAATAAGAAAGAGTGTAACCACCACTCAATACATTTAGACGCCGTTCTGTATAGATTTATAATTCAAACATTTTATTTTAATACGGGTAGTCAAAGTTGTATAAGAACCCATAATTGAATTTCTGCCTAATTCCAAAATTTTTAAAATTGCATTTGCCATCTCTGCGACGGTATATATACTCTTTGTATACTTACGTTATACATACGTAAATACACATACTTATTTATTCTTATGGGTATTGCAGATAGCCAAAACAAGTTTTATTTATATCTGCATGTACTTTCTAAAAGAAGAATGAATATACAAATAAGCATTGCCAGCGTATACCTATACCTATTTAACTTCAACTTGTTATGGGTAATGGTATGCATGTGTATGGTTTTGATCATTATCCATACATGCCCATACATGTTTTCTCACTAATACTAAAAGAGTACTTAAAATTATATTTTTGTCATTCTCTGATACGTACGAGTATTAAATTATGGGCTCCCACTACAATATTGAAAATTTTTATGCTTCAATGGGGAAAAAAGTACCAAAAAGGGGAAATACGGGAAATTTAATTTCTTACTTTAGCTTTTTGGTTCTACAACTGGTAATTTTTTCAATAATCGATAATATTGGACCTAGAAATATAAACTTCAACATGCAATGTCCTGAGTGGATAAGAACCTATGAGGGTACTTTTTAGTACTTTTTGCTCTTCAACTGGTACTTTTTGAATTTCATTTAGTTCTAATACTAGAAACATAAAATTAAACATGCAAAGTCCTGAGTGAATAAGAATTTGTTAGAGGAGTCGTTTTGGTACTTTTTCGTTCTTTAACTGGTACTTTTTTAATTTTCGTTAATATTATACCTATTAACATAAAATTAAAAATGCAAGGTCCTGAGTGAATGAGAATTCGTTAGAGGGATCTTTTTGGTACTTTTTCGTTCTTTAACTGATACTTTTTTAATTTTTGTTAATATTGGACCTATGAACATAAAATAAAACATGCATGGTCCTGAGCAAATGAGAATCTGTAAAAGGGCTTTTTGGTACTTTTTTGTTCTTTAACTGGTACTATTTGAATTTCCTTTAGTGTTGGAACTAGACACATAAAATTCAACATTAAATGTCCTGAGTGGACAAGAATCTATTTGAGGGTACTTTTTGAATTTCCGTTAGTATTGGTCCTAGAAACATAAAATTGAACGTCCAAGGTCCTAAGAAAATGAGTATCTGTAGTCGGACTTTTTGGTCTTTAACTAGTACTATTAAAATTTCCGTTAGTATTAGACCTAGAATCATAAAATCCAACATAAAATGTCCTGAGTGGTATTGAGCGTAGAAACATAAAATTTCCTGAGCGGAAGCGAATCAAAGACAAGGAACTTTTTGGTTTTTCAACACGTACTTTTTAATCTTCGTAAGTATTGTACCTACAAACATAAAATTAAACATGCAATTACCTGAGTGAATGAGAATCAGTAAGAGGGGCATTTTAGTATTTCTTTACCTGGTACTTGTCAATTTTCGTTAATATTGGACATAAAATACAACATACAAGTTTCTGAGTGAATGAGAATCAGTAAGAGGGATTTTTTGTATTTTTTTTTTTATTAAAATGGTACTTTTTTAACTTAATACTTATTTTTGTGCATTAAATAAAAAAGAGAACAAGTGTGTTACTATATTGAAATTCGGCTCTTTTAGGCAGTAAAAGGGTGAAACCTGTATTTTGGTACTTTTTTGTCCCCCATCTATCTTTTAAATCAATGCACATAGAAATAAAAATTATATAAAATTCGTAACTTATCTAAATAATGCCATGTGCAAATTTTGTACTTTTTCGGAATTCCAACGTTTAATGGGTAAACATCGTAACTAATGTTGTTACTTTTTCCAAGATATTTTTTCTCCATCTATTTATTTTCATCGCACAGTCTAAACGCCTGAAGCTAAAAAGTTGACATTTGGACCTGAGGCAGGCTAAGCTAAAGGAGATACAAAAAAATTTAATACTTATTGTTGTTCAATAGAAAACAAGGCGGTAAAAACGGATATTCGCTACCCTCATATCTGCTACACTAAAAGAGATAGAAAAAAATGTAATACCTATTATTGTGCATTAAAAATAACCGGACAGGTGTCTAGCACTTTTTTGAAGTAAGGAGTAAACCACTTAACTTATCCAAAAAATACAAATACAAATGTGATGCGTTTCGAAATTAGAACATTTAAGGGGTGAAAATCGTACCTAATTCTGTTATATTTTTTTTCAAAACATTTTTCTTTATCTACACATATAATATATAATTGTAAAGTTGCTGACTGATTCATCATCGCACGTCCTAAACGCCTGAACTTAAATGTTGAAATTTGCCCTGGAGGTTGGCCTCTCGCGAAATCGATTACCTATGATGGAGTTTTGGAAATTTTTATGGTTAGAGGGTAAAAAATGTTAAAACGGGTAAATTCCCTAACCTGATGTTCATTAAAATAATAAGCGGTTAGGTGTCTGGTACTTTTTTGAAATTCGACCCTTTTGGGGAGTAAACCTTTATTTTAAAACATTTTTGCCACGCCATCTATCTATTAAACCAATAAACATTGAATTAAAAAATATCACATTCGTAACGTATCTAAGAAATACAAATCCAAATTTGGTAAATTTTCGAAAATCGAACGTTTAAGAGGTTAAAATCGTACCTATTACATAGTAGCGGGTTAAAACCTAGAAACATAAACTTTGGCGTAAAAATATGTCCACGAAAAAAGGGAACGCTAATGAAGTAGCGGGTTAAATGCTAGTTCTTAATAAATTTCCATATAATGAAGTAGCGGGTTAAATGCTAGTTCTTAATAAATTTCCATATAAGTGTTAATTCTATCTCTAAAGTGACCCCAAGCTCTAGTATTTACTTTATCTTCCATAATATTTCTTTTATCATCTGTATGATTAAGTACTACTTTATGCAACTTTTGCGTATACAACTGATGAGCCTTAGTTCTAAATACAACCATTTCATCAGATATTTTTTTCTGCTCAAATAAACACTCTTTTTAGTCATTTAATGTTAGTTTTTTAATTACACATTTTTTGACGCCTTTAGACTTTTTAATGTCTTCTGAAGTGACAGTTGACAAGCAATATATCTTTGATCTTAAACCTACAAATTCAATCATTATTTTCCCCTTATTTTCATCTTTCATCATTCCCAATACTTTTTTTTGTTTAGGAGGGGTAAATTAAAAATATAGTTTTTGGTATATTCATCATAACAGTCATTTGTTTTAATTGAATTAATAAATGAATCGGTATCCATATAATTTAAGGACAAATTTTCTCCAAACTTCGGAATCATATATGTATAATGGAAATCATACATCTTCCATTTGGATAATTCTAATACCGAAAATCCAATATATATGGGTTTGTCGTAGTATGGATCCATTTTCTGCAGGTCGACTGCATACAAATCATCACTAAATTTTGTCAAATTTGGTTTAGAGATTATTGATCGTAAACCTTAATGGTTGTAATTACTATTTTCCCACCCTGTAGTAATACGTATATCTTTTCTTTTATCAACACTTTCCATCGTTTTTCCATAAACTGCATTATTAAGCAGTTTAAAAATCTTTTTCAAAATTATTGTTTTCATAAGTTCTGTGCAGCGTATTTAAATCAATATTTTTTTTTTTTTAACTACGGAGACTGTTTGACTTTTTAAATTCTGTGAAGTTTTTTCAAAACAAGACCATTGGTAAATACATTGTTTTAAAACTCTATAATATATAGTGTAATTTCCTTTAGGCGTCAAATCTGCTATTAATTTTTTAAAATTAGACTGCCCTGCAGTTTTATTTTGTGGACAAAATGGTAGATCATTATGAATGTCATGAAGAGAGTCAGGATATTTAAGATCAACCTCTAAAAAATAACCATATTCTGAGTTATCTGAGGTATTTTAAACTTTAAAATTTTCCATATCTTCATTATTCATCCATTCAAATTCCTCATAAGCCCACCCATATAAATTGTTAGCATCTAAATACATCAAATACTCTGATGCGTTTTTGTCATCAAAATTTTCCATATACTTATGGTTTGACTTAGAATATCTTCTGGAGCATTGAACTAATCCACCTCGTATTCCATTTTACAAAAAGAGATATTTTTCACTATCAGTAAATAAATCTAATGTAACTTCTGTTATCTTAAGCATTGTGTACCAAGAGATACCAGGTGCAGTTTAGTACTGACAAGGATCTACATTATAAATACTCTTACATATTTTTCTTAAGTTTTCAAATATGTCTGTTAAGAGAAGAACATTAGATATACGGTAAAGTTCCGAATTGTCAAGAAAGTTCTTGCACTTGAATTCACTCCATACTTATTGAGCATGTTCATAGACGACTACATTGCATTCCTAATTACTTAAAATATTGAAAAAATTCTCTCTACTTGGTAGTTGATTTTCATTAAACCTTTCCATTGAATCCATGTAAGAGTGCGGAAATACACCCTTACTCCTGATAAGATTAAATTGATTATCATTAGAGAAACGTTCTCGGACTGTTAGAAAATCATTAATATCAAGATTTTTAGCTAAAGAATCTAAACTCGAAGACATATACCTAATTGAATCTAAAAACCTAATTTCAAATCCACGATTTTTATATATTTTAATATAAACAGAAAGTGAAATATGACGCTCTTTTTTAAAGGAATAACTTTTATTGTTGCATTTTTTATTGTTAACAGCTCTTTAAGGAAAAGATGCATGTCATATACAGAAAGATTATGTAAGATCACTGGTATAAAATTGGGATTTTTGTGTTTCAAATTACATTTATTATGAGCAGCTCCTCGAAAATTACCAGTGAGCTGGCAGTGGTCTCTAACTTTATCATTATATAAAATTTTGTTACAAATGTGACAATTTGTTTATTTCTTCAAAATCTGAATATCATCTATTGTCATTATTATTTTCTCTACTTTAGAGAGGTACTGATTATAAATATCTGTTGCATCTTTTGGAGTTCGATCGTGATCGTCATGATAGACAGACGTATAGCGGTGATCGATTTAGATTATCAGTTATTTGAACTGCACTTCTTCTATAACGCGTTTTTTGCAAATTTTGCATTTTTTGTTTAAAAACACACAAGAGATAGAGACTCTAAAAATAAAAAAATAAAAAAAAAAAAAAAAAAAAAAAATAATACAAAAAAAAAAAAAAAAATGAGTGAGCACAATGCTCGACAAATAGAAATAAATAGTGACAATGATAACAACATAATTCTACCAAAAAATAATTTAACAGAGAATGCTAGAAAAAGAAAAAGCAACATGCCAGGTGAACAACAAAACAAACAAATTAAAAACAATTACTGGGCAATTCTGGATAATGACAAAAATTGCAATCAAGAATGTTTAAAGCTATTTGAAAAACATGTACAAGAACACGAAAATACAACAACTACAAAAGCTGCAAGAAAAAACTCTGAATATAGAAACAATTAGTCAATTCACAAGGTATCCTAACATGTCATATTGTCAAAATGTCCTAATATTTCACAATGGTTTAAAAATATTGTTGTACGGCTCAGCCGCTCAGCGCTGGACTTTTCTGATTAATTACGACAGCACAATAAACACAGCAAGCAACGTTCTATTTATTTAAAACACTTTTTGTTAACAAACCAACAACAATTAGTCAATTCACAAGGTATCCTAACATGTCATATTGTCAAAATGTCCTAATATTTCACAATGGTTTAAAAATATTGTTGTACGGCTCAGCCGCTCAGCGCTGGACTTTTCTGATTAATTACGACAGCACAATAAACACAGCAAGCAACGTTCTATTTATTTAAGACACTTTTTGTTAACAAACCAACAACAATATTTTTAAACCATTGTGAAATATTAGGACATTTTGACAATATGACATGTTAGGATACCTTGTGAATTGACTAAATATTTTTAAACCATTGTGAAATATTAGGACATTTTGACAATATGACATGTTAGGATACCTTGTGAATTGACTAAATATTAATAACATTGAAAACACAAATAACATTAAGCCGGTTACAAATAATCAAAATAAAAACACAAGAATCCCACCAATAAAAATATTTGATGTGAATTCAAAACAACTTATAGAGTTTATTAAAATAGGCCTTAACATATCAGAATTTAAAATTAAAGAATTTCGAAATGGAAAACTTTCTTTGTTTATGTCATCTATAGATGATTATTTTAGAGTGAAAGCATATTTAGAAAAAACAAAAACCAAATTTTTCACATTCACCCCAAAACATATTAAAACCAAATCATTTTTACTAAAAGGCCTTAGTGCTGACACTGACATTAATGAAATTTTAGAGGAATTAAAAAAATTCCAAAATGAAAACCTAAAGTTCATCAAAGTAAACCCATTTAAAACCAAAAAATCAATAAATGAAAATTATGCCCTTCCAATATATTTGGTACAAATAAGTAACGAAAGTAAAGTTAACGAATTGAAATCAATTAAAGGTCTTCTACATCATTGTATCCGTTGGAAAACCTTAAGAAAACCTGAAATTCCTCAATGCAGAAACTGCCAAAGTTTTTTCCACAGTGCTGCTAATTGTTTCCTGCCACGCAGATGTGTGAAATGCAGCGAAATGCACGACAGTAATAAATGTGCCATTAACAATATTACCCCAAATGAAAGAGACAAACTATTTTGTGTGCTCTGTAATAAATACGGACACCCAGCTTCCTACAAAGGTTGTGAAAAATATAAAGAGATTAAGCAGAAATTGCATGCTAAAAAACAAAACTTAACTCAGGGACGAAATAACAATACATCAATTACTGTGCATCACAATATTAGTTTCGCTAATATGGTCAAAAATAACAATTTACAAAATGGAATCAACCCAAATTCTGTCCAAAATGCATTGGAACAATTAAATAGTTCAATGCAAAACTTATCAAACCAAATTATAAATTTAAACAAACATCTTCAATTACAGACATCTAGAATAGATACGATTTTTTCGATGTTAGAGAATTAGTTTATCAAAATGGTAGAGACAATTGTAAAAAACCTTAAAATTATCGAAATTAACGTAAACTCTTTAATAAAATTAAGTAGAAGATACGATTTATGTAATTTTATAAAGAAATATAATCCAGATTTAGTTTTGTTAAATGAAACAAAACTTAATGATAGACACAAACGGAATTTTCAAGACTATAATCTAATACGTAAAGACAGAAAAGATTCCAAGAGAGGTGGAGGAACGGCAATTTTATTAAAAAATGGAATCAAAAATATAAATTACAAAAATAACACTACTAACTCATTAAACTATTTAGAAACATGCATTATAAAAATACCTCTATTGGCAAACAAAATGTTATATGTGATATCAGCATATTATCCATCTGGTAACAATGATAGACATTTTAAAACTGAATTTATGCAACTTTTCCAATCTCTAAATTTAAACGATCCAAATAACTTTTATTTACTAGCAGGAGACCTAAATTGCAAGCACAGTGATTGGGGTAACGAATTTTGCAACACAAAGGGAAATAAATTAAAAGAATGGCTTGTAGGTAATGATACCATTTTTAGATGTAGTTTATGCGCTTCAGTTGCACCTTCATATCCCCGCTGTAATTCGTACATTGATTTATGTATAGCCGATTCTCGACTACTTATTCGCAAAGAAAACGATTCATTAAATTGTCTTCAAACCCTTGATTATGATAGTGATCATAATGCACTACAAATTCAAATCGAAAACATAGAAAATGACCACCCACTCGTTTTTTTCAAAGAGTTGCCTGTTCTAAAACTAAATTATAAAAAAACAAATTGGAAAAAGTTCCAAAACGGAATATTAAGTGAATTGAGGAAACATGAACTAATTTCAAATGATAGAAATCTAACAAATTCTGAGATAGATTTCTTTTTACTTCGACTGAACGAATATATTACAAAATCAGTAGAAAAATTTGTCCCTAAATTCAAGATTAAAAACTCGGTGGAAAAATTCACTAATATAACCATAAAGAAACTACAAACAGAAAAAAGCAAAATTGTCACTAAGATTAAAAATCATAATAGATTAGAATTTGTATTGTTGGACTCAGAACTTAATTTACTTAAAACTAAATTAAAACTTATTAAAAAACTTATCAATGATAATTTTGTCGTAGCAGTTAATAAACATTTCCATGAAAAACTCCAAAATATCGATCAAAAAAACCCCTCAAACATGTTTAATGAAATTAAAAAACAATTCAAAAGAACACAATCTCTGAAAATAGATGTAGTTAAAATACCAGAGGATAAAGAATTATTGCTAAGAAATGCAGGCATCAGTTCTAATAATATTGAGATAGAAAATAATTCCTTTATGATAAAAGATGAAGAGCAAAAACTGAATGTAATTGGTTCCTTTTTAGTATCAGTTCACTCTTATAAAATGATTGACACTGATAATAATATGCATGTTGAAATTGATAATTGTTTCGCTAATTTTTTGCAAGATAAAAATGAATATGAACACAATAAATCATCTATTACTACATTCAGTGCAAATAAAAGGGCTAATCAACTTAATGAGGATTATTTCGTAACAAGGGACTCGGTCGCTTACATTTTCAGACACTTAAGACCCAAATTATCGTCAGGGTTCGATAACATTCCAAATATTGTGTTAAAAAATATTCCGGTAGAAATAGCTTTCGAGTACTGTACTCTTTTTAACAATATGCTTAATAATTCATATTTCCCGCGAGCATGGAAAACTGCAAAGGCAATAATCTTACCAAAAAAAGAAAAGGATACAAGTGATCCAAAGAATTTGCGAGCAATTAGCTTACTTCCTAATATCAGTAAAGTTTTTGAAGTCTGTATTAACACCAATATATTAGATTTTTGTAAAATGAATAAATTAGTAAATGATAACCAATTTGGATTTAAATACAAACACTCAACAATTCAAGCAATACATTTACTAGTTTCTAACGTGTGTTGGAACTTAAACAAATCATTATGCACAGGCGCTTGTCTAATAGATTTTGAGAAAGCATTCGACAGTATTTGGATACCCGGCCTAATATATAAATTATGCAAATTTAGATTTCCTATACATTTAATCATACTAATACATAATATGATAAATAATAGGACTTTTTTAGTATGTGATCAGGACAAAATTAGTACAAAGAAATTCAATATTCTTTTAATTCTTTTTAATTTGTACATATATGATCTCTTATCTAAAATCAATAATATTATCGGTTTTGCGGACGATATCATAATTTATCATTCTGACAATACAATCGAAAAAATAAATAAAAATCTTCAAAACTATTTCAACATCTTAGAAAGATATGCCTTTGATTGGCAAATGAAAATTAACATAAATAAATGCGAAACCATACTCTTTCGTCCTCCGGTTGGAAAGTGTAACAATAATATTAAAAAAAATTGGAAATCTTTTGGTATCAAATCCAATAACAATATAAGCATTCCAAATAAGGAAATTGTAAAATACTTAGGTGTTCACCTTGATAAATTTTTATATTTTAATGATCACATTAATCTTCAACTTATAAAAGCGAGAAAAGCTTTTTTTGTATATAAAAAGTTATTCTTTTCAAAATACATAAAAGCGGAAGTAAAGAAAATTATGTATCAATTATTAATACGACCTATTCTAACATATGGCTGTCAAATATGGTTCAATATTTCCCCCTCTTACATGGAAAAATTGAGAATTTTTGAAAGAAAATGCCTGAGAGGTTGTACGTCTCTTTATAGAACCTCACGTAGTAACTATATAAAATATATCTCAAACAGTAAACTATATAATGAAGCACAAATCTGTAGAATTGATAACTTCATTATACACTTAATAAGGAATCACATTATGAAAAGTCTTGAATGCTACGAAAATAACTTAATCATGGCAACTTATTATGCTAGTGATGGGTACATAAAAAAAACCTTACAAAATGGATTCGTACCTCCTGAGGCCTTCCTGTACCTCGATAAACAAGGTTTTATACAAAAGAAATTGGCACTCCTATATTTTACCACATTTATAGAAGAGCCAACATAAAGAATGTATATAGCAAAGAACTAACAACACAAAATAGTAGATTTGATACTAGCGTTTACGCAGCTGATAAAAATATAAACACAAATATAAAAATTAAGAAATATTGGTGGCTTAATGAATAATTGCCATTATTTTTTGTTTTAATTTTTGACTTTAGTTTTTAATTCTCTTTAATATACAAGTAAGGTTTTTTTTTAAATTTTTCTTTGCATCAAGTTATATAAAAATACATAAATCGTATCATTAGGAATTAATATATATTATCGAAAAAATTGTAATATCATATAGAAAATACTTGAGAGCCCGTTTTTGGGACTGTGTATAATAACTAAGTTATATTCCGACTATTTGTTTATTTATAGTTAATTATATGTTTTTTGTTAAATAAACGTTAATAAAAAAAAAAAAAAATCTGTTGCATCTTTAACAAATTTTTCAACAAAAACTTTTGATGCTTCTTCTCCAAAATAATATATATGGTTATTATATGAATCCTTAAAACTACATTTAGTATAATAACTAAAAGCACATGGAATGTGCTCTTATTTGAGGTTATACTAGATCCAATTAGTCTAAAATAAATAAAAATTGTTTTAATTATATTTAAAAACCAATAAGTATATACATATATGTATATTTATAAATGTAAAGAAAAACTTACTTGGAAATATCATTTATGAGCACATAGTGAAACTTTTTACCGGAATGCAAAAGCAGTAAATTTAGATGGATATTTTTTTCCTCAATCGCTATATAATATGGTCCAACGATTGACTCACCATTATATCCAAATACATTTACGCTTAATGCAAAAGCAGTAAATTTATATGGATAATTTTTTCCTCAATCGTTATAGAATATGGTCCAACAATTGACTCACCATTATATCCAAATACATTAACGCTTACATCATTTTGTTTTTCAAACCTTTTTGTCGATTTTAAAGGCAAAGGAAATTCTAATCCAGCAAAATTAAACTCCAAGTCACCCGCAGCAATTTTATTGTTATAAATATTTATATTGCATTCTCTTCTTTGTTTGTTGCTTAAGTCACTACAGAGTGCTGCAATTAAACACCATTTAAAGCAGAAAACATCTTTATTTTCCACATTTATGCATGCTCCTTTAATATTGCTTATACTCTTGGGATCCTCTTATAATCCTAGCCTGGTTTACATTCACTTCTACATAATTTATTTTAGTCAGTGTCCATCCACTGTCCCTTTCCTAAAATTCACCCATTTTAGTGGATATTTCGTCTGCATGTTTGTCATATGACTCACTGATATCCTCAGCAAGCGTTATTAAAATCATTTCGAAAATCTGCACAATTAATACTAATTTAATTTCATCGTCCACCAATTTCCTATATTCACATAACCACTCCATGTTAAATTTAAATGTGTGTTTGATGCCACATCTTTTTAATTCTTCAATAACAATTGCCTTCGTATCTCTAAAGAACTCCTCCAGAAACAGAATTACTTCCTTTTCATTCACTAATCTATAGGTTTCAATTCTTCCTTTAAAATTACTTGGTCTCACAGCTAATGTTTTATTAATATTAATTGTTTGACAATTTTCTATATGGCAATTTCTTCTCATATGCGCATTAAATGATGTTGTCGGTATTAATTCATTGCATTCATTACAATGTTTATCATTAGCACTTTGAGGAAGAGGTGATTGGATGGTTGTATTGTGAGCTTCTTTATGTTCAACGAGTTTTTTTGAACTCATGAAAAGTTTCTTGCAGATGGGACAGTGGAAGGTTAATGTGCACCTTAAGCATTTTGCTTAATATAGACATTTTGCATATCGGACATACTTCATAGTGATTACCATCAAAACTATTTGAAGTATTTTTATGCAATTCGATATGCTCTTTCAGCTTTTGTTGGGCCATAAATAACTTTTTGCATACACCGCAATGGAGATTTAGATGAAACTGTAGTGTGTTGGTCACATTTATCACTATTATATGTCGGTCACATTTGTATTGCTTGAAATTCCCAATAATATAATCAATAAGTTTCAATTACCTAACGGCGCGAGAAATCAAATTACATTGCACAAATTATCAACACGAGTAAGAATTAACAATATACGCAAAATTGCTGAAGTAAGGATAAATTACCACACTCTACGCTGAACGTCAACAAATATAAATTAAAATTAAGTTATAAGCATATTTATGTTAAGAGTGTAGATTAAGAATTCATATATAAAAAGCTGTAAAATTTAATTAAAAAGGCAGAATAAATTTGATGATACAAACGGCTGGTTAGCTGTAGAAAAATCATATTTTTTTTTTATTCTAAACATAACTGCGGCTTGTTAGCCATACCCAAGCGGCGTGCTCGCCTTATAATAAGCCACCCCCTAATCCCTCTACAATACTGATTAACTTATCAACACATTCTTTACCGACACATTTAAACACCTTCCGTACAAGGCGATCCTGCCCTTGCGATCCTAGTTGTTGAGAGTTGTTTTTAGTTAATCCTACCTATTCTGTACTTTTGATACTAATGAATTCTCCCAGTGAAGACGTAGTCTCGAAGGAAATAATTGATAACATTTTTAAGAAGTACGAAAATTTTGTATTAGACGAATATTTTCCGGAAGCACAAACAATAGAAAACTATCCCAAGTACACACCTACGCCAAAAGCAGCAGGCCCAAGACCTATAACAATAGCAGAGTATAGACAACGTCAGAATAAGCCAATAGTTGCGTCACCGAAAGAGGAGAAAATGCAACATAAACCAAGAGGCTGAAGAAAGGTAAAACTAAGACAGAAAGCTACAGAGGTACACAGGATACTAGCAATAACTACAGACAACACCCTAAGGAAAAGCTTAAAACCTATTTTTGCAGAGATAAAAGCCGAACAAAAAAACAAAACCACAAAAAATATTAATGGGGAATCAGGATTCAAAGAACGAGGAGATAATAATCTGTAATAATAACGACAGCACCAACAAGATAAACGTCAGTCAGACAACAGTTATTTATATAATATTAGTCTTGCAATTATTTCTAGTATTAGCTAAAATTCACAAAATGTATAAACAATTTTTAAACAATAGGTTGAAGGAAAAAATATTGCTAACTTATAACATTAAAGTGTAATAAAATTCTCTTTATATTCTGTCTGTCGCGCTCGTTGAAGATAGACGTGTTTTCTAAGCTCGGCATACGGTTTATTTTTACGTGAACAAATAAAGTATACAAAAAAAAAAAAAAGTAAATAAAAGAAAAGAAAAAAATACATGTATGTACATACATACATAAACATACACATTTTTTATTCTCGGTGTTGATAAACAATAACAAATAAGAAGAGCACAACTGTAAACAGTAAAAAAAAAAAAAAAAAAACTCTTATGAGTGCAAACAGTGCAAAAACAATTAAGCATAATGATAGAAATGCATATATCACAGTGAGTGTTAATGAAACAAATGCAGAAATAAAAAAAAGAGTCGATGATAGCAAATACCTAACGGCTAAACCTATTACTCGTACGCGATCCCTCTCACCTTCTGTTTTTAATAATACGGTTGATACACTAACAAATATAAAACCTTCAAGCATTGCCTCAACGGCAAAAACAATTTTAATAAGTGATAAAAATATTAACCCTCAATCAGGCACAATAGAAAACTCTGTATCACCTTCGGTGTCTAATAATACGGTTGATTCGAATACAATAAAAAATATAAAACCTGCAAGCGGTGCCTCAGTGGCAGAAACGATTTTAACAAGTGATGAAAAGATTACCCCCAAATCAGGCATGATGGAAAACTCAGTATCACAGGTGAAAAGCGGTCAAAAGCCTCAAGTACAAGTTGGAATGGATAGGTACATAACAGTGCTAAAACGGGGTCGCAGCCCAACTTCTTCTGCAGTTGCTTCTGTCCCAAAAGTTTTAAAAGAGGGTACAGCTGATAGAATAAGTTCTCAAAATCGGTTTGCAATTTTGGAAGAGGAATCCTCGGAAGCACAAAACGTTACAAAATCTTCTAAGCCACCCCCGATATATCTTAGAGAGCAAAACTCAAGTGATTTAATAAAGAATTTGATCTCTGTAATAGGTGAAAATTCTTTTTATGTAGCTGCAATAAAACGTGGTAGTATAAATGAAACTAAAATACAAGTTAATCGTGAAGATGATTTTCGTAAAGTAATAACAAAATTTGAAGCACTTAATAAGAATTTTTATACATATCAACTGAAGAGCAGTAAAGGTCTTCAGGTAGTGATAAAGGGCATTGATTCATGCGTAGACCCAGGTGAAATAAAAACGTTTTTAGAAGAGAAGGGCTTTAAAATTAAAAATGTAGTTAATATTAAAAATAGAGAAAAAAATCCCCAGCCACTATTTCGAGTGGAGTTAGAACCCGGCGACGTTAAGCTTAAAAAAAACGAAACTCATCCCATTTACAGTCTGAAATATATCCTGTATAGGAAAATAACGATAGAGGAGCCGCATAAAAGAAACGGTCCCGTGCAATGTTTAAACTGCCAAGAATTTGGTCACACTAAGGCATACTGCCATTTAACACCTGTTTGCGTTGTATGTGGAGAATTGCATGGTACAGCTCTCTGCGATAAGTCTAAAAACGACCCCAATGTAAAAAAATGCAGCAACTGTGGTGGTAATCACACTGCCAACTATAGAGGATGCCCTGTATACTCTATCGTCAAGCGCTCGGTTGGACCGAAACCTAATCCACCTCAAATTCAGGAAACACATCAAAATAATACTAATGACATTCAGGTACCGCAGCCTAGTAATAACAGAACATCCTACGCTAACGTCCTAAAATCAAACCATATGCCAATGCAAGGTGATTTGCCAAATAATGATGAGACCCCAGTTTCTAATTTAAGTCGTCTAGAAAAAACCATGGAAACACTAGTGCAAACAGTAACTAACTTTACGAATACAATGGGTAATATGATGCAGGAAATGTTAAGAATGCAATCGATGTTATTGCAAGCTGTACTTAACAAGCCATGAATTGTTTAAAAATTTGTTTTTGGAACGCAAACGGCATTCGCCAACATAAAAATGAACTAGAATATTTTCTTAAAAGTAAACAAATTGATGTAATGATGGTTTCTGAAACTCATTTGACCTCTAGAAATACGTTTAAAATTAATGGTTTTATATGTTATATGATACCAAGGACCCTCGAGATAGAGCTTGTGGAGGTTCTGCTATTTTGATAAAAACCCGAATCAAACACTACTTAATGTGTGATCATCGTGAAGATTATCTGCAAGCAACGAATATTTGCGTTGAAGAGCTAAATCGAAACTTTGTACTTTCATCTTTATACTCTCCACCTAGATTTTCAATATCAGAAAGCCAATATTATAAATATTTTAAATCATTAGGACCCTGTTTCCTAGCCGCTGGCGATTACAACGCTAAACATACCTTCTGGGGTTCACGGCTCATTACACCAAAGGGTCGTGTTTTGTATAATACAATGTCTAAAATGGATTTAAATGTGGTCGCGAGTGGACAACCAACTTATTGGCCTACTGATCAGCAAAAAATTCCAGATGTCATCGATTTTGGCGTGGTTAAAAACATCCCCGCAGAAACGATTCACGTTGAAGCTTCTTTAGAATTATCTTCTGATCACACACCTACAATTCTTACCATATCAAACCCTTATAGAATTGTATCTCCGTCTGGTTACTTAGTGACGTCAGCCACACAAATAAATTGGTTAAAATATAAAAAATATCTCAGTACCCACTGCACTGAAAATATTCCGCTTAGAACACCGGAGAATGTGAATCTTTCTATTGTAAATTTTGACAATTATCTCATACTAGCTGTTCAACATTCTAGCATAGCCCGCAAAAATATCAAAAATAGTAAAATATATTCTACTGATGTCGAGCGTCTCTTGACTGAAAAAAGGAGAGTTCGAAGAGAGTGGCAATTGCACAGATCCCCTCAACTTAAAAATTTACTAAAAGAGTGCACAAAAAGGCTAAGAAACTTACTGCAGTCTCAAAAAACGGCTTCTCTGGAAAAATATCTTAAGGAACTTGATGCAACTCCTCAATCTGATTACTCATTATGGCGTGCAGCTAGAAATCTTAAAAGACCAGTTATCACTAAACCACCATTAAGAAACTTAAATGGACGTTGGGCACGAAATGACATAGAAAAATGAAATATTTTCGTTAATCATTTGAAAACCGTATTTACCCCTCATACATCTTTCGATACTGCGGTCGAGTTACCACATGTTGCTGTTAGGTCAGCTGTTCCATTAAGGTTTGAAGCAAGAGAAATCGAGAAGGCTATTCATGATTTAAACCCCAAGAAAGCCCCTGGTTTTGATAAGATCAGTAACAAAATGCTTTTGGAGCTACCCAGCATAGCAAAGAAAATTATTCTACTAATTTTTAATGCTATATTACGCCTTGAATACTACCCACAAGAGTGGAAGGTATCCTTAGTTACCATGATACCTAAACCAGGAAAGGATCCCACAAAAGTTGAGTCATATAGACCTATAAGCTTATTGTCTAATATATCAAAGCTTTTTGAGAAACTTCTAGTGTCTAAATTAACGCCGATTTTAAATGGTAACAGATGTATTCCCAATCATCAATTTGGTTTTAGAAGAAAACACAGCACAATTGAACAAACACATCGAATAGTAAATGTCATAAGAAAAGCCTTTGAAGAAAAAAAATATTGCTCAGCACTCTTCATCGATGTGTCTCAAGCTTTTGATAAAGTCTGGCATGAAGGTTTACTACTGAAATTGCAGCAAAACTTACCAGCAAATATACACAAGCTGTTAGAAAGCTACTTAGTCGGTCGTCAATTTATTATTAAAGAAGGCGAATTTTTAAGTTCTCCACAGCCAATTAACGCTGGAGTCCCACAAGGCAGCATCCTGGGCCCTCTATTATACTTAATTTATACTTCGGACTTGCCAACAAGCAGCTACACCCATACCTCAACATTTGCAGACGACACAGCTTTTCTAAGCGTACACGCAAACTGTCAAGAAGCATCTCGTTATCTACAGGATCATATATTTGAACTAGAAAGGTGGTTAAAAAAATGGAGGATAAAGATCAATGAGCAAAAATGCGCACATATAACATTCACATTGCGTCGGGAAACATGCCCCCCTATTAAAATAAATAATCAAATAATATCCCAACTCTCGCATGTAAAATACCTCGGTATACATCTGGATCGGCGTTTAACGTGGAAATGGCATATAGAAGCGAAATTAACTCAAATGAAACTAAAAGCAATCCAAATTAATTGGCTTATTGGAAGAAATTCTGTTCTTAGTCTCGATTGCAAACTTCTACTCTACAACTCTATCTTAAAGCCAATTTGGTGCTACGGTATTCAGTTATGGGGCACTGCCTCGGCTTCTAACATCGAAAAAATTCAAAGGCGCCAAAATAAACTTCTTCGAATAATCACAGCCGCCCCCTGGTACGTCAAAAACTCAAATATCCACAAGGATCTCAATGTGCCATTAGTAAAAACTATGATAACGAAATATGCAGTAAAATATTTAAAAAGGCTGGAACTGCACCCAAATCCATTAGCTAGAAATATTTTAAATTATGGCGGCCACACTCGCTTAAGAAGAAGAGACACTGCAGCACTCACCCAATCAGATGAGCGATAAACACCTATATATGTAAACAGAAACCGTGATGACTAAATCTTTTGTGTTTGGCACTGGCAGGACATAAAGCAAATATTAGGATAAGATTTGATTAATTATTGTTAGTTCATATTTAATATATGAAGATTCAATAAATAAATAATGAAAAAAAAAAAAAAAAAAAAAAAAAAAAAAAAAATATTTTTTTAATCTTTGAAACAATATAAAAAAAAAAAAAAAAAAAAAAAAGAAGATACATGTTCAGTATGACCAATGGAAGAGATATACGAACGTATAGATTCTATTATAATCCATGCAAAAAAGGCACTATCAAGAGGGTACACTGATGATACCATTCAAAGTAAAAGATTAGAAATAGAAGAATTAGAAAAGAGAACCATAGAATTATTAGAAGACAAAGTAGTAAGAGAACCACAAAGACAATTACATATCCTGAGGTTTGGAGACAAAAAAGAAAAAGCATTAGAGATATTACGGAGCCACGAAGATAAAGTGAAAATTCAATCATTAAAAGAACAATTAGAAAATTTCACCATGACAGACGAAAATTTGAACACGACAGAACTAGCATCTATTTCAAAATTGCTAACAGTTTCCAATGGTACAAAGGATGAATTAAGTTCATTTGTAGCGAATATCGAAATAATTAAAGACACATTAACTCAAACAAAACACAATTCATTTTTTAATTTTGTATATAAAACCAAAATTTCAAATAAAGTGCAAACCAAGTTAAGACAAGTATTAGTTCCTACTAACATAGACTCCTTAGTTTCCACTTTGAAAGAGGTTTACAAAACAAAAAAGTCACCAAATGTTATTTTAAACGAACTGACAAAGAAAACTCAGTTAGATACTATCCGAAAATTTGCTGATAAAATAGAATCATTAACTACGGAATTAAATGAAATCCAAATAAGTTCTCTTGGAGAAGACAATAGTGAAGCAATCAGTAAAACTAATGCCGTAATTGCATTTAATTCTTTTAAGAACGGACTAAAAGACCAAGATATTGTTAGGACAATTAATGCCAGTAGAGTGAAGACTCTTAATGAAGCCATTGACATAGCCATGCAAACATCAACAGACAAGAGACAAAATCAAATAATGTTCCAAACAACAGCAAACAGAAATAATTACAGAAACTACATGAATAACAACTATTCTGCAAATAGGTACAACAATAATAACAACAATAACAGTTATCGAAGAAATTATAGCAGAAATAATTATGACGATAGAAGAACTTATAATAGGGCAAATTATAATAATAACAACCGCTACAACAATAACAATCATAATGCCAATAGAGGCAACAAATATAACATTGTTCATTATCGTGGTAACACCTACAAAAATGGTAGTGGTTACCGAAACGGAAACACTAATAATGATAATCGTAGTGGCAGTAATCGTAACAGAAACGGTAATAACAATTACTACAATGGTAACAGAAACCAGAACATAAGCCTTGTAGAGCAAGACCAGGGAAACTCCCACGGTCTGGAGACCATAGAATACCAAGTTCCTCCGGAACAAGATCAGTAGCTTCAAGAGCAGTAATTAGCATTTTATCAGATCTAAAAAATTATGTGAAGTTAAACAAAAAAGATACACACCGTGCATTAACATTTCTAATAGACACGGGTGCTGACATCTCACTGTGCAAAGAAGACTTATTACATAAATATGATGAAGATCAAGATGAATATTGCTGCTTAACAGGGATTACAAAAGAAAAAATAAGATCTTTAGGTTCCACTTACATAACTATACAGATGGACGATACATTACTTAAGCATAAAATCCAATTATTACATGAAAATTTTTCTATTCACACCGACGGTATACTTGGATGAGACTTTTTATTAAGGTACAATTGTAATATAGACTATGAAACATTCACATTAACCATCAATACAAAAAATGAAACTTTGACATTACCTATTCACAACGACACATTTGAGATAAATGTAATAAGAATTCCTCCAATAATAGTTACAGATAACTATTGGGGAAGATGGTGTAATATGCAATCGTGAAATTGGAAATTAGCAAATTCCATAATTCCTAAAGATGGACACTAACACATAAAGCTATTAAACGTTACTGATAAAATTATAAAGTTAGAAAATTTAAAAGTAGAAACTGTTCCTTTAAGAAATTTTGATATATACAACGCAAGACATGACAAAACTGATGTGAAATATAGTGAAGAAAGATTTGAGAAAATAGTGAATGAATGCAATATGGAAAGGAATGACGAGAAAGCAAAGATGAAGTTGTTAGAGATATTAAAAAAATACCAACATATGAAAAAAATCCAGTTTATATAAAGAACTATCGACTACCACAAACGCATTCAGAGGAAATAAATAACCAAGTAAAGAGTTTATTGAAACAAAAGATAATAGAGCCATCCACAAGTCGTTACAGCGCTCCACTCTTATTGGTACCTAAGAAGGGCCAAGGTGATATAAAAAAATGGAGGCTAGTCGTTGATTTTAGGAAACTCAATGACAAAATAGTCAATGACAAATTTGCACTAACACGTTTAGATGATGTTCTAGATAGGCTAGCAAGAGCTAAATATTTTTCAACTCTGGACATGACAAATTCCTTTCATCAAATTGAACTCGATCAACAGTCAAGACCGTTTACTGCATTTTCAACAACAAATGGTCATTACCAATATACCAGATTACCTTTCGGACTAAAAATATCTTCAAATAGTTTTCAGAGGATGCTAACAATAGCACTAGCTGGACTAGAGTCTGAAGCATTCTTATATGTTGATGATATAATAGTTTTTGGATGCAGTTTGAAGCATCACAACAACAATTTGATCAATGTTTTCGACAGGTTATCTAGGTATAACTTGAAATTGAATGCAAGCAATTGTTATTTTTTGAAATCAGAAGTTATATATTTGGGACATTTGATAACATCAAATGGCATTTAGCCAGACCCAAACAAATATGACGTAACTACCAAATATCCCACTCCTAAAAATACTGATGACGTAAGAAGATTCATAGCATTTTGTAACTATTACGGAAGATTCATCAAGGATTTTGCAAATATTGCTAATTGTTTAAATCATTTGTTGAAAAAAGGAACAAAATTTTAATGGTCGGAAGAATGTCATAATACATTTGAAACATTAAAAAACAAGCTTATTGAACCCCCTATTTTGCAATATCCAGACCTTGACAAAACATTCATCTTGACGATAGATGCATCAGAGTTTGCACTAGGCGCAGTTTTGTCACAAGGTCCAATAGGAAATGATTTACCAATATCATATGCAAGTAGATCTTAAAACAAACACGAAAAGAATAAACCTGTGATTGAAAAATAATTATTAGGCATATATTGGGGCATACAATTCTTTAGACCGTATTTATATGGTAAAAAATTTACAGTTGTAACAGATCATAGACCTTTGACGGACCATATGAAGTAATAGATGTAGGTGATTTAAATGTATTAATTAAAATAAAAACAAACATAAAATCAATTCATAAAAACAGACTAAAAAAATATAAAGTATAAAAAAATTCTTAGAACTCTTATATATAAATTTAACAATATATACTAATATTAAACTAGTATGGGCCAGCAGTCGACACAATCGACTGCAATCTAGAAATAACTTATTTGTACCGTTATTTCTAATATTTATTTAATCAAATGGGTTAAAACTTTATTAAATATGTATATACATATGTAGAAATATATTAATTTAATGTTAAAAAACATATCGCACTTGATTATAAAGAGGGTATTAACTCAAAATGTAATAATTCTCAGTAGAGCAGAACAATTTTTAATTTTATGAGGCATATTTCTTTTAGGCATATGAAATTTAGTGACAATTTTTCTAAAAATGTAAATGTAACATAAGTTCCCTAATCTCAATGTTTATAGCATTTTCAGTTTAAATAAAACATTTTTCAAATAAAAGGAAACTTTTTTCAGAATAAACGGAACTTTATTCAAAATAAAACAAACTTTATTCAAAATAAACATAACTTTTTTCAAAATAAACGAAACTTTATTCAAATACCGTTAAACATTTTTCAAATTAAATAAAACCATTTTTAAAATTTTGTAGGAATTTAGTTTTTTTTTTTGCTAAAGAAGGTGAAATAGCTCATGGTGTTTTGCCAACCGTAAAGAGAAAGAATATGACTCTAATTGCTACGACAGATATTACTGGCATTGTTTACCATAAAGTTATTTCTGTATCCACTGTGAATTCGGCCCGTTTCCAAGTATTTCTTCGGGAGCTCTTAGATAAAATTGAAATCAGCCCAACGCTACAAAACTCAAAACAATACTGAATATACATTGAAATGTTACCACTATATTCTTCTATGCTGAACCCGATAGAGAAGACATTTTCAAAGTTAAAATTTCATGCCGAATCATCATTTAGATATTTTACCACTGATCGTAACATTGTAAGTGTCGCCTCTTCATTAATGAGTAATTCAAAGAAATCCAAAAAATAAATTCCCTACAAATTTTTAAAAATGGTTTAATATATTTTTAACTGTTTTTGAATAAAGTTTCATTTATTTTGAAAAAGGTTTCGTTTAATTTGAAAAAGGTTTCGTTTAATTTGAACAAGGTTTTATTTAAACTGAAAATGCTATATAACAAAGCCTTTTATATGTTTTCCATTTATATTTATTTCGTTGATGAATTATGTTGTTATAACCTCTATATATATAAATTTTTTGTAAATACATAATTATTATATAACAAATGACCATGATCGGTAGTGTCTGTTATATAAAATCGCAGCCCATCAAAAGATCGCACTTTATTTAAAAAAAAAATGCAATAAACACATTCTTTACAATGTAACCATATTAATAATGTAACAATAACATTAAAATTATTCATAAGTGCAAAATTTAAGAAATCAACGGTAACATTTAAAACAACAACTCTCCCAAAAAGAAAACAAAATATTTAAAATCGTCTTTCTCTTTTTTATTTCTTTATATCTACTGTTCTCCAATTTAATGCATAGCAGAAAACTCTGCATGTTGTTGTTCTTTTTACTATGTAAACACAAAAACAAAGCATATACACTTTATTAAATATGTATATACATATGTAGAAATATATTAATTTAATGTTAAAAAACATATCGCACTTGATTATAAAGAGGGTATTAACTCAAAATGTAATAATTCTCAGTAGAGCAGAACAATTTTTAATTTTATGAGGCATATTTCTTTTAGGCATATGAAATTTAGTGACAATTTTTCTAAAAATGTAAATGTAACATAAGTTCCCTAATCTCAATGTTTATAGCATTTTCAGTTTAAATAAAACATTTTTCAAATAAAAGGAAACTTTTTTCAGAATAAACGGAACTTTATTCAAAATAAAACAAACTTTATTCAAAATAAACATAACTTTTTTCAAAATAAACGAAACTTTATTCAAATACCGTTAAACATTTTTCAAATTAAATAAAACCATTTTTAAAATTTTGTAGGAATTTAGTTTTTTTTTTTGCTAAAGAAGGTGAAATAGCTCATGGTGTTTTGCCAACCGTAAAGAGAAAGAATATGACTCTAATTGCTACGACAGATATTACTGGCATTGTTTACCATAAAGTTATTTCTGTATCCACTGTGAATTCGGCCCGTTTCCAAGTATTTCTTCGGGAGCTCTTAGATAAAATTGAAATCAGCCCAACGCTACAAAACTCAAAACAATACTGAATATACATTGAAATGTTACCACTATATTCTTCTATGCTGAACCCGATAGAGAAGACATTTTCAAAGTTAAAATTTCATGCCGAATCATCATTTAGATATTTTACCACTGATCGTAACATTGTAAGTGTCGCCTCTTCATTAATGAGTAATTCAAAGAAATCCAAAAAATAAATTCCCTACAAATTTTTAAAAATGGTTTAATATATTTTTAACTGTTTTTGAATAAAGTTTCATTTATTTTGAAAAAGGTTTCGTTTAATTTGAAAAAGGTTTCGTTTAATTTGAACAAGGTTTTATTTAAACTGAAAATGCTATATAACAAAGCCTTTTATATGTTTTCCATTTATATTTATTTCGTTGATGAATTATGTTGTTATAACCTCTATATATATAAATTTTTTGTAAATACATAATTATTATATAACAAATGACCATGATCGGTAGTGTCTGTTATATAAAATCGCAGCCCATCAAAAGATCGCACTTTATTTAAAAAAAAAATGCAATAAACACATTCTTTACAATGTAACCATATTAATAATGTAACAATAACATTAAAATTATTCATAAGTGCAAAATTTAAGAAATCAACGGTAACATTTAAAACAACAACTCTCCCAAAAAGAAAACAAAATATTTAAAATCGTCTTTCTCTTTTTTATTTCTTTATATCTACTGTTCTCCAATTTAATGCATAGCAGAAAACTCTGCATGTTGTTGTTCTTTTTACTATGTAAACACAAAAACAAAGCATATGCAAACTTTGCATTGCAAAGTATATACTGCTTCTGTTATTTGTTTACATTGTTTTTGCTCACACGTATGTGGATTGTTTCAATTGTTTAGTACCACTTTCTAACGCGTATAACTCGTGAAATACTGAACCGATTTTAACAAAGTTTAAATTAGCAGAATCTCCCAAAAACAGTATATAGTTAAGGCGTAAAAGGGATCCTAAGAAAACCACTTGCGTATTAATATATATGATTTAGAACTTAGAATAAGTATTAAAAAAAAAAAATCCTCCAATTTTAATTGTATGGATTTTTCTTAAGAGCGGAGGTGTAGTGTGTTGGTCACATTTATCAAATTATATGTCGGTCACATTTGTATTGCTTGAAATTCCCAATAATATAAACAATAAGTTTCAATGACCTAACGGCGCGAGAAATCAAATTACATTGCACAAATTACACGGTGCTCCAAAATTTCCTTTTTTGCAAGCACTTTCAAAGTGACCTAGTGTATTGTATAGGTCTAGATGAGTGTATAACAAAACCGGTTTTAAAAGTTTCAATATACCTCCAAATCCCGAATTATGGACCAAAGAAATTTTTTTGAGGCTGCTACTTTTAAACATTTATAACTTTTTTATTTATTAACCGATTTTTGAAATTCAAACGGCTTTGGAAAGAAAAATAATTGTTATTTTTAAGTATATATACTTCTCTTACAATATTAGCTCAAATATGAATAAATTTTTTCAATTATATGGAAAATTTTTAATTTTTTTTAAACTTTTAAAATTTCCGAATTTAGTTTACAGATAACAAATATATTAAAGACAGTATTTTTCTGAGTAAAATGAGATGCCATTTGTTGAAATCGGTTGAGAAGTGAGGAAGTTATAGTACTTTTAATGAGAAGCTATTATAACAAAAAAAAAAACAATTAAAATTCCTGAAAAAATACAATTTTTTTTCTTTTGTTAATACAATACAAATCGCTTATTTTAAACAAGTAAATTGAATATATAGGTATTGTAAATATAATTTTTTGAATTAGGCTTATAGATAAGAAATTTTTTCAGTTTATATGAATTGTTATACTTTAGTTATATTTTATTTTTTTTATTATGTTCTTGAAATTTTTTATGAAAAATAGGTTTTTGAATTTAATTTATGACAAATAATTTTTTCATCATTTTGTAATTTTTTGTTTTTTCGTTAAATAAAATTATGTTAATTTCCTGAAGATGCTAACCAAAGGTTAGCGAAATATTGAAAAAATAAATATATATAATATTTTTTATAATTCAAAAGACCTAAAGCTTAAATAATTAAAAATAATTATAAACAAATAAAGGTGAAATAATTACATTTTAAATTTTGTTTGAAATGAGATCCTAAAATTTATCTAGCTTTTAATAAAATTTAATACTGTAAATAAATTGTTAGCAAAAATCTTGAAAAAATTTCAGTATTTACTAAAATCATTTTTAACATTTTGTGCTCTTGTATAGTGGAAGATTCCGCTGTAAACAATTTTAAGATCTGGTCACACTGATAAGTATACAAACAGTTTTTTAGAGTTATCTTAATCACCGTGTAGAATAATTTGCATTATTTGTAGCCTTAATATACTTCAGTAAACACTTGGGCTCCACATCAGACTCTTTGGGCCGCGATGCTTATGGCTTTTATAATTGTAATAATAATAATGTTAGTATACAAATTTAAAAATTTTCGTAGTGGCATTTGTAATTTCAGTAAGTAGGGCACCAGATTTTTTCTTGTTTATTGTTATGGTCGAGAATGGGGGATTTCAGTCAAATTTTTAATATCATGTGGCACTAAATTTCAAATTGGATACTAAATTCGTATTAGACGAATATTGCCGCAGATGTTCGTATTGGCATTCGCGAATATTAAAAATTGATATTCGTAACATCACTAGTAGTGGTACATTCGCCTCGAATATACCACTACACTTATAGAAAAAAATGCATAAGCATTTAGTAATAGAAGAAATATAACAACCCAAAAAAGCGATTCAATTACTTTTAAAGAACCGACAATCTTTTTATTTGTTGTCATATATATTCGCTTGCAGTAACGTTAGCGTGATTCTGTAATTTCTTTTTAACGATAGTATACAGCTGTATTTTTAGCTGTATTCATTTGATTTAATAATATTACCGAATGTCAAATACTTAAAAGCCATTTTTAACCCAAGATACACTATATCGGTTTAATAAACATGTCGCTTAAATTTTTTTTTTCAGTATTTATTTATTGAATCTTTATATATTAAATATGAACTAACAATAATTAATCAAATCTTATTCTAATATTTTCGTTATGTCCTGCCAGTGCCAGACAAAAAAGGTTTCGTCATCACGGTTTCTGTTCACATATGTAAATGTATATCGCTTATCTGATTGGGTGAGTGTTGCAGTGTCTCTTATTCTTAAGCGAGTGTGGCCGCCATAATTTAAAATATTTCGAGCTAATGGATTTGGGTGCAGTTCCAGCCTTTTTAATATTTTACTGCATATTTCGTTATCATAGTTTTTACTAACGGCACATTGAGATCCTTGTGGATATTTGACGTACCAGGAAGCGGCCGTGATTATTCGAAGAAGTTTATTTTGCCGCCTTTGAATTTTTTCTATGTTAGAAGCCGGGGCAGTGCCCCATAACTGAATACCGTAGCACCAAATTGGCTTAAAGACAGAGTTGTAAAGTAGAAGTTTGCAATCGAGACTAAGAACAGAGTTTCTTCCAATAAGCCAATTAATTTGAATTGCTTTTAGATTCATTTGAGTAAATTTAGCTTCAATATGCCATTTCCACGTTAAACGCCGATCTGGATGTAAACCAAGATATTTTACATGCGAGTGTTGGGGTATTATTTGATTTTTGATTTTAATAGGGGGACATGTTTCCCGACGTAATGTGAATGTTATATGTTCGCATTTTTGTCATTCATGTTTATACTTCATTGTTTTAACCAGCTTTCCAGTTCAAATATCACAGTACAACACATGATTTGCCAACTCAATTCTGTGAACTGTATGTGAAATTAGACCCAAAAAGAAGAATTTCTGCATCATTCGTTTTGTCTTCTTACCTGCGATTTGAAGTTAGTATCGATTTGAAGTTAGTACTATCGTATAGGGGAATTTATCACGTTTTAGGCCCTGTTGTTTAACATAGCTCGACAACCACTAGCCCAATTTAGTTGAAATAAATTTTAAAAAATTAAGAATTACAATTCCCTTAATCTGTTCATATATTGTTTTCCTATACAAGTAACACTTTCGAAGTTAAAAATGAATGTATGAAGGGAAAAAATTATTTTTTGCCCAAAAATTTAAATTTTTTTTTTTTTAAAATACATAAAAAATCCAAAATGGAAAAAAGTTTCAAGTCTAGTTATTTTTTCGCAAAGTCACATAACCTGTGAGCAAAATGAGACAAAGATCATAAAAATCGATGCACGCGTTTCGCTTTTATTCGCAATTGAGTAAAGGTATGAATTTCAAAAATCAGTTATAGCCACCACCCTTAAAATAAAAATAAAAATATAAATTAAAAAATTATCATGCAAAAAAAAACTTTATTTATAAAAACTTAATGAAAATAAAATAATATGCAATTAATACGCAATTATAATATGCATAAAAACAAAATTTAGAACATTTTTTCAATTATTGGCAATATCCATCCTTGTAGAAGTTGACGCTTGTGGTTCTGATGATCTTGTTTTCTTCGTAGGTTGTTCATATTCATGGTCTGAGTCTGTATCGTCATCCGAGATACACATACTATTCAAGGGCGTGTTTCTTTCACTGTGTCCACCAATTTCAATGTCTTCATCTTCGGTGCTTTCTTCAAACTGCATAATTGTGGAACTCCACCAACAAACCTCCGCAAGCAATGCATCCAATTTTTTGCTTTTGAACCGCTTTTCAAATGGCATGGTCACCTGGTGGAACCTCTCTCCTTGTTCGTCTGATTCCTGAGGTGATTGTGCCAAAAAAGTATCGAGGTGGTGGTGCAAGAAATGCAATTTCAGCGTCATGGATGCACCGATTTTTTCGAAATAAAACAGCAACCTGTCCACTCGTTGCTGTATCTCTTCTCGCTGGACACGGTTCTTTCCTAGAACGCCTTCTATTACTTCTTTCAATGCGTTCCATGCATGTGGTCGTGATGCTCTGAAAGCAAATGTGTGAAAGAATCACTTTTGATCAATTTCCGAATATCAGGTCCATTGAGAATACCTGTTTTAAATACATAAGAAAAACGAAAAAATTATTGGTAATGCGAATGTATAGAAATTAACAAATTTAGATATGACAATATTGAAATACAGAGTACGATACGTACCGTTTTTAATTTTCTCATCACTGAGTTTCGGAAAGATGGATTTCAAACAGTCAAAGGCGCCGTTAACTTTTTTGACCACCACTTCAACGAATTTCCCAGCTATTCCCAGTTTCATGTGGAGCGGTGGCAACAAAATATCATCCAGGTCCTTTATCATAGGTTCATTGCGTAATTTTAATTGTTTGTTGAGCTCGGGAGTTCTTCCTTTCCAATCTTTACATTGATATTGATTTCCTTTGTATCGTGAATCCCAATTACAAAGGAAGCAGAAGTATTTTGGATATCCGCCCTTTTCTATAATCCCTTGTAGTATGTTGACCACCTTCAGATCGCAACAAATGTTCCATTTGTGTTCATCGTATTTGATTTTCTTCAAAATTTCGCCCAATGCTTCATACGTTTCCTTCATAGTTGTGCTGAATCCCAATGGAATGCATGGTTTTTTTTTTTTGTGCAGCAGCACAGCCTTCAAACTAGTAACTGAACCATCGATGAATAAACGCCAGTCGCCAGCGATATAATCCATTCCCAATTTTTTCACTAAACCTGGGATATCATGGCAGTACGTGAACGTATTTGCTTCGTCAACGGAATAAAATTTCTGAAAATCAGCTTGGCGTTGTCGGTATGATGTTGCGCTGACATTTTGCTGTGTGAGTTTTCTTCTCTTCAAAAATGATGTCAGCCATTCGGAGTCGTGTTGTGATAGTCCCAGCTTGGCCACAATGTAATCCATTTCGATTTGTGGTAGCGGTTGTGGTGCACTATTTTCAATATCGGGTATCCAATCAGCATCATCCAAATCGGTCGGATTGGTTAAAACGGTTTCGGCTAGCAGGGACACAGTATCCGCACTCGGAGGTTTAGGTGCATCGGTATCAGCAGCGCGTTGCACTGGAAGTGTGGCAGTAAATGCAGCAGTGTATACTTTTGTTTTCAATTGTTGTCTGTTTAATCCAGGACGAAAATTTATGCATGCATAGCACCTGGATTCATCATGTCCAGTTGTGTCTTCCACCCAAATTACTGGCTTCATAAAAGATAACTTTCTACTTTTTCCGTGAATCCATTTTAGAAGGGTAGTATAACAACTGTTGCACACTGTGTTCGGCGTAAAATTTGCACCACTTAAATCTGCTTCATCGAAATAATTACAATACGCGGTTTTGAATTGCTCAGTAAACAAATTTTTTCGATCTTTTTTCTGTATTTTTCGGACGATATGACCACAAACGTAACAATATTCATCCAAATATGGGCACTTGTTGTTTTCCATATTGATATATTTTATGTTTTGTTGTTATTCACTTTTAAAAAACTGGAGAAAAATCACTTTTACTGTTCGCGTTCGTCGGCACTGGCTGAATGCCAAAAATCGATCAATGCACACCTATAAATACTACGTATTTTTGAATATTTTACTGCCAGGTACTTATAAATGGGCGCATATTTTAAGGGCGGCTGGCTATATACCTGATTCAGCACTTGTACGTTTCAAACTGTGCAAAACTTTCCAAATAATGACCACCCTTAAATGTGGGTGCAATTTCTGTAAAAAAATCATATAGGTAGCCACCGGAAAAACCCAAATAATTAAAAGGTCCACTTTCCGTTTAATTGTCCCCGTACATTTATTACCGCAATCATAAAAATCAAATAACCTTTTGTTTATTCCTTTTTTTTAATTCTCAGAATCATGAAAAAGGTGTCAATGTTTTCTCCAAATAATGTTGTGCATATCTCGAGCAAATGGTAATGCGAATGTATAGAAATTAACAAATTTAGATATGACAATATTGAAATACAGAGTACGATACGTACCGTTTTTAATTTTCTCATCACTGAGTTTCGGAAAGATGGATTTCAAACAGTCAAAGGCGCCGTTAACTTTTTTGACCACCACTTCAACGAATTTCCCAGCTATTCCCAGTTTCATGTGGAGCGGTGGCAACAAAATATCATCCAGGTCCTTTATCATAGGTTCATTGCGTAATTTTAATTGTTTGTTGAGCTCGGGAGTTCTTCCTTTCCAATCTTTACATTGATATTGATTTCCTTTGTATCGTGAATCCCAATTACAAAGGAAGCAGAAGTATTTTGGATATCCGCCCTTTTCTATAATCCCTTGTAGTATGTTGACCACCTTCAGATCGCAACAAATGTTCCATTTGTGTTCATCGTATTTGATTTTCTTCAAAATTTCGCCCAATGCTTCATACGTTTCCTTCATAGTTGTGCTGAATCCCAATGGAATGCATGGTTTTTTTTTTGTGCAGCAGCACAGCCTTCAAACTAGTAACTGAACCATCGATGAATAAACGCTAGTCGCCAGCGATATAATCCATTCCCAATTTTTTCACTAAACCTGGGATA
Source organism: Pollenia amentaria (assembly GCA_943735925.1). NCBI lineage: Eukaryota > Metazoa > Arthropoda > Insecta > Diptera > Polleniidae > Pollenia > Pollenia amentaria. The sequence continues at coordinate 15,042,581 of OX031011.1, forward strand.
TCATGGCAGTACGTGAACGTATTTGCTTCGTCAACGGAATAAAATTTCTGAAAATCAGCTTGGCGTTGTCGGTATGATGTTGCGCTGACATTTTGCTGTGTGAGTTTTCTTCTCTTCAAAAATGATGTCAGCCATTCGGAGTCGTGTTGTGATAGTCCCAGCTTGGCCACAATGTAATCCATTTCGATTTGTGGTAGCGGTTGTGGTGCACTATTTTCAATATCGGGTATCCAATCAGCATCATCCAAATCGGTCGGATTGGTTAAAACGGTTTCGGCTAGCAGGGACACAGTATCCGCACTCGGAGGTTTAGGTGCATCGGTATCAGCAGCGCGTTGCACTGGAAGTGTGGCAGTAAATGCAGCAGTGTATACTTTTGTTTTCAATTGTTGTCTGTTTAATCCAGGACGAAAATTTATGCATGCATAGCACCTGGATTCATCATGTCCAGTTGTGTCTTCCACCCAAATTACTGGCTTCATAAAAGATAACTTTCTACTTTTTCCGTGAATACATTTTAGAAGGGTAGTATAACAACTGTTGCACACTGTGTTCGGCGTAAAATTTGCACCACTTAAATCTGCTTCATCGAAATAATTACAATACGCGGTTTTGAATTGCTCAGTAAACAAATTTTTTCGATCTTTTTTCTGTATTTTTCGGACGATATGACCACAAACGTAACAATATTCATCCAAATATGGGCACTTGTTGTTTTCCATATTGATATATTTTATGTTTTGTTGTTATTCACTTTTAAAAAACTGGAGAAAAATCACTTTTACTGTTCGCGTTCGTCGGCACTGGCTGAATGCCAAAAATCGATCAATGCACACCTATAAATACTACGTATTTTTGAATATTTTACTGCCAGGTACTTATAAATGGGCGCATATTTTAAGGGCGGCTGGCTATATACCTGATTCAGCACTTGTACGTTTCAAACTGTGCAAAACTTTCCAAATAATGACCACCCTTAAATGTGGGTGCAATTTCTGTAAAAAAATCATATAGGTAGCCACCGGAAAAACCCAAATAATTAAAAGGTCCACTTTCCGTTTAATTGTCCCCGTACATTTATTACCGCAATCATAAAAATCAAATAACCTTTTGTTTATTCCTTTTTTTTAATTCTCAGAATCATGAAAAAGGTGTCAATGTTTTCTCCAAATAATGTTGTGCATATCTCGAGCAAATTTTTGAAATTCATAAATTTACTCAATTGCGAATAAAAGCGAAACGCGTGCATCGATTTTTATGATCTTTGTCTCATTTTGCTCATAGGTTATGTGACTTTGCGAAAAAATAACTAGACTTGAAACTTTTTTCCATTTTGCATTTTTTATGTATTTTTAAAAAAAAAAAATTTAAATTTTTAGGCAAAAAATAATTTTTTCCCTTCATACATTCATTTTTAACTTCGAAAGTGTTACTTGTATAGGAAAACAATATATAAACAGATTAAGGGAATTGTAATTCTTAATTTTTTAAAATTTATTTCAACTAAATTGGGCTAGTGGTTGTCGAGCTATGTCAAACAACAGGGCCTAAAACGTGATAAATTCCCCTATACGATAGTACTAACTTCAAATCGATACTAACTTCAAATCGCAGGTAAGAAGACAAAACGAATGATGCAGAAATTCTTCTTTTTGGGTCTAATTTCACATACAGTTCACAGAATTGAGTTGGCAATCAATTAACTGAAAAATGTTGTACTGTGTATATGACGCTTAGAAAAGCTGCATCGTCCGCAAATGTTGGGGTATGGGTGTATTTGTTTGTTGGCATGTACGAAGTATAAATTAAATATAATAGAGGGCCCAGCGTTTTGCCTTGTGGGACTCCAGCGTTAATTGGCTGAGGAGAACTTAAAAAATCGCCTTCTTTAATAATAAATTGACGACCGACTAAGTAGCTTTCTAACAGCTTGTGTATGTTTGCTGGTAAGTTTTGCTTGCAATTTCAGTAATAATCCTTCATGCCAGACTTTATCAAAAGCTTGAGACACATCGATGAAAAGGGCTGAGCAATATTTTTTTCTTCAAAGGCTTTTCTTATGACATTTACTATTCGATTAGTTTGTTCAATTGTGCTGTGCTTTCTTCTAAAACCGAATTGATGGTTTGGAATACATCTATTTTCATTTAAAATCGGCGTTAATTTTGACACTAATAGCTTTGAGATATTAGATAATAAGCTAATAGGCCTGTATGGCTCAACTTTTGTGTGATCCTTTCCTGGCTTTGGTATCATGGTTTCTATGGAAACCTTCCATTCTTGAGGGTAGTATTAAAGGCGTAAAATAGCATTAAAAATAATAAGAATAATTTTCTTTGCTATACTTGGTAGCTCCAAAAGCATTTTATTACTGATCTTATCAATACCGGATGCCTTCTTGGTGTTTAAATCACAGATAACCTTCTCCATTTCTCTAAACTCGAATCTTAGAGGAATGGCTGCTCTAACATTTACAGGCGGTAACTCTACTTCTATATCGTGAGATATATTAAGGGTAAATACATTGTTCAGATGCTCAACAAACAGATTTCATTTTTCAATATCATTGCCCAACTTCCATTCAAGTTTCTTAAAGGTGGCTTAGATATAACTGGTATATTGAGACTTCTAGCTGCCCGCCACAATGAGTAGTCTGATTGTAGAGTTGCATCAAGTTCCTTAAGATATTTTTCCAGGGAAGCCGTTTTCTGAGATTGTAGTAACTTTCTTAGCCTTTTTGTGCACTCTTTTAATAAAGTCTTAAGTTGGGGGATCTGTGCAATTGCCACTCTCTTCGAACTCTGCTTTTTTCACTCAAGAGACGCTCGACATCTGTAGAATATATGTTATTATTTTATGTTTTTGAGGGTTATGCTGGAATGTTGAACAGCTAGTTTGAGATAACAGTCAAAATTAACAATAGCGAGATCCATGTTCTCCGGTGTACCTACTAAGCGCAATATTTTCTGTGCAATGGGCACTAAGATATTTTTAGTATTTTAACCAATTTATTTGTGTGGCTAACGTCGCCAAGTAACCAGACGTAGATACAATTCTATTTGGGTTCATTAAAGTAACAATAGTAGGTGTGTGATCGGAAGAGAGTTCTAAGGAAGCTTCAACATGAATCGTTTCTGCTGGGATGTTTTTAACCTCGCCAAAATCGATGACATCTGGATTTTTTTGCTGATCAGTAGGCCAATATGTTGGTTGTCCGCTCGCGACCACATTTTAATCCATTTTAGAGATTGTATTATACAAAACACGACCCTTTGGTGTTATAAGTCGTGACCCCCCGGAAGGTATGTTTAGAGTTGTAATCGCCAGCGGCTAGGAAACAGGGTTCTAATTATTTATAATATTTATAATATTGGCTTTCTGATATTGAAAATCTAGGTGGAGAGTATAAAGATTTAGCTCTCCAACACAAATGTTCGTTGCTTGTCGATAATCTTCACGATGATCACACATTAAGTAGCGTTTGATTCGGGCTTTTATGAAAATAGCAGAACCTCCACAAGCTCTATCTCGAGGGTCCTTGGTATCATATAATATATAACCATTGATTTTAAACGTATTTCTTGAGGTCAAATGAGTTTCAGAAACCATCATAACATCAATTTGTTTATTTTTAAGGAAGTATTCTAGTTCATTTTTATGTTGGCGAATGCCGTTTGCGTCCCAAAAACAAAATTTTACACGATTCATGGCTTGTTAAGTCCATCTTGCAATAACATCGATTGCATTCTTAACATTTTCTGCATCATATTACCCATTGTGTTCGTAAAGTTATTTACTATTTGCACTAGTGTTTCTATGGTTTTTCCTAGACGACTTAAATTAGAAACTGGAATTTCATCATTATTTGGCAAATCACCTTGCATTGGCATATGGTTTGATTTTAGGACGTAAGCGTAGGATGTTCTGTTATTACTAGGCTGCGGTACCTGAATGTCATTAGTGTTAACTTGATTTGTTGCCTGCATTTGAGGGGGATTAGGTTTCGGTGCAACCGAGCGCTTGACGATAGAGTATACAGGGCATCTTCTATAGTTGGCAGTGTGATTACCACCACAGTTGCTTTATTTTTTTAAATTGGGCTCGTTTTTAGACTTATCGCAGAGAGCTTTATCATGTAATTCACCACCTACAACGCAAACAGGGGTAAAATGGCAGTATGCCTTAGTGTGACCAAATTCTTGCCAGTTTAAACATTGCACGGGACCATTCCTTTCGTGCGACTCCTCTATCGCTATTTTCCGGTACAGGATATATTTCTGACTGTAAATAAGATGTGCTTCGTTTTTTAAAGCTTAACGTCGCCGGGTTCTAACTCCACTCGAAATAGTGGTTGGGGATTTCTTTTCTCTATTTTTAATATTTATTACAGTTTTTATTTTGAAGCCCTTCTCTTCTAAAAACGTTTTTATCTCACCTGGGTCTACGCATGAGTCAATACCCTTAATCACTACCTGAATACCTTAACTGCTCTTCAGTTGATATGTATAAAAGTTTTTTTTTAGTGCTTCTAATTTAGTTATTCCTTTACGAAAATCATCTTCACGATTAACTTGTATTTTTGTCTCATTTATAATGCCACGCTTTATTGCAACTACATAAAAATAATTCTCACCTATTACCGATATCAAATTCTTTATTAATTCATTTGAGTTTTGCTCTGTAAGATATGTATATCGCGGGTGGCTTAGAAGATTTGATAGCGTTTTGTGCTTCCAAAGATTCCTCGTCCAGAACTGCAAACCGATTTTGTGAACTTATTCTATCAGCTGTACCATCTTTTAAAACTTTTGGGATCGAAGCAACTGCAGAAGAGGTTGAGCTGCGACCACGTTTAAGCACTGTTACGTTCCTAACAATACCAGCTTGTTGCAGGTTTTATATTTGTTAGTGTATAAACCGTATTATTAAATACAGATGGTGAGAGGGATCGCGTGCGGCTTATAGGTTTAGCCGTTAGGAATTTGCTATCATCGATTCTTTTTTTATTTCTGTATTTGTTTCGTTAACACTCACTGTGATATATGCGTTTCTATCTTTCTGTTTTATTGTTTTTGCATTATTTGTACTTATTATTTGTTTTTTTGCTTTACTGTTTACAGTTGTGCTCTTTATACCACTTTATACCATGCCGAGGAATTTCCCGTCTATTGGAAAGTTGCTAACTTAACGCCAATTCATAAAAAAGGAGTGGATAATAACCCTGAAAATTACCGGCCGATTGCAATTTGTTCCACACTTTCCAAAGTTATGAATAGTATGGTAGATCACAATCTTGTCAAATTTCAAGAGTCAAACTACCTAGTAAGCGAAGTAGAGGTAGCCCTACTGGAGATTACTGGCCCTGTTGTGGGAAAAATAGTCTATTCACCATTTTGGCAAAAGTAAGGAAATTGCTTTAGACATCTCCAAGACAGAGTCTGGTATGGTGCACTTTCGTCTAAACTTGTTGCAGTTGGTGTTGGTGATGATTTCTTTCAATTTGTATCGAGGAATAGGAATCTTTTGATGTTCAGCACATAAACATACAATATGATGTATGATCGATAGAACATACATATATTCAAGGTGTCGAAAGAAGCATTTAAGTGCCTCGGTTTTAAAAATCGATGTAAGACATACTTCATATATATATAGGGTTGCCAGACAGCCTGAAATGGCCTGGATTGTCCATTTTTTGGTCTTGTCCAGGATCCAGCTAAAATACCATTTATGCAGTTAAAAAACTTTATTTAATTTTGAAAAATTACTTTTTTATACCCTTCACCGAAGGTAAAAGGGTATATATAACTTTGTCATTTTGTTTGTAATTTCTACAATATTGATCTAAGACCCTTTAAAGTATATACATTCTGGCTTTTTATGAGTAGGGAAATTCAAATCCGGTTGTCCGTCTGTCAGTCTGTCCATCCGTGGGTTTTCCGAAGACCTCAGATATGATGGAGGCTAGGTTGTTATACATTTATGTCGCATATAGTCCGGAATTGTTTACAGTTGTGCTCTTCTTTTTATTTATTTATTGTTTATCAACACCGAGAATAAAAACAAAATATATTTTTGCTCAAAATATATTTATTATTACATATATTTTTTTCTTTTACTTATATTTTCTTTTTTTTTAATTTTTTATTTATTCACGTTTTTTGTAAATTTAATAATTTAAATTAAAAATTATTTAATAATACGTTACTATAAAAAATAAACCGTATACCGAGCTTAGAGAACACATCTATTTTCAAAGAGCGCGACCGACGTAATGTCGATTAAATAACGAAAAAATACTGCTTAAAGTCATAGCTGACTTCAACCGCCAGCGAATATCGTTGAAGATGTTACTGAAAAGAAAATAAGATAAATTTTCGTTATATTTATTTATACGATTATCGTAATAAAAGTTAGTGAATCACACTACTGGGCAGTAAAAGCTTCTGGTCATTCGTTGAAAGAGTAAGTGTTGATACTAGTTCTCCAATACCGACTCTTTAAATGGATGACCGAACATTCACGGACCCGGTTGATAATACTAAATGTTTTGCCGAATTTTTTTCAAATAATTCTCACTTACTAGCTAGTAATTACAAACTACTCGAACTCGAAAAAGTATCGGTAACTATTCAAGGTGTAGAAAGAAGCAATTAAGTGCCTCGGTTTTAAAAATCGATGTAAGATATACTTCATATATATATAGGGTTGCCAGACAGCCTGAAATGGCCTGGATTGTTCAATTTTTTGGCCTTGTCCAGGTTCCAGCTAAAATAACATTTATCACGTTAAAAAACTTTATTTAGTTTTGAAAAATTACTTTTTTATACCCTTCACCGAAGGTAAAAGGGTATATATAACTTTGTCACTCCTTTTTTAATTTCTACAATATTGATCTAAGAGCCAATAAAGTATATAAATTCTGGCTTTTTATGAGAAGGGAAATTCAAATCCGGTTGTCCGTCTGTTCATCCGTTGAAATGGTTTTTCCGAACACCCCAGATATGATGGATGCTAGGTTGTTATACATTTATGTCGCATATAGTCCGCTATTGAAATTCAGGAAGATCGATCCATAAATGGCTGAGATATGAGCAAAAAACCGCGACTACCTCTAATTTTTCCCATAAATCCCATGTTGTTGTTGTTTTTTCTGTATATCTGGAGAACGGCAAGAGCAAGGGCTTTCAATTTGGTACAAACATATTGGTTGCCAATACACCAACTCTCTACAAAAATTGGCGGGATTGGAGAAGTGGGTGTGGCACTTCCCATACAAAGACGGAATACAGTTCTGTATATCTGGAGACCGAAACGAGCTCCAGTTCCCAAATAAGGTACAAACATATCGGTTATCAATACACATCATCCCACAAAATATGGGCGGGATTGTAAAAGTGGGCATGGTACCTCCCGTGCAAAGACATTATTGAAAATACTCAACATTTTTAATTTTAGGGCTCTAGTATGACATATGAACACGTTTTATATATCAAAATATCAGAAATTTTTAGCAGAATATATTTCCCGAAAACCCTGAAAGTTTTTTTTCCCAGAAACGGAATAGTAATTTAAAACATACCCATTTTCGGAAACAATAGATCTTCCCGAGTCCAAGTTTTATAATCTAAGTAAATGGTAAAGTCCTAAGATGCGGGTATATAAATCTGCCAAATCGGTTAAGAAATGGTTAAGTAATTAGCAAAATACTCCAAAAATGGCCTTTAAAGCAGCAACATTTTTATAAAAACTAAAATTTTAGAGCTGTTATATGAACTATGGATACGTCTAATATATTAAAATATCGGAAATCTTTAGCAAAACTCGGAAAAATCGGTTCAGATAAAAAAAAGTTATTACCAAAATATAATTTTTTTATGAAAAATACCTATTTTTGGAAACCGTAGATCTTTCCGGGTCCAAGTTTTATTACCTCGGTAAATGGTTAATTTCTTCCTAAAGACGTCGATATATAAATCTATCAAATCGGTCGAAAAATTCCCGAGTTCTGACCAAAATACTGAAATCTTAATATTTACTTTTTTATACCCTTCACCGAAGGTAAAAGGGTATATAAAACTTTGGCATTCCGTTTGTAATTTCTACAATATTGATCTTAGATCTTAGGGAAATTCAAATCCGATTCTCCGTCTGTCCGGACCATCGGTTAAAACATGGCTAAGTTATTAGCAAAATACTCCAAAAATGGCCTATAAAGCATCAACATTTTTATAAAAATTAAAAGTTTAGAGCTGTAATATGACATATGGATACGTCTAATATATCAAAAGATCGGAAATCTTAAGTAGAACAAATTTGCTGAAAAATTCGGAAAAAGCGGTTCAGATACAAAAAAGTATCAAATCGGTTGAAAAATGCACGAGTTACGACCACAGTACTGAAATCCCAATAAATATTTTTTTTATATAATTTATTTGTTTTATTTTTCTTCGTTTACTGGCACCAGCATCATGTCCAGTATGATTTTCGTTATCACTCTGCTTTTAAGCTTTGATCTATTTCAACAAATACTGATTGGGAATTTCTGCATCTTTAAAACTTGAAACAGATAAATCTACTTTATGACAACACGGCAGTGGTGGTGGAATATTTTATGCGTCATCTACGCTATGACTACATCAACATCAATTCGATGCCACATTTTGTATACGCTGATAGAAAAGGCGTCATGACAAACGATGACAAACTGTCATAAGTGCGATGACAAACTGTCGTCACTGCGATGACATAATATATATATCATCTCATCAGTGCGATGACAAACTGTCAGTAGTGCGATGACACAATATATCATTTCATAATATATTATAAACATTATTTTCATGTAAGAAAGTGAAATTAGAAGCAAATATTCCCATATTGTTTTTTTGTTTTAATTATTTATTTAAATAAAAGAAATTTTTAAAGTATTATTATGAAAACCATATCGGGCATGCTGCTGGTGTCTTAAGATGGGATCACATGATTGCCGCAATGCACCAATTTTCCCACTTTTTAATACCCCAATCGTGTAACTGCACAATCAAATGCCTCATTTACCAATCGAGGGCAATATTGTGCTTATTTTTACCAATAAAATGCAACCCTGGTGCGGCAATCGTGCGATTACTTGATATACAAAATAAAAAATGACAAAAATGTACCAATATTTATTGGGTTTTTGTGCGGCAATTAAACAGCACAATACGCTTCAATATTTGCATTTTTTAATAAATTTACTTTTGTGTGTTTCTTTTTGTAGGAATAAATTAAAAAATAAAAATTAAATTTATCAAAAATAAAAATTGGAAATTTAGAAAGTCATCAATAAATAAATTAATAATAAATTTTGTATTCCCGAAAATAACTTTTGATATATAATTTTTTTTTTAAATTAGTGCAATAGCAGTTCAGGACAATATAAAAGAATAAATACAGGAAAACGGAGCAAAATGTATTGAAATTCTTCAAAGCGAATTTATATTTGAATATAAATATTCTCTATTTCTTTATATTTTTAAAATAGAATTTTTCGTTGTTTAATTTTTGGAATTTCATATATTTTACTTAAAAAATTTAAAATAAAACTATTTAACAAAAATTTGTTTGAATATATGATACAATTTTCTTTTTTTTAATAAACAAGCCAGCTAGATCTTTCAAACAAATAAAAAAGCAACCACAACAGCTGTTTTCGCAGTTGACACAGGTAAGAACAATCGTGTGACTGTGATGCGGCAATTATTGTACCAACTACCGGCAATTAAATTTGTGTAAAACGTGGCAATCGTGTGATTTCAGAATAGTTTATTGGGGCATTTTAATTATTGTGCGTCAATAAAGCACAATCAAAATTGTGTCATATTGGTGCATATGCGGCAATCGTGTGATCCCAGCTTTATAATTGAGTGATCTTCTGTTAACAAAGGGCGGAATAAAATAAAAGTGAAAGAAACATGTGTAACGGGTAAGAAAATAATGATATTTTCTCAATTTGACTTAAGGTCAATCACAATGACAAAATTTGATGACAGTTTGTCATCACACTGATAACATGCTTCATAAAACCGACTCCGATTGATGACGTAATTTGAATTTCGGTCAAGTGATGTTAACGCTAACATCACAATGATGAAAGGTGTCGTGGGGTAAAAAACTTGTCATAGTACTGATGTCAAAATACATCAGCATTCTAGAAGTTTAAAGCATATTTATGTGGCTAAAGAAATAGTTATCAGCCAAATAACAATACAAAATATGTATAACCCTTTCAGACCGTGATGCATCGATTGTGCGGGTGGATTTCGGTCTCAATATTTTCGCTTCTATTTGACCAATGTCAAATATACCGCCATGCATCGATTGCGCTAGTTGTTCTTTATGTTTGTTTCTCACATTATTTCGCTTTTTTCTTTACCGTTACTTAAATTATTGCGAAAGTCTCGCGCCACATTTCAGTTTCGTCAAAATGAGCCGCAGAAGTAAGTTGTGTTTTCAATTACAAAAGTACTAATCGTTGACGAATAGTGAAGTAGTCATATTTTAAATGGTTATTTTTAATGTTTCAAGCCAATTAAAGTCATTTGATGCAATAAAAATGCGTTTTGGCTAAAAAATTTTGCGAGATGCATCAATTGTTCGTGTCCTAAAAATCCTTGAAGGATATCAAAATAGTAAAATCTGAACACTGATTATATTTTCATACGATATAGAGACAATATATTCCAAAAATTATGACAAAACTCCCAGTAGTTCAGCGTTAGGTCTAAAAGGGAGTATGTGGCTAAACAAATAGCTATCAGCCATGCTCTGGATATCAAATTTGAATTAAATTTTTATCGAACAGAATTTGCAAAAAATCCTGTGTTTGAAGTTCTTTAAATTTTTCGTTTTATATACTTCCTATATTATAAACATCTGCATGAAACTTAATAATGATGTTCATGAAACTTTCATTATAATTTTGTATTTGCTTCGTTTGTATTCAGTATAATAAATAACTACGAAATGAAAACAACAAACACACGAAATTTAAGAGACGAATAAGATGCACTGTTTTTGTTTACTTAAGCAAGAGAATATGAATACCAACAACTCTGAAACAAAACAACCGCTGAATAAATATCGAATAAGTTCATGAAGAAATACATTTATTTTAAAGTCAGTATTGCCAGTTGAAAGAAATGAAAAACATAAGGAAAAATAAAAAAAACAACAACCATGAAGAGTAAAAGCAACAAGATAAGGAAGTACATTAATAAAAAAATAATAAAAATAATACACATTTGACTTTGTTTTCAATGTAAATTAGTTGTTTTTAATGAAAATTTTTACACTTCAAAAAAATTTGATTTTCTTTAAAAACAAAAATTTTCAGCAATGTGTTTTGCTTGGAAGTACATAAAAAAGTTGTTAGGAAAAAAATTTAAATTTAATTTAAAAAATGCTTTACAAATTACATATATTATTGTAAAGGTAACAAAAACGAAAAAATTACATAATTTACTAAGTGGCAACATTGCTATTGAGTTTTTATATAAAAAAAATGAGAGAGAGTAAAAACTGTAAAACAAAAGTCGTTTCATTGAACAAAGTCTTTGTGTTTGCCATATGAAACGAAGTGTGTTTGCTAGTAGCATGAATAAAACAACAGTTTGTTCAGTGGTCTGAAGTTTGTTTGAATACGAACTTCATTGAATAAACATTTCAGTGCCCTTTAATATAATAAGTACAGCTTTTCTTCATCAGAACTTATCCTAAGATCAGGAAAAACTACGTTAAGTTTCCAAACTGTAAACTGTTAATCTCCATCGATTTCGACTTCCATATGGCTGTATATGAATTTTTTTGTGATTTAAATTAAAAAATGCCAAGGCGAATATATATACGTTGGCAGCCATACTACAACAATACAAACACACCCGCCGCCACAGATGGTTTTTGCATTGCAGTTTTAGTGATTACGGCTCGAAATGTCGAACCATTTCTCAACAAAGAATTGTGAAATCAAAACAGTTTGGAACTGTCAATTTCAGCAGGTCTTTCGCTGGCGCTTTTATATGAAATAAAACTGAGTTAAAAATATTACGTTTCCTTGCTTTTTATGTAATTTTTTATTGTTAAAAGAATTTTGAATTAAAGTTTCACTTTATCATATAGTTAAGTGCATTTTAAAATTGTTCAGTTATCTTTCAAAATCCATGTGAATTTTTTCTATTGTCTAGTTATTTGACTTTTGGTATCTGGCAAACCTATATATATACCACCTACATCCGAACGCGTATAGAATACAACTCTCATGTGTGGGCCGGTGCTTCAAACTCAATTTTGGAGCTTCTCGACGGCGTTCAGGGAATTTTAACGCAATACAGGGAAAATTCATTTTTTGGCCGGACTGTTCGTATGTGGAATAACCCTTCTGCTGAAGTCTTCCCTCTCAGTTTAAACACTACTTCCTCTATCCTTCTTTCCCTAACATACATACGTTCCTTGTTTTAACACAATGCAATGCATTAGTGGGGTCATCCCGTAAGTGCTGGTCCTAACAAAAAAACCAACCGTTCCATTTAAAAAATTGGACAAAATTTCATTTGTACATATGAATATTACGTATCGATTGCTTCCAAAAAGTGAAAAAATACAAATTTTGAATTTATCACCTCTTTACGATTAAGGGCGAAATGTATAATTTTAACGATTGCAATCTCATTTTTACAACATTCTTATGTTTGTGGTGAAATTATCAGTTTTTTCTTTGATAAAACCCGAATAATTGATAACACTAGTATGAATGTATATTGCTCAGTTTGTATGTTCCATTTTCAATGCAACTACAGCGTTGATTTTGTGCAAATAAAATTTTGTTATGACTCCATATTAGCTTTCGTTCTGGATATCGCATCACAAAGTCAATGTGCTGAAAAATGGGACATTCCATTTAAAGATTTTTTGTGTGTACATTAAATCATTAACTATTAAGATATGTGTAGTTTTTTGTTAATGTACATATCGAGCCTTTACTGCAGTACAGTCATAACTCAAAAAACCTAATTTTTGAGCTGATGTATTTATTTCTTCTAGCTAATAATTTGGAGTTAATCGCCATAACGTTTCTTAATATTGTATTTACATTTCATAAAAATATCTTATATATTCAACTCTGGAGAGAAGAATTAAATTTTAATTTGCTAGCAAATGAAAATTTGAGTTATGAATCTATTGCAGCAAATGCTCGATATGATCATTTTGATAATAAAATACTTTTAAATAACATTTCGAATGTTATAATTATTGATTGCTACTTATAAATTTTAATATATATTATATAATATTTTGTGTTTTATTTCTTCTTGTTGCATATTTGTTGTTTTTTTATCTACTGAATACATACAAATTTAAAAATTATATGATGAACGGTTGTTGTGTTTTTTCAAGAAACCATTTTTTAAAATACGGGTGTGTTTTTATTTTTATATACTAATACTATGGTATAAATACATATTTATATGAGAACTATGTATTACATTGTAGTCTATACCCAGGGGGAATAAAAGCATGATGCAAAGAATTGCTGATGTTTGCCGGTAGCTGGATGGGAAATTGGGGAAGGGCTGTTGTTGGCATTGTTGCAGGTAGCTGCCGCCGCAACTGCAGTATAGCTGTTGTAGCTCATTTGTGAGTATGGCGCGGATGTCGAAGTCGGCATGGTGCCAGTCTGGGGGCTAATACCAACGTTGTTAATCATATTGGTGTGAGGACTGCAAGATGTTAGGCGTTCAGTACAACCATTTATTCCTTGGTGTGCTGGCAATGTCGTTGATGGTGGCGGCAAGCCGACTGCATGGGAATATACACCTAAACTATCATAACTACTTTGACCTGAGTTTATAGCGGGTGTTGTATTTGTCGAGCCGCTGCCAATGCGTTGTAGTTGACTTGAGGTATTGCAGCTTCCGCTTCCGGACGGTGTGCTGAAACTTCCGTTTGATAAAACGTGATGATGATGGTGATGATTCGGTGGAACTGGAGTTCTTAAAGAAACGTGACACTGATACAGTGAAGGTGATACTAAATCGCTTTGTTGTGAAATTGGTGAACCTTGTATAGACGTTATAGGCGGATGTGAATGGGCAAAGCTTGTCATTGGTGCCATAGAGCTGGAAACGAAAAAATTTTCTTACTTTAGTTTCGATTTGGATTCTTTAATCCATATCATTCTACTAAACTTTATGCATAAAACATTAAAAACGAATAAATAATATTTATTGCACCTATTTACCTATACGAGTCGCTCATTGATATAGCTGTGTGATGCATTGATGGATATATCGCTGGCATGGTTGTACCGAAACCACTATTTGAATTGATACGTTGAGGCGAAAGGGTCGGCATTATACTGCTTCCTAGGTGAGGCTCTGAATGTATTCCACCATGACTATGGGATGTCGCTGGTGAGAGATGTAGGGAATGTATAAATCCAGTGTTGGTGGAAGATGTTGTGCAGGGAATGTTGTTGTTACTGCTACTGCGATCATTGTTATTTTTTTCAAGACTTATATTGCTGTTGGTAGTTGTTGTATTACTCCTATTAATATGTACAGCCGGCGTAACGGATCCATCTAAATGTTCAGTTGTGACGGAATCGATGTGATCACTATTGGGAGTTAGAGATTGAGTAGAGCCATTAGGAGCTGCAACTGAGTGTGAGATTGAAGAAGGTGATGGTAAATCGGTTATGGAATCTGTAGAGTGCGTTGTGTAGCCAAAATAGTCAAAAAACATACGAGCTTTTTTAAATTTATTAGAAGTCATTATAGCTTTTTGCTTAATTTTGATTGCATATAATGAAATAATTTACAAAAGTAATACTTACTGCTAGTTGAAACAGGCATAACAGGAGTAACGGTACAATTGCCGCTAATACTACTATTTGGACTGTCATCCAATGAAGCAGCAGACGTAGTTGACGAAGAAATTGGTCCTGTCGAATTAGGTGTACGGCGCTGATTTCGTAATTTTTCTTCACGCCTCCATTTTGCTCTTCGATTTGAGAACCAAACCTGAATACGTGCTTCTGGTAATCCAATTTTACCAGCCAAACGTTCTCTAGCAAACACATCGGGATAATGAGTACGTTCGAATTCTGAAAAAAATAAGAATAACAAAAATAAATCAGAAATATCGAACCTGTTCATATAGAATGAAGATTAGCTTGTTTGTATGGTTTTTTTTTTTTGATTTCATGCATATATAATTAGAAAATGTGTGAAAATACGATGGCGATCGTTTAAAATCGAAACCACACTGCCATATGAAACAATGAAACAATCTCACGCACTTTTACTCTTCGATCGGCCAACAGCATATCGTGAATTTTTTCGACATTTTCGGCTGTATTGACTTCAATTGGCTGTCCAGAACGTTCAGCGTCATTTGTACTTGTGCGACCACAACGAAAGTCATTAAACCACTTTTTTACCATTGAAATCGATGGTGATGATACCCATAGTATTTATCAAGCTTTTCCTTGATTTGATTGACGGTTTTTTTTCGCAAAAAATAATGTTTAATGAGCACTCGAAATTCACTTTTTTCCATTTTTAAAAAAATCCACGAGGTTGTATGTTTTGAGCAGCTGTTAAACGCAAAGTCAATGACGGAACTTGCTCAAAACTTGACAGTAGTCTCTTAACAGGGCGCACTTGATGGGAGCAGTGTTGCATTTCATATAACTACGAGGGAAGTTCGAATCTTCATATATTTAAATATGAACTAGCAATAATTAATGTAACATTTCATTAATTCTAATTCTTAAATTTACGTCCTATGTTCACATAGGTGTTTAGCGCTATTCTGATCGAATAAGTCCTGCAGTATCTCTTATCCTTAAGCGGGTGTGGCCGCCCGAATTTAATATATATTGAGCTAGTGGAATTGGGTGCAATGCAATCTTTTTGGTTTTACTGGCACATTGATATCTTTGTGAATGTTTGGCGTTTTACATTCCAGAGAGCAGATGTGATGAATCAAAGAATTTTGTTTTGGCGCCTTTGGATTTTCAGTACAGACTGATTCTCTACTCACAATCCTATAGCACGATATTGGCTTTAGTAATGTGTTGGAAAGTAAGATACAGACTTTCATGCAATGAAAAAATTTATATGAATTGATTTAAGTTTTATTTGAGTTAGTCTTGCCCCTATATGGTACTTCCATGTTAAACGTCGATCAATGTATACCGCGATATTTTACATTCGAATATTCAGGTATTATTTTATTACCGATTTTATGCAAAATAAACGTTTTATGTGTGCATTTTTAGGACTCCAGCGTTAATTGATTTAAGATAACTTAAAAAGTTCCTTTGTTAATAATATCGCTGTTCATTTTTATCAAGTATCGTTATTTCAGAAACTAAAAGTTTCTCAAATAGGCTTATAGGTCTATATGACACGGCTCTTGTATGAGCTCTCCTTCGGTACCATGGTAACCAATGAAACCTTTCATTCTAAAAGGTTATTTATTTAAAATGATCAGAATTATTTATATACAGGGAAGCTCCATAAGCATAACAGTACTTATTATAACAATACCATGTTCTTTCTTGGTGTTTCAATTTCCCTTATCTCAAAGCTTGGAGGTATAGCTCAAATACATTTTTCAAATGGTTTTTGCCCAACTTCCACCTGAGTTTCGGCTTAGAAATTATCTGTCGTTTAAAATTTTATCTGTACCCCGTAATGAGTACTCAGATTATGGAGTTACATCAAGTTCCTTCAGATACTTTTCCAGGAATATAGTCTTTCGAGTTGTTGTTTTGATACCATTCGCCGATAGTACAAAGTTGAAGTTTATTTTCCGATGTCCGCCTATCCGTTAAAATCCGGTTTCTAAGGGCCCCAGATATGATAGGGACAATGTTGATATGCATTTATGTCACATAAAGTCCACGACTGCCCCTAAGTTTATACATAAGTCCCTTGTTGTTGTTTTTATGCATATCTGGAGAACGGCAAGAGCCAAAGTTTCCAAATAAGGTACAAGCATAAATAAACAACATCCAACAAAATGTGGGCGGAAGTGGAGTAGTGCGCGCGGCACAAAATAGATTTATTTATATCCAAGAACGGTATTTATATAACTTGTGGTTCTTATCGCAACATATTGAAGTGTATGTATATAAGATTCTGCATAGCCGAATATAACACTCTTACTTGTTTAATCTAAGTCGTTCGACATCTGCAAAATATGTTTTATTATGTCTGGTTTTTTCGAGGAATATGGAATAATGCCGATGGGTACATCTTCTTTTTTGTATATAAACGAATCTATCCATTAGCAAGCTGTCGCTGGATAATAAGTCGAGGTCAAAACTTTATTGGGGTTCGTTATAGTAATTATAGCGGGTGTGTAATCGGAAGATAATTAAAAAGAAGTTGCAACTTAAATCGTTTACATCTGGACTTTTTTAACTACGCCAAAACCGTTGATATATAGACTTTATTTGCTATTCAGCAGGCAAGTAAGTAAAACACTCGCTATTACATTTTTTTTCTCATTATTTATTTATTGAATCTTTATATATTAAATATGAACTAACAATAATTAATCAAATCTTATACTAATACTTTATTTTTGTCCTGCCAATGCTAGACGAAAATTTTTCTCTTCACGGTTTCTGTTCACATATGTAGATGTTTAGCGCTCTTCTTGTCTGATGAGTCCTGCTGTATCTCTTCTCCTTAATCTAGAGTGGCCGCTGTAATTTAAAATATTTCGAGCTAGTGCGACTCAAGTCTTTTTAAATATTTTACTGCATACTTCGTTATAATAGTTTTTACTAACGGCACATTGAGATCCTTGTGAATATTTGAGTTTTTAACATACCAGGGAGCGGCTGTGATTATTCGAAGAAGTTTATTTTGTCGCCTTTGAATTTTTTCGAATTAACTGAATACCGTAGCACCAAATTGGTTTTAAGATAGAGTTGTAAAGTAGAAGTTTACAATCGAAACTAAGAACAGAGTTTCTTCCAATAAGCCAATTAAGTTGAATTGCTTTTAGTTTCATTTGTGTTAGTTTTGCTTCTATATGGCATTTCCATGTTAAACGCCGATCTAGATGAATTCCGAGATATTTTACATGCGATTGTTGGAGCACTAATTGATTATTGATTTTAATAGGGGGACATGACTCCCGACGCAAGGTGAATGTTATATGTACGCATTTTTGCTCATTAACCTTTATACTCCATTGTTTTAACCACTTTTCCAGTTCAATATATGATCCTGCAAGTAGCGAGAAGCTTCATGACAGTTTTCGTGTACGCTTAAAAAAGCTGTATCATCAGCAAATGTTGAAGTTAGGGTGTGGTTGTTTGTTGGCATGTCTGAGGTATATATATATTAGGTATAACAGTGGGCCCATGAAAATTCCCTGAGGGACCCCAGCGTCAATTGGCTGAGGAGAACTTATAAAAGCACCTTCTTTAATAATAAACTTTCGACCGACTAAGTAGCTTTCTAACAGCTTGTGTGTGTTTACTGGTAAATTTAGCTTCAATTTATGTAGTAAGCCTTCATGCCAGACTTTATCAAAAGCTTGAGAAACATCGATGAAGAGGGCGGAACAATATTTTTTTTCTTCAAAGGTTTTTCTTATGGAGTTTACTATACGATGGGTTTGTTCAATTGTGCTATGTTCTCTTCTAAAGCCGAATTGATGGTTTGGAATACATCTATTTACATTTAAAATTGGGGTTAATTTTGACACTAACAGCTTCTCAAACAGCTTTGATGGTTTGGAATACATCTATTTACATTTAAAATTGGGGTTAATTTTGACACTTACAGCTTCTCAAACAGCTTTGATTAGACAATCAGCTTATAGGTCTATATGACTCAACTTTTGTAGGATCCTTTCCTGATTTAGGTATCATGGTAACTAGGGATACTTTCCATTCCTGAGGGTAGTATTCAAGGCGTAAAATAGCATTAAAAATAAAGAGAATAATTTTCTTTGCTATGCTGGGTAGCTCCAAAAGCATTTTGTTACTGATCTTATCAAAACCAGGGCTTTCGTCGGGTTTAAATCATGAATAGCCTTTTCGATTTCTCTTATCTCAAATCTTAGTGGAACAGCTGCTCTGACAGCAACAGGTGGTAACTCGACCGCCATATCGAGAGATGTGTGAGCGGTAAATACGGTTTTCAAATGATTAACAAAAAGATTTCCTTTTTCTATATCATTTCTTGCCCAACTTCCGTTTAAGTTTCTTAATGGTGGTTTAGTGATTACTGGTCTTTTAAGATTTCTAGCTGCACGCCATAATGAGTAGTCTGATTGTGGAGTTGCATCAAGTTCCTTAAGATATTTTTCAAAGGATGCAGTTTTTTGGGACTGCAGTAACTTTCTTAGCCGTTTTGTGCACTCTTTTAATAAAGTCTTAAGTTGGAGGGATCTGTGCAATTGCCACTCTCTTCGAACTCTCCTTTTTTCAGTCAAAAGACGCTCGACATCTACAGAATATATGATATTGTTTTTGGTTATTTTGAGGGTTGTGCTGGAATGTTGAACAGCTAGTTTGAGATAACTGTCAAAATTAACAATAGCGAGATCCACGCTCTCCGGTGTGCTTAGCGGAATATTTTCTGTGCAATGGGCACTAAGATAATTTTTATATTTTAACCAATTTATTTGTGGGGCTGATTTCGATAAGTACCCAGTCGGAGATACGATTCTATTTGGAATCATTATAGTAACAATTGTAGGTGTGTGATCGGAAGATAATTCTAAGGAAGCTTCAACATAAATCGTTTCTGCGGGGATGTTTTTAACCACTCCAAAATCTATGACATCTGGAACTTTTTGCTGATCAGTAGGCCAATATGTTGGTTTACCGCTCGCGACCACATTTAGATCCATTTTACGAATTGTGTTAAACAAAACACGACCCTTAGGCGTAATAAGTCGTGACCCCCAGAAAGTATGTTTAGCGTTATAATCGCCAGCAGCCAGGAAGCAGGGTCCTAATGATTTGAAATATTTATTATATTGGCTTTCTGATATTGAAAATCTAGGTGGTGAATATATTGATGAAATAACTAGTTTTCGATTTAATTCCTCAACGCAAATGCTCGTTGCTTGGAGGTAATCTTCACGATGATCGCACATTAAGTAGTGTTTTACTCGGTTTTTTATCAAAATGGCAGAAACTCCACAAGCTCTACCTCGAGGGTCCTTGGTATCATATAATATAAATTAAAATTCGGTATTTAATTTTTATTAAAAAAAATTTTTTTTGTTACTATTAATCAGACGGATTAATAGTAATGTTCTTTATTAATTTAAATTCCAAAACTGACTGCAAAGACTTTACAATTTTTTCTTATAATGAAACGTACTTTCTTAAAATAATTTGCCGATCCCGCAATTTCCCATCAATTAATTTACTTGTGGTTGCGCGTGTAACTCAGTTGCTGAGTTTGTATTTTCCCATCGACCAGTCGATGAAATGTTGCGGCTCGTGTGGACTCAAGTTACATGGTTTGAAATTGCTAGTGCTGCAGTTTTGCTGTTGGCACGTTTTGTTATTGAACTTCTTAAATTTGTTGGCACGTTGTATGTGCAATATTTGTTGTTGTAATTGGTACGGTGTTAACTCCTCCCCCTTTAAGTTCATACGTCCTCGTATGATTTACTAAAAAAACGGAAGGTTATGAATTCTTTGGTTTTGTCTCTTTTTAGATGATAATGCTAAGGAAACTTCCGGATTAGCGCATAAATTAGCCTCCACTGCAGTGTCTTCTTTTCCTCCTTCTTTCGGTGACTGGTTGACTTTCTCAAATGGTTTATTCTCTGTTTCAGTAACTACCTTTTTGTTGATTTTCATTATGCAGACAATGGTGACCAGTACTGATATGGCTATTATTAATCCAAAATTAGTAAATAGGTTGATTTTATTCTCCACTTGTAATTTTTCGATTAAGTGAGAATTGTTGACGTTTACAGCCTCCATTCTTTCCAGCGTTATTACTCGTTCCTGGAAACTTATGTTACCTGGTTGCAACAATGCAGGTAATGGCTTTGTAAGGGTAGCTTGTGTTGTTAAATAAGTTTTGTTTCCAATTCGTACCGTAGAATTTAGGTGGTGAATTATAAAAGTGCCGTTTAAGTTTATTGTTGAGTTGTCTATTTCGACTTGTCCTTCGAATTCGTTCAGTAGTACCATGCTTTCATCTATTTTCTCTACCTGTGCCACATGCTCATTATTTGTTGTTGTGCAGCGAAATGGTTTACTCTTCAAAAGGTTTGGGATGCAATCCGTTTCACTTATGTCTATAATATTATCTGTTTCACAAATACTTAGTTTATTATAGTTTTTGCAGTCATTCTTAATACCAAATATTTTATCATAACATTTCAAAATGGTTTTAAAATTTGTCTTAATTACAATATTATTTCTTTTTACAGGTCTAATCGAAAAATTATCACAATTGTCATTACTCGTTGTCGGAATATTTACTATGTAGACAATTTCTTTATCATTTGATGCAATTTTAATCTTAGAAAAATTCAGCAATTCATCTATATTTCCAAATGGAATATTATCGTTATAAAAAATGTCTCTCAAAACATCAATTTCGATATTAGAAAAGATAAATGAATTAACAATATTTGCTTTAGCCCAATGGATTGCATATTCTATATTAGATAACTCGTATTTAACAATTTCCAATTTATACTTAAAGTCTAACAATTTTTCCTCGTTAAACCTATTCTCTACCAATTTAGAAATGTTGTTGGTCACATTTGACAGTTTGTTAATTTTTTCTATTGTTAATTGAATAATTATAATCTGATTATTGTTATTTTTTAAGACATTATTCATTTTATTTTCTATTATTTCAAAGTCTTGGTGGTCCGGATTACCGGCCAACCATTTCCAAGCGCTGCCAATAAAGTCCAGCGACCTTTTCGTCTTTGTCTTGGATTTTAATCTGGATAAACAGGATTTCATTTGGGATATGGAATAGGATAGGTAGGGTAATAGTTGGTTGTCAGTATTCTTATTAAAGTCAATGCCACTTTCCAAGTTTTTTATAAGGTCTTCGTATTTCTCCAAGTCAATTGTGTGGATAAGTTTGAATACGCCTGTTTGAATTTTTGCTGATCCTGTATTAATTACGACGAGTCTGGAATTTGTGTACTCCATTATCTGGAACTCACCCACAGAAAATGTGAACATCCAAGTAAGCCTGTAACAAGGTTTTTTAAAATTTAGTTTCTTATGTGTTTTTTGTGTATTACTCTCCCGCTTTCTGTAACTATTGTTGTGTGTCGGTTTTCCTTTACTAATTCCCGTTTAAATCTCTCAGTCAATTTAGTACCAAGTCTTTTGTTTACCCTTACGAAAATTTCCTGTCCTGGTATGTATTGTTTTATCTCTTTTTTGTTCTTGTTGTGGTATTCTAAATCTTTTTCCTGTTTCTTTTTCAGTCTTGTCATGTTGTCCTCCCTTGTTCGTTCGTAACTACCTGGTGAAAAGTCTACCGTTCTTCCAAAAAATATATCTACAGGCCGTTTTCCTATTGTTGTGTGAATGGAATGATTATATTCGTTAACTGAACGCTCTAGAAGCTCTTCAAAATCCCTACAAACACCCTCGTCCTTCAGACATCTCATGACCTCGGCTAGGGTTGAATGAAATCTTTCGATTTGTCCGTTGGCCTCGCTTCTATAGGGTGGTGTTGTGAATACTTCTATTCCTAGTTCATCTTTCATCATAAAGAGAATTGAAGCAGAATTTAAGGATTTCTCGTTATCCATGACAACGGTTTTGGGGATTCCGTAAGAGAAAAGAATATCCCTTAACGGTCTTCTAATATCTTCTATCGATTTTCCCTGTCAAATTTTGGTCTGTACATACTTTGAAAATTTATCGAGTGCTGTTAGAACTATTTTTTTATCGGTTGTAAAAATGTCAATGTTAATGACTTGACCAGGATAGATTGGTATCGGTGTAGCATTTAATTTTGGTTGGTTAGGATGCCTTTCGTATTTGTTTTTCTTGCATATTGAGCAAAGTTTTAATAATCTCTTAATTTTGGAGAACATACTAGGAAAATAGGCTTTTTCTAATATCTGGGATCTGTTTTCAACTGCGTTCCTATGTGCGCGGCTATGAGTTTCTATAATTAATGTTTCCTGATCAGATTCCGATATAATATCTTCCACAAAATTTTGTGTAAAACGTACCTTATAAGAGCTAAAATGATTAGGATATATTTCCTGAATCCTCCCCATTATGAATTCTGGTGTTTTTATACAATTTAGAACGGAAGGATTTAAATTTTCTTTTAAAATTGATATTAGTTTCTTTGAGTCGTAATCAGATTCCGTGAAAATGTGTCTGTTGTATCCTGGAAATATGACTTTAAATTGGTAATTAGATGGTTCGCCTATGTTAAGAAAGATTTGGTTCTTAAATGCGTTTATCGGGACTTCTACACTCGGTATAAGATCTTGCGGAGAGCTATCACTACTATGAACTGTGCCCGTTAAGGAATTAACGTTCGTTGTTGGTGGCCTAGAAAGTGCATATTGAGAAGTGTATTGGAATATTGGTATTTTTATTCCCGATCCTACCGTAAAAAAGTTCCCTGAAGTATATATTACAGCGGAGAGTTCTTTCATGCTATCATTTCCCAATATTCCATCAAAAGTTCTTAGTCCTGGCAACATGAAAAACTTCATTGGAATATCATTGATACCAAATAAATTTAAAAACGTATGATGAGTTATCTCCACATTCCCTGCAACAGATTTTGCACTGAATGCTTCCTGATTAATTCTAGGGTATCTAACTAGACTAGGCTTAATATAATTTTTGTTACTACCTGTATCTAATAATATTCTAAGACTTTGTCCGTTCCTCGTCATAATCCGAAAATATGGTAGCGAGGAACTATTTAACCAAAAAAAATTAAGGTCGTTTAATGGATCTTCCGACAAATTCTCTGTCGCCAAAGGATCATTGTTTCCAGTTTCATATGTGATGGGTGTAAGGTCTATTGCATCAATCCCACTATTGTCAAATTCCCTATAATATTCATCCGTGGCCGTTACTCCACCAACTGCGCCTTCTTCAGGACCGTATTCATGATATTGTGAAGCTTGATTAATTTCCTGGGTTGCTTCGCCTTCAGTCACAACATGGAAGTTCCTTTGAAATTTGTTGACTGGTCCTTGGAAGGATGTTCCCGCCGGTCTCTTGGGTTGTTGATAGGCTTGTGACCTATTCGTGTAATTGACTTGTTTGGATTGGATAGATCGATCGATATCCATTGGTTCGACTCTCGGCGTTGGCCTTTGGTACCCTGGATTTTGGTTTTGATGTTGGGTAATTGGTCTCTGAAAGCTAAAATTTGGGTGTTGTGGCCTGAACCCATTTTGGTTCCATTGATTATTCTGGGGCCTAAACCCGTAGTTTGGGGCCGTCTGAATGGGCGGATTTCTATTAAAATTTGGTATAGGGTTTCGAGGTAGTAATTGTGGCCTAACTTGCTCTGTACCACCTATGTGTGCTAGCTCAGGATAAAACTTCCGTCCGCCTCCTGAGGATGGATAACTTGCACCGATTCTATCCCTTTTTCTAGATATCTCTCCATGTGCATGGTTCATGCGGAACGTCATATTATCTAATTTTAAGCAGATATGTAGTGCTTGAGGAAGAGATGTCGGTTCGCGAACGCTCAGTAAACGAGGTAGGTCTCCATTTAGACCCCTCACGAAAGTATCCAGGGCCTTATCCCTGTAAGTGTTCGTCATTATTCTCAAGCTGCCCTCATCAATATCTAGACAAGCAACTTTATCTAATATTAGAGAAAGATGTTGGTAGACCGCTTGGAAAAAAGCTGTTATCGATCTACCACCCTGACAAAGTGTAGTCATTTGGTACTCTAATGTACCAATGTCTCTTTTGTCAGAGTAGTGCATCATGAGGCATTTTTTTTTTTTGCCCCAATCTAATGGTGTTCGATAAGATTCTAACGCGGTATCCGCGTCTCCTATTATTTTTGTTCTAATTGTATGCAATATTGTATAGTATCTCCCTGTCCCTTGAAGGGATTTGAAAAGTTCCACTACCCTATCAACGGACTTCCGCCAGGAGCTGAATTCTCCCGGTTGCCCCGAAAAATCTCTTAATGACCTTACGATGTCGGGAATTTTTTCCACTTCTTCTAGCCTTGAAATATTACCAATAGGTTGATCTATTTCTTCATTGACTATAGGATCTTGTCGCGTGCCTAAAACCTCATTCACTATTTCCCTTATTTGCCTTTTTTGTGTGTCATTTAATCCCTGCGGAATATCTGCCCTAACTGTCGAATTATTTGGTGACATGTTCAAAAATCTGTTCAGCCTTTCAGTAAGTTCTTCTATTGTCTCGTCTGGCACTTCGCTTGGAATTTTTAAATATTATAATTAAGTATTAATAAAGCGAAAAAAAAATTTTTTTTTTTTTTTTTAATCTTTCCCGGAAAATTCGAATAAACTTTTGAGTTAAAATTGCAATGTATGAATTCAATATTATTAGGAAACTTTTCTAAGATTATTTGCTAAAAGATTCCGAATATACCTTTATTTTAAACTGAGATGGCTTGTCAAAGTTATAAATTTGATTTTATTAAAATTTAGAAAGAAATCTTCTATTTTATTAAGGATGTTTTAGTTTCTTATAACTACTTTAGACTACTTCTTACATAAATATCTGCACAAATGTTGACATCTTTTCCTGTTGGTTTGTTGAATATGTTGATTGTTGAATATGTTGATGGCTGAAGTTTCTTTTATTTTCGGTTGTAACGTATTTTCCAATTTAAGAAACATTAATTTTCCTTTAGTTGTTTTTTGTTTATTGTTCACTTTCTAGAATTATTAGTTCTTGGCTTTCCTTTTACTTTGTAGTTGGTATCACAAAAATCTTAGTTTATTTTAAAAAAAAATTTTTTTAAAAATATTCCTGTAACTGTTCACTTATTTGTTTTAATTAAAAAACATTTTGCACAATCATTTAATAAAAAAGATTTTTTATTTAATCCTTAATTAGGTTTTTAGTATATTCTGCTCACTTATAAAAAAAAAAATTTCATATTCATTATTTACTTTGTTTATTTTTATTTAACTTCATTCATCATTTATTAAAATTCTTTACTGTTCACTTAATTATTTTTGTTAACTAAAATTTTATTCAAGTTCATCTATTTACTTTTTAGAACTTTTGTTCAGTCTTTAAAGCTTTTACTTAAAATGTTAATATTCACTTTTTTTTCTTTTTTTAATTTTGTGTTTACTAACTTTTAAAATTTATTCAACGTTCACTAATTTCTAATTGTTCCATTCTTTTTATATTCTGTGTTTTTATATTTTCATATTTGTATACTCTTGTATTTTTAATTTTTAATATTTTTTTATTTTAATATTTTTACACTTATGTATTTTTATATTTTAATATTTTTATATGTTATACTCTTACACTTTTGTATTTTATTTTTTAATATCCTTATTTTTAATTATCCTTATTTTTTAATATCGCTATTTTTTAATATCCTTATTTTTAATATCGCGGCCGCTGATCCTTAAGAGGACCTCCCTTTTTTCTTCTTAGAGACTACTAGGGCGCACTATTTCCGCGATCTATCACACCTGTTACTTTACGACAAAGGACCCTTCTTTTCCTAGGGTCCCTGCTCGGGCGCCAATTAAAATTCGGTATTTAATTTTTATTAAAAAAAATATTTTTTTATTACTATTAATCAGACGGAATAATAGTAATGGTCTTTATTAATTTAAATTCCAAAACTGACTGCAAAGACTTTACAATTTTTTCTTATAATGAAACCTACTTTCTTAAAATAATTTGCCGATCCCGCAATTTCCCATCAATTAATTTACTTGTGGTTGCGCGTGTAACTCAGTTGCTGAGTTTGTATTTTCCCATCGACCAGTCGATGAAATGTTGCGGCTCATGTGGACTCAAGTTACATGGTTTGAAATTGCTAGTGCTGCAGTTTTGCTGTTGGCACGTTTTGTTATTGAACTTCTTAAATTTGTTGGCACGTTGTATGTGCAATATTTGTTGTTGTAATTGGTACGGTGTTAACTTATATAACCATTGATTTTAAACGTATTTCTCGAGGTCAGATGAGTTTCAGAAACCATCATAACATCGATTTGTTTATTTTTAAGGAAGTATTCTAGTTCATTTTTATGTTGGCGGATCCCATTTGCGTTCCAAAAACAAATTTTTAAACAGTTCATGGCTTATTTAGTACAGCTTGCAATAACATCGATTGCATTCTTAACATTTCTTGCATCATGTTACCCATTGTGTTAGTAAAATTGTTAAGTGTTTGCACTAATGTTTCCATGGTTTTTTCTAGCCGAGTTAAATTAGAAATGGGAATTTCGTCATTATTTGGTAAATCACCTTGCAATGGCATATGATTAGATTTTAAGACATTAGCGTACGAGGTTCTGTTATTATTTGGCTGCGGTATCTGAACGCCGTTAGTGTTTTCTTGATAAGTTGCCTGCGTTTGAGGGGGATTAAGTTTCTGTCCAACAGAACGCTTGACAATCGAATATACCGGACATCCTCTATAGTTGGCAGTGTGATTACCACCACAGTTGCTACATTTTTTTACATTAGGGTCATATCTTGACTTATCACACTGGACGGTACCATGTAGTTCTCCACATACGACACAAACAGCGGGTAAATAGCAGTATGCCCTAGTATGACCAAATTCTTGGCAGTTTAAACACTGAACGGGCCCATTTCTTTTGTGCGGCTCTTCTATCGTTATTTTTCTGTACAGGATGTATTTTAAACTGTAAATGGGATGCGTTTCATTTTTTTTAGCTTAACGTCGCCGGGCTCTAACTCCACTCGAAATAGTGGTTGGGGATTTTTTTTCCCTATTTTTAATATTTGTAACATTTTTAATTTTGAAACCCTTTTCTTCTAAAAATGTTTTTATTTCGTCTGGGTCCACGCATGAGTCAATGCCCTTTATCACAACCTGCAGACCTTTGCTGCTTTTCAGCTGGTAAGTATAGAAGCTTTTTTTAAGTGCTTCAAACTTATTAATTAATTTACGAAAATCATTCTCATTATTAATCTGTATTTTTGTTTCGTTGATATTACCACGCTTGATTGCAGCTACGTAAAACGAATTTTCACCTATCACCGATATTAAACTTTTTATTGGCTCACTTGAGTTTTGCTCTCTAAGATATATCGGGGGTGGCTTCGACGATTTTATGACGTTGGGTGCTTCAGAAGATTCATCCTCCAGAATTGTAAAACGATTTTGCGAATTTATTCTATCAAAAGATGGAACTTTCGAGGCAGAGGCTACAGCTGAAGAGGCAGGGCTGCGACCACGTTTAAGCACTGTTATATACCTATCCATACCAACTTGCACTTGTGGTTTTTGACAACTTTTTTCTTGTTTGTTTACCATTGCGTCTATGTTTGGGATTATGGTATCAGTGGTAACGCTTGCAGGTATGGTATCAGTGGTAACGCTTGTTTTGTTTAATTCCACATTGCTTTCGCTAGTATAAATATCAATTATTTTTGTTGTTTTATCATTGATACTACTCATATATAGTTGTTTTTGTTTTTTTTTTTCACCGTTTTTTAATTATTTTTTTTTTTTTGTTGACTGTGCACTTTTTATTATGTACTAGCTTAACCCGGTGCGCTTCGCTACACTGGCAAAAAAAAAAATTTGTCCTGTAAAGGTTGATAGCTCTTGTGTTCAGATATATGGTATTTAATATGTCTTCTATGAGGGGTACTGCTCCTACTCTGTCTACCCCGCACATTTTTATATTGAAATTTATAGTTTACTATAATAGTAGCTTTAACCACGTTTGAAGACTCTCCCTTTAATAGTTCTTCAGTTGAGCGATATTTAATGTATGCATCCTATGGGAGGTATTTCCCCCCCTGCGCCTACCCGCTTTATTTTTATTTTCAAAAGTGTAGTATACCATAAGAGTGACTTTTAGAAAGTTTGAACATTCTCACTATTACAGTTCTTAAGATATGCGATGTTAAACATTGGCGTCCTATGGGGTATTCCTATACCCCCGCTGCTATTTTATTTCAATTCCGGGGCTCAGAAGATCCTACTACAAAAAGTTCAGCAAAATGCGTGTAGCGGCTCTTAAGATATGCGATAATTAATATTGGCATCCTATGGGGGGTACCAATTCCCCTGCCCCTATCGAAAAAATAAGTAGCCTATTTTATTTTTAGGGCTCACGTGATGTTACTGTAAAAATTTCAGGAAAATCGGTTCGATAATTAATATTGGCATCCTATGGGGGGTACCAATTCCCCTGCCCCTATCGAAAAAATAAGTAGCCTATTTTATTTTTAAGGCTCACGTGATGTTACTGTAAAAATTTCAGGAAAATCGGTTCAGTATAATATTGGCATCCTATGGGGGTACCAATTCCCCTGCCCCTATCGAAAAAATAAGTAGCCTATTTTATTTTTAGGGCTCACGTGATGTTACTTTAAAAATTTCAGGAAAATCGGTTCGATAATTAATATTGGCATCCTATGGGGGGTACCAATTCCCCTGCCCCTATCGAAAAAATAAGTAGCCTATTTTATTTTTAGGGCTCACGTGATGTTACTGTAAAAATTTCAGGAAAATCGGTTCGATAATTAATATTGGCATCCTATGGGGGGTACCAATTCCCCTGCCCCTATCGAAAAAATAAGTAGCCTATTTTATTTTTAGGGCTCACGTGATGTTACTGTAAAAATTTCAGGAAAATCGGTTCAGTATAATATTGGCATCCTATGGGGGGTACCAATTCCCCTGCCCCTATCGAAAAAATAAGTAGCCTATTTTATTTTTAGGGCTCACGTGATGTTACTGTAAAAATTTCAGGAAAATCGGTTCAGTATAATATTGGCATCCTATGGGGGAACCAATTCCCCTGCCCCTATCGAAAAAATAAGTAGGCTATTTTATTTTTAGGGCTCACGTGATGTTACTGTAAAAATTTCAGGAAAATCGGTTCAGTAGTTTCGGAGTCTATAAAGCGACAAACATACAAACATACAAACATACAAACACACATAATTCATTTTTATATATATAGATAAAGTTAATGTAACACCGAGATAATAAAAAAGAATAAATAATAGTTTGCACAGATTATTTGTAAGTATGTATGTGCGTACATACATTAATTTTTTTTTCTTGTATTTTTTCTTAATTGTTTTTTTCACTTTTATATTGAGCGTCCAAATTCGCCTGTTAAATGATCTTATTCACAAAGTTATGTTATATAAAAAAAAGAATCGTATACGGATTTAAAAAAAAGAAACACGTCTGTTCACAACGAGCACGACCGAACGATTTAAAACTATTACATTTAAAACTAGTTTTAAAATTGTATCAAATAAAACTCGACCCTTTAGTACATATGTCGTGCCCTGCTAAAGTATGTTTAGCGTGTGTGATTTATAAAATTTATAATATTGACTTTCTGATATGGTAAATCTAGGTAGACAGTATAATGATGAAATTAATAGGATTCGATTAAACTCTACAATAAAAATGTTTACTGTGAAGTCTTCTTTAAGACCATACATTAAGAAAGGTTTAATTCGAGATCTTATCAAATTAAAATATACATTTGATACTAAAGAATAAGCTGACAAAACAACTTAATTTGTTTGTTTTTTCCTTATTTTGCAAACATTTTAAGAGAATTAAATTTACATAAAATCAGTTAAGAGTGCTATACTTCGCTATGCCGAACCTAATATAACAAAAAGTTATATAAACACCGTTCTTTAAATACAAATACAAATACAAATACAAATACAAATACAAATACAAATACAAATACAAATACAAATACAAATACAAATACAAATACAAATACAAATACAAATACAAATACAAATACAAATACAAATACAAATACAAATACAAATACAAATACAAATACAAATACAAATACAAATACAAATACAAATACAAATACAAATACAAATACAAATACAAATACAAATACAAATACAAATACAAATACAAATACAAATACAAATACAAATACAAATACAAATACAAATACAAATACAAATACAAATACAAATACAAATACAAATACAAATACAAATACAAATACAAATACAAATACAAATACAAATACAAATACAAATACAAATACAAATACAAATACAAATACAAATACAAATACAAATACAAATACAAATACAAATACAAATACAAATACAAATACAAATACAAATACAAATACAAATACAAATACAAATACAAATACAAATACAAATACAAATACAAATACAAATACAAATACAAATACAAATACAAATACAAATACAAATACAAATACAAATACAAATACAAATACAAATACAAATACAAATACAAATACAAATACAAATACAAATACAAATACAAATACAAATACAAATACAAATACAAATACAAATACAAATACAAATACAAATACAAATACAAATACAAATACAAATACAAATACAAATACAAATACAAATACAAATACAAATACAAATACAAATACAAATACAAATACAAATACAAATACAAATACAAATACAAATACAAATACAAATACAAATACAAATACAAATACAAATACAAATACAAATACAAATACAAATACAAATACAAATACAAATACAAATACAAATACAAATACAAATACAAATACAAATACAAATACAAATACAAATACAAATACAAATACAAATACAAATACAAATACAATATTTCTTAATACAAAAAAAAATAAATTCAAATATTTTGACTATTGCATTAATTCTAAAAACTGTATTTAAAAATCCACAAACTTAATTTTTCAAAACCGAAAATTTTCAACTGGTTTGGAAACTAGAAAAATTATGCTCTATCTAATTCGATAAAGCATTGCCATCCACTAAAAACTGTATATAAAAATCCACAAACTTGTTGTTCAAAACCGAAAATTTTCAACTGGTTTCGAAACTAGAATAATTATGCTCTATCTAAATATATCATTCCTATCACAGGGCTTGGGAACTAGAAAAGTGGTTCGGAAATAGGATAAATCATTACCGGAACGCCATTAGCATCCACATTACCAAACTCATTACTGGAACCGGAAACTGCCAAGATCCCCATTACCTATCTAGTTACAATATAATGTCGAATATATTCGACAAAAACAAAAACACTAAAAGGGTTACAAGAGATACCTGCGGGCCGAATTTGAAGTCTTTAGCTTTAGGCGTTTGGGCTGGGCTTTCATATATATAGATAAAAGTAGTCATTTTAATAAAAAGTTGATAAATAGTTTTAACCGTTAAGTATTTCCTTGGGAAATCTTCCCGCGCGAACGAAGCCCCGGGCAAAAGTTAGTAGTTTTATAAGATCAGTAATTACTGTGGAAAATTTCTTAAAGATCGCTCTATAACTTCCCATTAATTATTTCAGTACACAAAAAAGCAAATCGAATAATTCTATTGTGGATTCGCCTGTCGTAGTGCTAAAACACCAGAAATCACACCATCAAACCTTATGGCGATCGGTCGATAATTTACCGTATGCCTCTTATAAAGCCTATTATCAAAAGCCGAATGCTGAAATTTCAAGGTTATCAAAGATTCGGCGCAGACGAATGTAGCGCTTCTACTTGTTGTTTTCAAATTGAATTTTTTCTAATATAATGGCCAAGGTAGGTGGTCGCATGGATGACACATTCATTGATCAATTTATTGGCCTTCCAATGGGTCATTGTAAGTTACTCTTTCTGCGCGAGCATTATAGAATTGCGCAAGAGGGATGGTCCTGTGAGTCCACCTGCTCCATATCCAGGGCACTATGGCCTGGCTATGATGAACGGAGAACCAAATCTCTACTTAGGTTCAATAGGGACCAAATCAGGACTGTGGTGTCGGTCATGACTGGACACTAGCCTGTTGGGACTCATGCTAGAAGAATGGGTCTGGAGTTCAATGACTACTGTAGAAGTTGTCATGATGAGGAGGAAGAGGAGAATGTGCTTCACTTTCTCTGTCAACACCCTGGGCTACGGGGTATCATGGAAAAATACCTGGGAGAACCACTGTTTTCCTGTTTGGAGGATCTATCTAAAATAGAACTAAGATTGCTTCTTCTCTTCATTAGGAAGACGAAGTGGCTAAACTCTGCAGTGACGCCAGCTGAGTTACTACTCTTTGGGATGGGCATTAGCGCTGGGTATCACAAAGGGACCGCTGAAGAACCCAAGTGAGCTGTCCCTCGATGGCTGCCCATGGAACCTAACCTAATAGAATTTTTATATAAAACAAAATTTGTTAACGACAAATGTGGGTAAATTGAGCGTGTTTTTTTACGTTCTTACGATGCACGCTCCAATTGTGCTCTGCATTAGTCTGTACCAGTAATGCCGTTTGGATACGAAAGATACATTTTTCGTATCTTTTGATGACTTTATGAATCATGTATAATCCTGATATTTTTCGTATCTTCTGAATCTGTACGCAAAATGTACAGAAATACAATATTAAACTTTCCGTATCTGACAAAGTTTTCTAAAGTAATCATTTCGTTACGAATACGAAAAAAAACAGTGACAACTTAATAAGCTTCGTGCAGACGGTGGTCACAATATATATCTTACAATATAGATAAACAGCGTTGGATATTAAAAAAAAAAAAAAAAAAAATGGGTGCCCCGGTAGGCTAGCTGGTAGTGAGCTAGTCTATCAGGTCCGGGGTTGCGGGTTCGATTCCCGCCAGAGACTCTGGTCTCCTGCAGACAAGCGTATAGCTTCGCGGGATTAGCATAGGTAATATTAAAAAAAAAAAAAAAAAAAAAAAGGTTAAATTGCTTTAAAATTTACTAAAAATGTCTTGCTACTGTGTGAACATTGTAAGCTCATTTGTATTTGGCAGACGTGTAAAATTAATGCATCTGACAATGGCACCATTGTCAGAAAATTTTTTCTATTGGCAACGCCTGCCTACAATATTGTATGATCTTACCACCGCACAGTGGCGCCATTTGAGTTTTTTCGTTGCAAAAATCATATCTTTTGAACCGAATAAGATAATTGAACAGTTTAAACAGCATATGATAGATAACTGTTCAGCCTATGAAATGAGCGTTTGGAAAGGGTGCTACGCTTTGTAGGGGCCTACTTATGGGTTATCAAAGTTAAAATTAGTAGAAAAATCAATTTTATGGTAACTAAAAAAAATTATTTTTACATTTTTAGATTGTTTTTATTTTTTTTCTTAAGGGTTTTATGTTTTAAATTATTACCCAACAAATTAAAAAAAAAAATTATTTATTTTTTTAAATTTATTTTTTCAATTTTCTGTAAAATATTCATCACAATTCGTAAGAGAAGGTATATCTAAAAGACTAACAATTTCTAAACTATAATTATTTTGTAACTCTATTCGTGACTTCACATGCCGCAGGGAAGAAATAAGTGGATCGGAAGATGCTGCCAACATGTTGAAGAGGTCCTTATTTTGCCTTACCCTTGATGCTTTGAATGTGTTCTGCAATCTATATTTTTTATAAAATTTGTTAAGAGACTCCTGTGCTTCTTCAGAAAGCTCTCCAATTGGCAAAGGCTGGTACTCAATTATATCTTTGCCATGCGCCAATATTTTATGGACGGTCGGGGTCAACTTCTTCTGTGGATACATTTCTGCTAAAAGAGATGCAGTTTTCGACGCATATTCTCCATATTTTGTAGAATTGACATTTTCTTTGCAGTTTAAAACATCCAAGATCGTTCCCAATCTTTTCACGATTTGATTGTCAATTCCAATGATTCTAGTTACTGCCTCATCATTTTCAAAAAATCTCCTAGAAGTGTTTCCATCGTTAGAGTTACCGTATCCGTGCTTGGGACAGTCTACTTTTAGTCCAACTTGTTTCAAAAAAACCATCCTGTATTTGCTTCTTTCTGATCTTTTCCTTATCCTTTATTGATGTATTTTCATCGAAGTTTTCCTCCTCTTGTGGTAGGGTATATGCCAGTTTTAGCAAGAATTCCATACACCTTATCCTTGCGTGCAATGGTGACATTCCATATTCGTAATTCTCCTCATTTGTAGAATCGTTTAAATTACCAAAGTTCTTCTGACAAATAATAATATAAAATCGATAAAAAAAAATATAAAAATAATACGAAAAAAGGGGTTTAGATAGGTTTTTGCTAAATTTTTACCTCCAATATAATTCTGTCTATGAAAACTAATTGAAATATATTATAATTAAGCAGAAAAAGATACTAATCTTAAACTCTTTACAACTAATTATATAAAATTGAGATGTAACATATTATATATGAAATAAATTGAATTGAATTGAAAAAAGTTCTTCTGACTCTTTTTGCAAATCGGGCATGACATTGTTGAGGTTGTTCCTGTCAGTTCGTTTACGACTTTTCCGTCAACCATGGTCAGGTGGAACTCGTAATTGCATTCAATATATTTTCCTTCTCCAATTTGCAGCTTTGTAGGCTTAATCTTGCTTATTTGTTCTTCAATGTCCTTCACCGTAGTCCTTATGAGTTCTGCCGATTCCCTTGCAAACTGAAACATTATTGGTCGGCAATAATGCACTGATGACGGACGTGGATTTTTCCAGTGTAGGGAATCATCCGATTTTAGCCGCAAAGGAACAACAGATGCCATAAACATATTTCCGTCCGATATTGTAGCGTCATCGAAAGATATCCTTTGCTTATAAACGCTTTGTCCGGATGATCCATCGCAGCCCCATTTGCTGATCAATGTCAACTTCTCAGGAAGAATTTTCACTTCCGTGAAAAACTTTGGTGTGGTTGACTTTCTAAACAGTTCAAATAATTTTAAATTGTTCAACGCCATGTTTTCAGTACTTAAATTGTTTAATGGTTTCAGTAATTGTTGCGCCAACTTTCAGGCGTAGACTAATCCAGGCATTATGCTTATTTTGCCATATATAGGCTTATGCTACCATGCCTAAAAATTTACCTGTTCCCTGCATACATATGGATTTAGGCTAAATAATGCAATTTTGATATTATGCACGTGTCCAAATAAGATTTGTGCCTACCTGTAGGGACCATAAGTCAATATTGTTCCTGACCATTTGTACGCCAAAGTATTGCTTATGTGAGGTATGTACCTGCTAATTTCAATGAGTAGTTTTTTTCAAACTATTAGATCAAACTACTGTCAGTCAAAACATATAAGGGATGGACGCCATACAATTTCTGCAACCATGTCTTTTTGAACTTTTTTACCTCTAGAAGCCAAACGGGCACGTACGGGCAGATAAACCCTTTTGAATTATGTAAAGAAATAATCAAAGAACAGGTTTTGCACGTATGGCAAATATAGTTTTTTTTTATTTTCCGTCAAAGTTGAAAAATAGTGAAAAAACGGATAGTTTTTAAATAGTGATTTACCAGGAGAAACACAAAGCAAACAGTTAATTTTTTTTTTATCATTATACATTTAATAAATACATCAATCAATACAAATAAAAAATAAGGCGATTCGTTACCTATTTTTCGTGATATTACACCTGAAAACGCAACAAATTGACTAAAAATTGTGTGTTTTTTTGAAAACCGAAAGTCGGTCAACTTTGAACGGTTATATCTTCTAAACTAAAAATGTGATATTATTAAGAGTGGCATATTTGAAATCGTTGAAAAGTTTCCTATAACATGGGTTTATTCAAAACTTCGTCGGCACTCATGAAAATTTTGATTTTTGCAACCTCGCTTGCTCTACGGGCGCCACTGTGCACCGTCTGTACGAAGCTATACAAAAATAACATGTATTTTGATGTTAGGTTTTCAAAGTTCTTCTGTCGTCTGCTTATCTTGTGTATGTGTGTTAAGATGAAATTTTAGAAGAAAAATTTATGTGAACTTTTTCATATAATCGCCTTAGTATTAACGCCTTAGCTCGTATATTATTTTTTACAAAAATGAATTTGTTTTGATAACATCCAAAGATAGTTACATATAATTAATTTAAAAGTTTGCTTACTGTTTTTTTAAAAATTACATAGCTAATATTTATGACTTAAATAAATATAACAATGAATTTATATGATATCATTTTGTTTGCAATATTCATTATATATGAAATAAAAATGTTATGTTAAAAAATGTTAAACGTTAAAATGGATTTTTTCAAAATGTATCTTTTTGGGAAAAAGTGTATCATTTAAGAAACTAAAATGTATCTTTCTCGAAATTTCACTGGCAACACTGGTCTGTACATATTGCACACTCAATAAGCAGCCACAACTCAAAAATCACAAATGTTTAGGAGAGGCAAAAAATTATTTTTAAAAACATGGTTGTAATTTATAATCAAATTGATTAGAAGAACAAAGCTTACTTAATTTTTGTTCTAACATCATGCTGTAGAGATTTCATTAGTGAACTGGTTTATGAAAAAAACAAAAAAAAAATTATATAAATTCTGGGTTGTTACTGTTTATGTTTTAGTGTGCAATATCTAGAATATTTTTTTTTCATGAATTTTTGGCTTAAAAAAATTTTTTTTTTAAAAAACATTTTAATAAAACTTTTACAAAGCGGAAATAAATTTCAGGAATAAGTGAGTAAGTATAAAAAATATTGGGGGCAAATAAGTGTATATGCATAACTTATGTATGTAATATTTATTGGATCAAGAAAGCAAATTTAAAAAAGCTTAAAATATTTCGATAAAGTCTTATTGAAGATGAATGAATAAACAAAATGTAACCCTTCTTCCGGCATAATGTCACATTATTAACATAAATATACTATAAATAACACAGTACAACACATGATTTGCCAACTCAATTCTGTGAACTGTATGTGAAATTAGACCCAAAAAGAAGAATTTCTGCATCATTCGTTTTGTCTTCTTACATGCGATTTGAAGTTAGTATCGATTTGAAGTTAGTACTATCGTATAGGGGAATTTATCACGTTTTAGGCCCTGTTGTTTGACATAGCTCGACAACCACTAGCCCAATTTAGTTGAAATAAATTTTAAAAAATTAAGAATTACAATTCCCTTAATCTGTTCATATATTGTTTTCCTATACAAGTAACACTTTCGAAGTTAAAAATGAATGTATGAAGGGAAAAAATTATTTTTTGCCTAAAAATTTAAATTTTTTTTTAAAAATACATAAAAAATGCAAAATGGAAAAAAGTTTCAAGTCTAGTTATTTTTTCGCAAAGTCACATAACCTATGAGCAAAATGAGACAAAGATCATAAAAATCGATGCACGCGTTTCGCTTTTATTCGCAATTGAGTAAAGGTATGAATTTCAAAAATCAGTTATAGCCACCACCCTTAAAATAAAAATAAAAATATAAATTAAAAAATTATCATGCAAAAAAAACTTTATTTATAAAAACTTAATGAAAATAAAATAATATGCAATTAATACGCAATTATAATATGCATAAAAACAAAATTTAGAACATTTTTTCAATTATTGGCAATATCCATCCTTGTAGAAGTTGACGCTTGTGGTTCTGATGATCTTGTTTTCTTCGTAGGTTGTTCATATTCATGGTCTGAGTCTGTATCGTCATCCGAGATACACATACTATTCAAGGGCGTGTTTCTTTCACTGTGTCCACCAATTTCAATGTCTTCATCTTCGGTGCTTTCTTCAAACTGCATAATTGTGGAACTCCACCAACAAACCTCCGCAAGCAATGCATCCAATTTTTTGCTTTTGAACCGCTTTTCAAATGGCATGGTCACCTGGTGGAACCTCTCTCCTTCTTCGTCTGATTCCTGAGGTGATTGTGACAAAAAAGTATCGAGGTGGTGGTGCAAGAAATGCAATTTCAGCGTCATGGATGCACCGATTTTTTCGAAATAAAACAGCAACCTGTCCACTCGTTGCTGTATCTGTTCTCGCTGGACACGGTTCTTTCCTAGAACGCCTTCTATTACTTCTTTCAATGCGTTCCATGCATATAAGAAAAACGAAAAAATTATTGGTAATGCGAATGTATAGAAATTAACAAATTTAGATATGACAATATTGAAATACAGAGTACGATACGTACCGTTTTTAATTTTCTCATCACTGAGTTTCGGAAAGATGGATTTCAAACAGTCAAAGGCGCCGTTAACTTTTTTGACCACCACTTCAACGAATTTCCCAGCTATTCCCAGTTTCATGTGGAGCGGTGGCAACAAAATATCATCCAGGTCCTTTATCATAGGTTCATTGCGTAATTTTAATTGTTTGTTGAGCTCGGGAGTTCTTCCTTTCCAATCTTTACATTGATATTGATTTCCTTTGTATCGTGAATCCCAATTACAAAGGAAGCAGAAGTATTTTGGATATCCGCCCTTTTCTATAATCCCTTGTAGTATGTTGACCACCTTCAGATCGCAACAAATGTTCCATTTGTGTTCATCGTATTTGATTTTCTTCAAAATTTCGCCCAATGCTTCATACGTTTCCTTCATAGTTGTGCTGAATCCCAATGGAATGACTGGTTTTTTATTTTTTTTGTGCAGCAGCACAGCCTTCAAACTAGTAACTGAACCATCGATGAATAAACGCCAGTCGCCAGCGATATAATCCATTCCCAATTTTTTCACTAAACCTGGGATATCATGGCAGTACGTGAACGTATTTGCTTCGTCAACGGAATAAAATTTCTGAAAATCAGCTTGGCGTTGTCGGTATGATGTTGCGCTGACATTTTGCTGTGTGAGTTTTCTTCTCTTCAAAAATGATGTCAGCCATTCGGAGTCGTGTTGTGATAGTCCCAGTTTGGCCACAATGTAATCCATTTCGATTTGTGGTAGCGGTTGTGGTGCACTATTTTCAATATCGGGTATCCAATCAGCATCATCCAAATCGGTCGGATTGGTGAAAACGGTTTCGGCTAGCAGGGACACAGTATCCGCACTCGGAGGTTTAGGTGCATCGGTATCAGCAGGGCGTTGCACTGGAAGTGTGGCAGTAAATGCAGCAGTGTATACTTTTGTTTTCAATTGTTGTCTGTTTAATCCAGGACGAAAATTTATGCATGCATAGCACCTGGATTCATCATGTCCAGTTGTGTCTTCCACCCAAATTACTGGCTTCATAAAATATAACTTTCTACTTTTTCCGTGAATCCATTTTAGAAGGGTAGTATAACAACTGTTGCACACTGTGTTCGGCGTAAAATTTGCACCACCTAAATCTGCTTCATCGAAATAATTACAATACGCGGTTTTGAATTGCTCAGTAAACAAATTTTTTCGATCTTTTTTCTGTATTTTTCGGACGATATGACCACAAACGTAACAATATTCATCCAAATGTGGGCACTTGTTGTTTTCTATATTGATATATTTTATGTTTTGTTGTTATTCACTTTTAAAAAACTGGAGAAAAATCACTTTTACTGTTCGCGTTCGTCGGCACTGCCTGAATGCCAAAAATCGATCAATGCACACCTATAAATACTACGTATTTTTGAATATTTTACTGCCAGGTACTAATAAATGGGCGCATATTTTAAGGGCGGCTGGCTATATACCTGATTCAGCACTTGTACGTTTCAAACTGTGCAAAACTTTCCAAATAATGACCACCCTTAAATGTGGGTGCAATTGCTGTAAAAAAATCATATAGGTAGCCACCGGAAAAA
Organism: Pollenia amentaria; assembly: GCA_943735925.1. Taxonomy (NCBI): domain Eukaryota; kingdom Metazoa; phylum Arthropoda; class Insecta; order Diptera; family Polleniidae; genus Pollenia; species Pollenia amentaria. The sequence goes on from OX031011.1 coordinate 15,083,347, forward strand.
CCCAAATAATAAAAAGGTCCACTTTCCGTTTAATTGTCCACGTACATTTATTACCGCAATCATAAAAATCAAATAACCTTTTGTTTATTCCTTTTTTTTTAATTCTCAGAATCATGAAAAAGGTGTCAATGTTTTCTCCAAATAATGTTGTGCATATCTCGAGCAAATTTTTGATATTCATACATTTACTCAATTGCGAATAAAAGCGAAACGCGTGCATCGATTTTTATGATCTTTGTCTCATTTTGCTCATAGGTTATGTGACTTTGCGAAAAAATAACTAGACTTGAAACTTTTTTCCATTTTGCATTTTTTATGTATTTTTAAAAAAAAAATTTAAATTTTTAGGCAAAAAATAATTTTTTCCCTTCATACATTCATTTTTAACTTCGAAAGTGTTACTTGTATAGGAAAACAATATATGAACAGATTAAGGGAATTGTAATTCTTAATTTTTTAAAATTTATTTCAACTAAATTGGGCTAGTGGTTGTCGAGCTATGTCAAACAACAGGGCCTAAAACGTGATAAATTCCCCTATACGATAGTACTAACTTCAAATCGATACTAACTTCAAATCGCAGGTAAGAAGACAAAACGAATGATGCAGAAATTCTTCTTTTTGGGTCTAATTTCACATACAGTTCACAGAATTGAGTTGGCAATCAATTAACTGAAAAATGTTGTACTGTGTAAACTGATTGACGTAAGGTGTGAAATGTTTTCAAATGCTTACTAAATTTTTTAATTAAATCTTTTTGCCACAATGGAACTGAAATTTGCGTTAAATATTGATCATCCCTGTTGAAGTACTACTTACCCTTTTCCAAGCTATCAATTTGTTCATTTGAAAATGATGTGCGATTTCTTTGCAATTTGCGTTTTAAAATCAAACGGGCTTGATCGTCTTCATTGGCGCATTTATTTGATGCACCTCCATTTGAGTTTTCGCCATCCCCGGAAGCAGTTTCATCTGAATTGTGGCCGTCAATTTCTAAAATTTAATTTAAAAAAAAAACAATATACTGCATGTATGTATATATGTAAGTAAGTTAACGTACGAGTTACGTCCCGCAATTGATCTACTAAAAAACTGTAGGGAACAACAATAATAAATATTATACTAACACTGCACAAATTGCAGTAATATTTAAGCTATAATTAAGAATAAAAATGATTATAAAATCAGTCTTTTAGTTGCCTCAAGTCCACATCGTGGGTGTGGCACTTCCCATACAAAGACGTTATACATTTCTGTATATCTGGAGAACGAAACGAGCTAAAGTTCCCAGATGAGGTACAAACATATCGGTTATCAATACACAGTATCCCACAATATATGGGCGCGATTGGAAAAGTGGGCGTGGTACCTCCCGTACAAAGACATTATTGAAAATACTCAAAATTTTAAATTTTAGGGCTCTAGTATGACATATGAACACGTTTTATATACCAAAATGTCAGAAATTTTTAGCAGCATATATTTCCCAAAACCCTGAAGCTTTTCTCCCAAAAATGGAAGAGTAATGCCCAAAATTTTTTTAAACATACCCATTTTCGGGAACAATAGATCTACCCGAGTCCAAGTTTTATAATCTAAGTAAATAATAAATTTCTTCCTAAAGACGTGGGTATATAAATCTGCCAAATCGGTTAAGAAATGGTTAAGTTATTAGCAAAATACTCCAAAAATGGGCTAAAAAGCATCAAAATTTCTATAAAAATTAAAATTTTAGAGCTGTTATATGACCTATGAATACATCTATTATATCAAAAGATCGATTTTTAGTAGAACATATTTGCTGAAACACTCGGAAAAATCGGTTCAGATACAAAAAAGTTATTACCAAAATATTATTTTTTTAAGAAAAATACCTTTTTTCGGGAACCGTAGATCTTTCCGAGCCTAAGTTTTATTACCAAGGTATATGGTAAATTTCTTCATAAGGACATCGGTATATAAATCTATCAAATCGGCTAAAAAATGCCCGGGTTATGGCCAAAATACTGAAATACCAAAATTACTCTTTTTTTTTTTTATACCCTTCACCGAAGGTAAAAGGGTATATATAACTTTGTCATTCCGTTTGTAATTTCTACAATATTGATCTAAGGCCATATAAAGTATATATATTCTGGCTTCTTATGAGAAGGGAAGTTCAAATCCGGTTGTCCGTCTGTCCGTCTATCCGTCTGTCCGTCCGTTGAAATGGGTTTTCCGAAGACCCCAGATATGATGGAGGCTAGGTTTTTATACATTTATGTCACATATAGTCCGGAATTGTTTGCTATTGAAATTCAGGAAGATCGGTCCATAAATGGCTGAGATATGAGCAAAAAACCACGACTACCTCTAATTTTTTCCATAAATCCCATGTTGTTGTTGTTTTTTAAATTCTTTTTTTCTGCATATCTCGAGAGCGGCAAGAGATACAGCTTTCAAATTTAGTACACACATGTTGCTTGCTAATACACAAACTCTCTAAAAAAATGGGCGGGATTGGAAAAGTGGGCGTGGTACCTCCCGTAAAAAGACATTATTGAAAATACACAAAATTTTAAATTTTAGGGCTCTAGTATGACATATGAACACGTTTTATATACCAAAATGTCAGAAATTTTTAGCAGCATATATTTCCCGAAAACCCTGAAACCTTTCTCCCTTTTTTTTAAACATACCCATTTTCGGGAACCGTAGATCTTTCCGAGTCCAAGTTTTATTACCGAAGTAAATGGTAAATTTCTTCCTTAAGACGTAGGTATATAAATCTATCAAATCGATTGGAAAATGCCCGAGTTATGACCAAATTACTGAAATACCAATATTTACTTTTTTTTAGAATTAAGTTGTTTTATTTGTTATTATTATTATTATTATTATTATTATTATTATTATTATTATTATTATTATTATTATTATTATTATTATTATTATTATTATTATTATTATTATTATTATTATTATTATTATTATTATTATTATTATTATTATTATTATTATTATTATTATTATTATTATTATTATTATTATTATTATTATTATTATTATTATTATTATTATTATTATTATTATTATTATTATTATTATTATTATTATTATTATTATTTTTATTATTTTTATTATTATTATTATTATTATTATTATTATTATTATTATTATTATTATTATTATTATTATTATTATTATTATTATTATTATTATTATTATTATTATTATTATTATTATTATTATTATTATTATTATTATTATTATTATTATTATTATTATTATTATTATTATTATTATTATTATTATTATTATTATTATTATTATTATTATTATTATTATTATTATTATTATTATTATTATTATTATTATTATTATTATTATTATTATTATTATTATTATTATTATTATTATTATTATTATTATTATTATTATTTTTATTATTATTATTATTATTATTATTATTATTATTATTATTATTATTATTATTATTATAATTATCATTATTATTATTATTATTATTATTATTATTATTATTATTATTATTATTATTATTATTATTATTATTATTATTATTATTATTATTATTATTATTATTATTATTATTATTATTATTATTATTATTATTATTATTATTATTATTATTATTATTATTATTATTATTATTATTTTTATTATCATTATTATTATTATTATTATTATTATTATTATTATTATTATTATTATTATTATTATTATTATTATTATTATTATCATTATTATTATTATTATTATTATTATTATTATTATTATTATTATTATTATTATTATTATTATTATTATTATTATTATTATTATTATTATTATTATTATTATTATTATTATTATTATTATTATTATTATTATTATTATTATTATTATTATTATTATTATTATTATTATTATTATTATTATTATTATTATTATTATTATTATTATTATTATTATTATTATTATTATTATTATTATTATTATTATTATTATTATTATTATTATTATTATTATTATTATTATTATTATTATTATTATTATTATTATTATTATTAT